>CAMZMU010000093.1:29352793-29474916 GCA_947311845.1 Poa pratensis | reverse complement strand
ACGTTATTAAAATGTGAAACAATTTTCAAATATGAACAATTTTCAAATGTGAACAATTTTAAATTTGAACAAATTTCACATGTGAACAATTTTAAAATTTGAACAATTCTCACATTGAACAATTTTAAATTTGAATAAATTTCACATGTGAACAATTTTCAATTTTGAACAATTTTCAGATTTAAACATTTTTTAAATTTGAAACATTTTCAGATTTGAACAATTTTTAAATTTGAAATTTTTTTACATTTGAACAAAAATATAAATGAAAAAAACTAACCGAAAAAGAACCAGAAACCGAAACAGAAAATAAAAAAGAAAAAGAAACAGAAAAACTGACAGAAAAAAACAGAGTACAGACTTTGGATTTTGAAAAACATGTTGAACGATTTTTGAAAAACATGTTGAACATAATTTGGTCATGAACGATTTTGGAAAGACCCGTTGAACAGAATTTGGTATTGAACGATTTTGTAAAACTCCATTGAACAGAAACTTGGTTAAACGGATTTTGGAACGGTTTTTGAAAAACATGTTCAATGTATTTTGGTCTTGAACGATTTTTGAAAGACCCGTTGAACATAATTTGGTATTGAACGATTTTGTAAAACGCCGCTGAACAGAAACTTGGTTTACACGGATTTTGGAACGATTTTTGAAAAACATGTTGAACGTAATTTAGTCTTGAACAATTTTTTAAAAACCTGTTGAACAGAATTTGGGATTGCACGATTTTGTAAAACTCCGCTGAACAGGAACTTGGTTTTGACGGATTTTGGAACGATTTTTGAAAACATGTTGAACAGGATTTTGGTAACCCGTTGAATATAATTTGGTCTTGAACAATTTTTAAAAAACCCGTTGAACGTAATTTGGTCTCGAACGATTTTTTGAAAGACACGTTGAACATAATTTGGTATTGAACGATTTTGTATAACTCCGTTGAACAGAAACTTGGTTTAAATGTATTTTGGAACGATTTTTGAAAAATATGTTGAACGTATTTTGGTCTTGAACGATTTTTGAAAGACCCGTTGAACATAATTTGGTATTGAACGATTTTGTAAAACTCCGTGGAACAGAAACTTGGTTTAAATAGATTTTGGACCGACTTTTGAAAAACATGTTGAACGATTTTTGAAAAACATGTTGAACATAATTTGGTCTTGAACGATTTTGGAAAGACCCGTTGGACAGAATTTCGTATTCAACGATTTTGTAAAACTTCATTGAACAGAAACTTGGTTTAAACGGATTTTGGAACGGTTTTTGAAAAACATGTTGAATGTATTTTGGTCTTGAACGATTTTTGAAAGACCCATTGAACATAATTTGGTATTGAACGATTTTGTAAAACGCCACTGAACAGAAACTTGGTTTAAACGGATTTTGGAACGGTTTTTGAAAACATGTTGAACAAGATTTGGTTGAACGTAATTTGGTCTTGAACAATTTTAAATATGAACAGAAAAAGCCGATGAACGAAATCGATTTTTGAACGATTTTAAAGAAGGGAACAAAAAAAAAGGTCTATGAACGGAAAATATTTTTGAACAGTTTTTAATAAGTGAACAGAAAAAACACTGTGAACGAAAACTATTTTTTAACGATTTAAAAAATGAGTAGAAAATAGCGGTGAACAAAAACTATTTTTGAACGATATTAAAAATGAACAGAAAAGGCCGATGAATGAAATCGATTTTGGAAAAGTGAACAAAAAAGTCTATGAACAAAATTTATTTTTAACGATTTTAAAAACTGAACAGAAAAAACTCTATGAAACAAAAATTATATTTGAGCGACTTGTAAATTTGAACAATTTTCAAATTTGAACATTTTTAAATTTGAACTTTTTAAAAAATAAAATAGTATCTAAAAATAAGAAAGAACGAAAAAAGAAAATCCAAAAAAAAAAGTATCTCAAAATAGAAAAAGGAAAAAAAAAAGAAAAGCCAAAAAAAATGTAAAAAGAGGAAAAAAAGAAAATAGAAAGGAACATGAAAAATGAGAAAATAATAAATAGTACAATATAAGTAAAGCAAAAAATAAAACAGAAAGTAAGAAAAAAAAAAGAAACAACCAAAAAAGAAAAACGAAACGAAAAAGGAAAAAGAAAAGCAAACACAAAAAAAACGAACACAAAAAGGCAATAGAACCAAATGTGGTTGCTGGTGCCCTTATTGGGCCGGCCCACTGCACGAAGGGGGGTGCGCGGAGCGATCTTATCTCCGCTGTATGATTTTGAATCAATATTCAAAATCTTTTTAGACATTTTTTATCAAATTCGTCGCACTCGGTCGATCGTTTGAAATATCCTTCGACGAGTAGGTTAACGTCAACGTTTCACACAACTTTCAAGTTGTAACTTTTTTGTTTCGACGGTCATATACGAGATAATCTTGTACCGCAGATTTAAACCATCTGCTTCATCTATTTCGTTTTGAAAAAAAAAACATCTTCTCTACATGATGAAAAAATGTAACAAAAAGAAGATCAGAAATCATGTGTAGGGTACTAGCACATTTGGAAATTATTTTTGAACGGAAACTATTTTTGAACGATTTTAAAAGGCGAACAGAAAAAGTCTGTGAATGGAAATTATTTTTTAACGATTTTCAAAAAAGTGAACAAAAAATAGGTATTTGACCGGAAATTATTTTTGAACGATTTTAAAAGGCGAACAGAAAAAGTCTGTGAACGGAAATTATTTTTGAACGATTTTTAAAAAGTGGACAAAAATAGGTATTTGAACGGAAACTATTTTTGAACGATTATAAAAGGCGACACAGAAAAAGTCTGTGAACGGAAATTATTTTTGAACGATTTTCAAAAAAGTGAACAAAAAAGGAATTTGACCGGAAACTATTTTTGAACGATTTTAAAAGGCTAACTGAAAAGTCTGTGAACGGAAATTATTTTTGAACGATTTTCAAAAAGTGAACAAAAAAGGTATTTGAACGGAAACTATTTTTGAACGATTTTATAAGGCGAATAGAAAAAGTCTGTGAACGGAAATTATTTTTGAACGATTTTCAAAAAAGTGAACAAAAAAAGTTATTTTAACGGAAATTATTTTTGAACGATTTTAAAAGGCGAACAGAAAAAGTCTGTGAACAGAAATTAATTTTGATCGATTTGAAAAGTGAACAAAAAAGTTGGTGAACGGAAACTAAATTTGAACGAAATTAAAAATAGTGAACAAAAAATGGTCGGTGAACAGAAAATATTTGAACGATTTTAAAAGTGAACAAAAAATGTTGGTGAACGGAAATTAATTTTGAACGATTTAAAAAGTGAAAAAAAAGTTGGTGAACGGAAACTAATTTTGAACGAATTTTAAAATAGTGAACGAGAAAATGCAAAAAAATAAAAACAAAAAAAGGTGAACATTCGTTCATTTCTTTTCCCCAAAAATAAATAAAACTTCAAATTGACAGCAGAAAATAAAATAGAAAATTAAAGAAAGAAGAAAAACGAAATTGTGTACTACAAAAGGAAAGTGGGGAAAAATAAAGAGAAAAATAAAAACGAAACAGGAAACAGGAAAAAGTTATAACACGAAAGTTGTGGAAAACGGCGAGTTTCATATACCCATGAAAGGATTTTCAAACCGTCGACTGAGTGTGACAAATTTAACAAAATTCATCTAAAAATATTAAAAACTTCGGTCCAAAATTAAGAAGCTACATTCCACGAAACTCGAAACCGATCACGGGAATGGAACCTAATCGTGAACGTACACATATTTCGTGTATAAAATATTTTTGAAATGAAATATATTTTTGTGTGAGATGGAGTATGTGTTAGACTGTGTACATACACAGAGCTAGTACAGCCAGAAGGCACGAGATTCGGGCGTAGCTACTGATTCCTTCAAAACTATGCGGCCGCAGCTCATCAGCGAAGGAACCACGAAACAGTCAGAAAGAGCGCAAGAGTTCCGGCTTGTTCGGGGGCGTGAAGCAGTCAGAAGGAACCATGAAACAGTCAGAACGAACCAACATAGCGCGCGTGAAGCGAAACGAAACATTCAAAAACGGAAGAAAAAAATATGGCGCTAAAAGGATGCAGAAGACCTAGCGCACAGTACGCCCAACAACTAAATGGGCCAGGCCCAGGAGAGTGCAGGGGTGTGCGACGCTGGTTAACGTCGACCTGGTCGATATATAGGATTTGCCGTTGAGACCAGGTCGGGACGCATTCCCTCCCGCACACCCTACGCGACGAATTGGGTCGGGCCCAACTCGGACAGAGAAGACGAAGGCGACCGGAGCCAGCGAGGAAGACGATGACCGGAGCGAGGGAGGTCGACGACGGCGAGATGGAAACGAGCGCGAGGAATGGACCTCACCGTAGCCGGCGACGACGCGGCTTGCCGCGGCGGCTCAGGTGGAGGTGAGGATGTACCTTAACAGGTGGGGTGCAGGTTCGGGGTGGCTGGCGCCGGAGAAGAAGGTGGTTGGGGGGGTTTAGAGGGATGGCCGGCCTGGGGACAGTGGACCGACGGAGGTGCCGGTTGGAGCAGGGCGGGGCGCAGAGGCGGCGCGGCAGCGGCGCCGAGCGCGGGAGGCGGGAGCAGGTGGTTAGGCCGACGGCGGTGGCGGGGGGATGGACGGAGGCGGAGGGAACCGAGGCCGGAGAGGAAGAAGAAGAAGAAGATGAGACAGGGTCGTGGGCCGTGGCCCAGTTGGCTGGCGCGTGGGCGAAGGGCATTCGGCTCCGCCCTAGTCGTTGACTAGGCGCTCCCACCTCACCTAGATAAGTTCGCAGAATAGCGGCCCAAGAGAGAAACCAGATGAGGCCCTGGGGGGCGTGAAAACACCGTGAGTAGCCAGCCATAGCTCGATCGGAATCGGTAGTGGCTCCCAAGCTCGAGCTAGTTTTATTTTTATTTTTTACCGCTAAAAAACAACTAGAGCTCGTTTTTTGAAAAAAAAATGAAAACCATAATTTTAGGTCTAAAAAATAACTGAAACTTGGTACACAAAGACATATACACATTATGTGTGTCTGCAAGAAATTTTTCAAAAGTACTTTGTATTTTGGGCTACATATCTTGTGTCCACAATTTTGTTATTTTTCTGTAGCTTGGAATACGACTTTGTGTGCACCGAAAATTTCCATATACGTAGATGACATGCATATATATCCAAGGAATTGTTTTTGAATTTTTTGAAACTCAAATTTATATATTTTAAAAAAATTGTACAAGGGCTCACTGGTGTCGAGTGCAACAAGTCTGTAATGTGTTTTACTGTCTTAATTCCAACCAAAGTTACTCCAGACATGAACGAGGATCTTTGCAGGCCTTATTCAAACAGGGATATTTTGAGGGATATTTATCGGGGTTTAGAGGGATATTTAGGATCCAACCGTGAACTGATTTTGTGAAAGGGTTAACGTCGCACACGGTTTTGGTGGAGCAAAATCGTGGCAATTTGGCTTATGTTTACTGAGTTTAACAAGTTATGTACAAAACTTTCAACAAATGTCAAATTTCAAGTTGGTCATGCTTCCTGATTACTTTTAATATGGATCCTACATAGATTTATACATAGCTACATGAATATGACATTTTATACTTTTCTAGAACTATCGCGGTAGCACTCCTTTACTTTACTTTCGGTAAATTGGAATAAATGCATTTAAGTTTGCAAATATAGCAGAATGTTTTGAAAATTCAATATATTATATTTTGGCAATACAGATAAAATGTGATCTAATATTTTTTTAAATTAAATTTCTAACTGTTTGCATATATTTTTTGGAGATGCTTTCACAAGGCATGTCTTTTTTGTAATTCATACAACAGAAAAATATTTTTCAAAACATAAGTGTGGAATATCTTGTCACCACTCTCTATCATGGTTAGAGTCATGCATGTTTGCACCCAAAAAATGGTGGACTTTGTTCAAATGTAAATATATTTCCTGGCCATTTCGATCAGTTATAACTTTTAAGATAGTTTGTTGCGGCCTACACTGAACCCACACTTAGGACAAAAATAGTCTAGACGTGAGGGAAAGTGTTGAAATATAAATATATTGCCTAATCATTTCCATCAGTTCGGACTTTTGATTGAGTTTGCTGGTGCATCAAAAAAAAATGGTATGAGCCAAGAGGTGTTTAAAATGCTGCTCACACAGCTTTTTTTGCGGCCTATACCGAATCCACGCTAAAGATTAAAATAGTCTATACGTGTGCAGGAGTGTTGAAATATAAATATATTCTTTGTCCTTTTTCATCAGTTTGGAATTTTGCGTTGGGCTATTTAATAGACTTATCGTCGAAAAGTATATGAAAATGGACATGCAATTGTCATTTTAGTTAAAAAGCCATTGATGTTCGAGTTTTAATTTCATTTCATCAGCCGTGACTGGAACAGTTAATCCAAGGAAACTAATTCCATGATGATGTAACTTGTGAGTTGTGACAGGCTTTCGGAGGAATGGATGATCCAACCGCATATTCTTCTCGCGACTTGTTGGCTACTTGTCCACCAACGAGGTACGTAGTGCTAAATAAACTGCAGGCTTTCCTGCAACAAAACAAAACAAAACAAAAAAAACCGCTGGAGGCTACTGTTGCTGCCCAATCTGAACGCGCGCTTGCACATTGTAATCGGAAGACAAGGCCGGGTCTTGCAACCCACGCGCGCAACAGGCCTTCTTTGCTGATCCAGCATATGCAAAATATGCAACACATCATCACTGGAATATCTAGTTTTTTTTGTCAGCTACCCCTGATTGGTGTGTGATTGTGTGAAGTAAACAAACCAACGTGGAAAGCATTTGTTATTACTTTTTTTGAAGAAGCATTTGTTGTTACTTTGAGGAAGGTCCCTCGCATGTAATCATCCCTAACCACTACGTGCATGTTGCAATAATCTGGCATTTTGGGAAGCTAGCGATTGGAGAGATGCATGCTTCGTCCTTGAATGACCCGACCAGCTCTACAGGTCTATATTACAACTACAACAAATCTCATGCCGCGTTTGTAGCGCGCGTTTTGGCGCACGTTTTTTAATTTCTCCGACGATTCCTTCTACGCTGGCTGGCCTAACACCCCCGGACGCTAGTCCAAACCAGCACGAAACACTAAACAACACAGAACACACACACATGGTGCGTGTGCTTCTCTGGAAAGTGGTAATGAATATGGTGATACAGATGGATAATTGATGGATGGATCAGATCAGAGACTTGTGTTCTCGGAGATGGATGGAGAGCCGTCAAGCCAAGCCAAACTACGCCTGCTAAGCTAAGGGTACGCTACAAGAAGTGAAGTCATTTTTTGAGGAACATGACAGTCGTTCTGCCTTTCGATTAGATAGAAAAGAGTGTTATGTATAGAATTTTGAGCTAGGGAAAAAACCCCTTACATTACAAAGTACTAACTACAAGAAGTGAAGTCATGGGCAATACAAGCAACTGTGCTTTCTTTCAAGTAACCACAGTGCCACTGAGCATGATTTCTTGAAAGGAGTAGCCAATAAGCCAGCGATATATCCTGATTCCTATAGCCTTGTGAGGGGCCGGGTCTTTGCCAGTTCGGCGTAGCGCCGAAAGTGACAGGTTAGCCGACCAACAGTCCCACCCGTTAAAAGGAACACCGTACCATTTGCATTGCCCCTCATCTCCAGCTTCATGCGTGCAAGTAACTCGAGCTAGCGAGAAACGAACCGTGCACACTACTTGGAGCAAGCAAGCAAGCATCGGCCACTACTGTTTCTCTGCATCTTCTCTCCCTCGTTCGCTGTCGCCGCCGGCCGGCAATGGGGAGTAGCAGGTCGTGGTTGGGCTGTGTGCCTATGAGCACGGCGGCGCTGCCCGTGGAGAGGTCCTTTGCTCTTCCGGCTCCGATGCAGTCGTGGCCGTCGTCAGGTACGTGCGTGCGTGCGTGCGTGCATGTTCATGCCAGTGTTCTTGTTCTTCACATGATCAAAATATTTAAGATTGCTTTTAGGTATGTCTAGCTGTCGGACAAGGGTAGCTTGGATGAAACTGCAAATTAGGGAGCTAATGGATCACCCTCTATTTCGATGTTACAAGTGCTCTGTATTGTGAACGTTAACTCCGAACAACAGACAATAAGAAGAAATTATTTATACGTTAGTATCAACAAGTTGGTCCATCAAATCACGATGTTTTGGATGTTATGTCTTGTCTTCGTCAGATCGAGTAGCATATGTCCGTTGTTTCGGTTTTTGGTTACGAACTTACGACATACATATGCATGCATGTGCAGACTATCCCATCAGGATGCTTAGATCTTTACTTATAAGAGCACAAATTCAGTAATTCTTGCACTTACATACTCCTGTAAAGCGGCTGATAATCATCCTACATGTCGAGTTTTTGTGTGTACACAATTGCACTGACGATGACTCTAAATCAGCGGGTTTTGGTGAACCCTCCAAAACATTCTTGGTTGACAATCTTTTCTGCTGTTCCGGTTTCAGATGGAGGATTTGCAAAGGGCAGCATAGACCTCGGAGGTCTCGAGGTACGCCAAGTCACCACGTTCGCCAAGGTTTGGTCCACGACGCAGGGCGGCCAAGACGGCCTCGGCGCCACCTTCTTGAAGCCGTCGCCGGTGCCCACTGGATTCTTCACGCTCGGGCACTACGCACAGCCCAACAACCGGCAGCTCTCTGGCCACGTCCTCGTCGCTCGAGACGCCTCCGGCACCGGAGCGCTCCTCGCCCCGCCGCTGGACTACACCCTTGTCTGGTCCAGCGGCCAGGATGGTGGTGCCGGCTTCTTCTGGCTCCCCATGCCGTCAGACGGCTACAAGGCCGTCGGCGTGGCCGTCACGGCGACCAAGGAGAAGCCGCCGCTCGACGATGTCATGTGCGTTAGCGCCGACTTCACGGACGCGTGCGAGGCCGAGGAGTCGGTGTGGAACAGCGACAAGGACGGGTTCAGCGCCACCACCCTGAGGCCGGCGGTTCGTGGCATCGACGCGCGAGGCGTGCACACCGGCACGTTCCAAGTCCACGCAGGGAGCGGCGCCGCGCCGTCGACCTTGGCGTGTCTCAAGAACAACAGCGCGGCTTACACGTCATGCATGCCCGACCTGGCTCAGCTGCACGCCCTTCTCGCGGCCTACTCGCCGCAGGTGTACCTCCACCCGAACGACCCGTACCTCCCTTCGTCGGTGCCGTGGTACTTCGAGAACGGCGCGCTACTGTACCAGAACGGCAACCAGACCCCGACGCCGGTGGCCGCCGACGGGTCGAACCTCCCGCAGGGTGGCGGCAACGACGGCGCGTACTGGCTCGATCTGCCGGTTGATAAGGGCCAGAGGGAGAGGGTCAAGAAGGGCGACCTCGCCGGCGCCAAGGCCTACGTGCAGGCGAAGCCGATGCTTGGCGGGACCGCGACGGACCTCGTCGTGTGGTTCTTCTACCCGTTCAACGGGCCGGCTCGGGCCAAGGTTGGGCCCCTCACCATCGCGCTCGGTATGATCGGCGAGCACGTCGGCGACTGGGAGCACATGACGCTGCGCGTGAGCAACTTCTCCGGCGAGCTCCTCCGGGTGTACTTATCTCAGCACAGCACGGCGCCTGGGTGGAGGCGTCGCAGCTCGAGTACCTCGGCAACAGGCCGGTGGCGTACGCGTCCCGGAGCGGGCACGCGTTCTACCCCAGGGAGGGGCTGGTGCTGCAAGGGGACTCGAAGCTGGGGATCGGGATACGGAACGACTGCGCCAAGGGGAGCATGATGGACACCGGCGGGCGGTGCGAGGTGGTGTCGGCGGAGTACCTCGGCGCCGGGAAGGTGGCTGAGCCGGCGTGGCTCGGGTTTGAGAGAGGGTGGGGGCCGAAGGAGGAATACGACATCGGCCGCGAGATCAACCGCGCGGCAAGGATCCTGCCACGGGCAATGAGGGAGCGGCTTCGCGAGCTGGTGAAGAAACTGCTCGTCGGAGAAGGGCCGACGGGGCCAAAGATGAAGGGAAGCTGGAGAAATGACGAGAGGGATCCCCAAACCTGATTAGAGTACGTGCCTGCGCCGGGTCAGTTCTCCTGCGAGGCTCTTGACGAGATGGATGCGTGATGCGTGTTGACCACACGGTTAGAGGCCACGCCCTCGCGCAAGGACTGTCTCAACAAGATGATCGCAAAAGAAAAACCGTGGCATGATTTATTGTTGGCAGATGTTTTTTTTTACAACTTGTTGGCAGATGCTCCGACAGTTCTATCTGTACGAATTCATGCGATGTGTTATGTGTGTTGTGTTTATTTCTGACAATTGACGACAGGTTTGAGAAAAATTAGAATATTGCACTAGTATAGAACGACACATCGGAAACGGGTCAAATCACTCACAAAAACGGAGAAATGGTCCGTGTCACCGCCCCGCTGATGTGAAGGTCCACATCAGTAACAGAGTAAATAACCGTCACCGGTGAGAACAGGTTTTGGCACAGTTGGACATTTATCTCCGTTGCTTTTAGTTTGAACTCATCCGATTGAGTTTTCTGAAAAACCCGTTTGCACTGAGCTTTTCTCATATTTCATATATATGCCACAAGATATGAAAGTTTGATTGCACACAAGGATTTGAATTTCTGTTTCAATTTTTTACCGCCCCAGACCAAAATGGCCGAAATTCGTCCGGAATTTATTTTTTCTGGGTGAAATCCAAAACCAGGCAGCACGCGAAGAAGACATGGCCGGCGAAGAGCCTATTTTTGACAAGATTTTCCAATTTCAATCGCGTCATTTTGTTTCTCGTGGTTGCCTCCTCCATCGTGACCAAGTTTCCCCAAATTTTATGATGTACCAGAACGCGAGCCCGCGCGTTGCAACAGGTATCTTTTAAGAAACTTTTCCTAGAAACTTTTTAAGTGAATACATATAGGAGAGCTCATAATTTCGAATAACAACTATATAATTTTCATCATTAAAATAATTGGCAAAACGTTCATGGGCGAAACTAATTTCGGTGTTATGCTTGCACATGATTTACTTGTGTAACTATATAGCGACATGGTGTGATCTTATTATTCAAACATCATAAAAAATTATCATGGACAATTTGATGGGCTAAAAAAAGATATGTGGATGCTTGCATGTAGAAACAATTGATTCGCTAAAAAGCAACTGGGGTGGATAACTTGCATGTGGAGATGAAAAATATTAATTATACTTAGTGGGGTTTTGCTTTATAAGAAGTATAGGTTCGAAGAGATCGACTTTATCTTCCTCAAGTCCGGCCATCACCACCGCCACTCCTCGTGAGCTCACGGTGCAGCGAATTTGTTCGATTCCTTGCATATGAACACTAAATTCTACTTGATCAAGTCATTGCACACCTTGCCACAGCATTTCGATGATGTTGGCCATGGGGACAGCGACCACCGTGCCTGCTCATGCGCCCACACGTCGTCTTCTTACGTCTTTGACCAAGATAAGCACATCATCAGGATTGCATCGATAGCAGTTTGCAAGATCTACCCTTGAATTCCTTATATGTGCACTGCAGCTCGTCCATGAGCCATGCCACCGCCATTCCTGACGCGCGGCCGCCGTTCCGGAGCCGGTAGCAGAAATTTACCGCCCCTGAACGAGATGGCCGGATCTCGTCCGAATTCATTTTTGTGGCCGAAATCCAAATCCCTGATTGCATATTGCACTAAAATGTTGTTCAATTCATAACACGGAACAAATGTCAACATAATGCCCAATTGGACATCCCCGAGAGGGTGAGCCACATCGTGAAAGAAGCAACATCATGTCACGCATATCATATAAATGGATGCACGGAGATGCATACAATGAGAGGATCGGTTTGATCTGTTGCCCCGATCTTTGCTTTGTTGGATGACGGAAACATGCTGACATACAGGTATTCCATGCATGGGAGATGTTGCTAATGTGCCAATCGACGCGTCACAACATGTGAATGGCCTAAAGTAACGCGAGTGACGTTTCAGCGAAATGAAAAGGTATGCGGCGTTAGATATTTCACGTTCACCTAAGATGCTAATGTGCAACCCGAAATTCCTTTTCCACGAGCGCGAGCGCCGTTCTCGTGACGCGTCGCATTCCACCTTGCGCTGCCCCCTCTCTTCTTCCCCAACCATTCCCATGAGACGGCGCCGACGCAGCCACAACGATAGGGAGCCGCGACGGAGAAGAAGCCATCAAGACTGAAGCGAGTGGAGGCGAGCAATGGACAAGTGGGGGTGTGCCCGATGACGAGATCTAGCGGTGGGGGGTTTACAGGGGATACCCGAGGCAGCCGTGGTTCGAGGAGGGCGGGAACACGAGGCGGTCGCGGGAGCACATCCGGCCGCTGGTGACGATGGTAAGCGGTTTGGCCGACGATGGGGTGGGTGCGCTGATCTTGTTCCTCCCCGGCACCCTTGTAATTAGCTGTCGGAAAACGACGCGAGCGCTTGTAAACTAGCCCCTTTCGGTGCAACCTTGGTTCAGCACACACACTGCGAGAGGCAAGTGATGTACTCCATGAAGAGGTTTATCTTGTTGAGTTTTACGCACCTGCATTAGTGATTGCATGCCATTGTATGCGTGTGTGTATGCACGTTGATAGTGAAGTCTACTACACCCGCATGTTATGGCAAAATGGACCAAAATAACCATAAGGGGAAAGAAATTCACAAACTAAACGTTCGTCGATACTAGTTCATGGAACTATCCCTTTCGGGTAGCATAGTACAGCAAAACGCTATGTTCTACAGCATAGCGCCATAGGGTAAAACGCTAGTCCGGCGGTGAGCCGGAGGGGTGAAATAGGCCAGCGAAAATGATGGGCGGTGACTGAAAATTTGTCCCGCCGTTTTTTCGTCTGCGCGCGAGCTTGCGTCATCTCCGAGGTCGCACGAAATCGGCTCCGCCTTCCCAACTCTGCACCAGAAATATCGCACTCGAGGCTCAAGGGAAACAACCGATTCGGTCGTTCCCATGGGCCTGACTCAGGTGTGATTTTACCTGGGAAATCACTAGAAAAAAGGTTCCCTTTGCAAAGTGAATCTCACGCTCACTCTCGGCGTGACAAGTGTCGCCTTCTCCTCGCCCGGTCCCATGTGGTTGTTTGCATGTCCGCCAAGTGTCGCCACCAGATTAAACGTGGGGAAGATGAGAGAGAAAGGGATACGGGAGACGGGAGGCTAGTTTTCCCTTTTATTTTTTTAAACCAAAATTTCAAAACGAAATATCTTTAGAACCGCTAATCTGAATTACGAACCGTTCTCACTTTTGAGCTCCTCGCGTCGAGATATTCAAAACTAGATCCCATATTGATAGGTTTTGACAAACTTTTTTTATTACATCCCGTTCTGTATAGTTTGTACATCCGGCCGCGGTGTGGGTGTACATCCGATAGCAGTGTGAGTGTACATCCCATAGCAGCAACATTGGGAGGATGAGAGAGAAAGTGATGGGTGGGAGGCTAGTTTTCCTTTTATTTTTCAAAATCAAAATTTCAAAATGAAATATCTTGAGAACCGCTAATCCGAATTACGAACCGTTTTCACTTTTGAGCTCCTCGCGTCGAGATCTTCAAAATTAGATCCCATGTTGATAGGTTTCGACAAACTTTTTTTGTACATCGGTTATGTATAGTTTGTATATTCTGTTATATGTATTTTGTACAACTATTTATGTGTATTTTGTACTTCCTGTTTTGTACAATTTTGTACTCGTTTTCTGTTTACTTGTACTACTTATGTCATTGTTTTTTACTTCGTGTTCTGTGTACTTTATACAAACTGTTTTGTATAGTTTTGTACACCGTATGTTTTTGTACTCCCAATTCTGTTAATTTGTACATCTTGTTTTGTGTAATTTGTACACCGTCTTTTATACAACCAATAGCTCATAATTTGTACAACTTGATATTCCTGCATGTACAACTACCGTAGACACTTAGTACGAGACGTAGCCGAGTTGAAATACTAATAACAACTTTTGTACTTCGATAGGAACAATGGCGTATGCATGCAGAGGCTTCTTCTGGACGTACATGTACGCGTTACAAAGGATGTGCATGGGGAATTCAGAAGGAATCGATCGTTCAAAGCTTCACGGGCTGGCTTGTCCATGTACGTGCGCGCGTAGACATGCTGTACGTCCGGCCGACGCGAGACGCCAGGATTCCATCGCGGGGAGCTTCGCGAGCTACGTGTACGCGTTGCGCGTCTGGATGTACGCGTGCATGATGCGATCACGGGAGGTTTCGGTTGACGTGACGCGCGGGACGCTGGCACCACCGCGCTGTCGTACTGCTTTTCGCTTCCTCGCACGGGGCTGCACGTGGTGCGCTCGCACGATTAAAGTTACCTTCGCGAAGGGTTCCCTGTGCCTAGTGACACCCTTTTAGCTGACTCAGGTGTGATTTAAGCTTCGTGTTGTGCAAGAACGCGGAGCGACCCGGGCAAGCAAACGGCCCATCTTTGCATCTCAGGGCATGGTTGGGCCGTGGCTACCAAACACGCCGCTGGTGCTACCCTTGTAGGAGGAAATAAGAGTACGTACTATGCCGTTCGAGTTGGATCAGAGTTCACGCCTGTAGATTTCAAGCAATTCGACTCCGTATCTATATATGCGCCGAAGTATGTAGGTAGCTAGCTATTGACACAATTGGAGGGACGAAGAGTTTGATTTAGAGTCTGTTCGAGTCCCTTTTTAAAATCTTGTAGGTGGGGAGGATATATAACACACGACTCTCTGATAATTTGCGTACCCTGCTTCAAATTAGGAATCTCTAAATAAATCGCTTGATTTTCGATCTCGTGCGTCTACCACGAAACCACCACTATGGAGGAAAAAAACTAAACCACTACCACTAAAGAAGATGGACATATGTGCGGAAAACACTTTTGGCTCCGAGATCAGCGCTCATCTATGTAAAAAAATCAAAATCATATTTCTAAGTTTAAAAAAATCTGAAAAACATCCTGCATATTGCTAACGATGTATTCCACAAATGTGTAAAATCTTGATTTGAAATGCTTTACATTCTGGGGTACATGAAAATGACAAATGTTGTATAGTTTGGAGATTTGAAAGTGTGTATATTTAGATCCACGCATTTGTCATTTTTGTGTAGATACGAATAGAAAGTATTTCAAATCCAGATTTTACAGGTTTGTGGGTATATCATTGACAACATGCAAGTTTTTTTCAGATTTTTTGAAATTTATAAATATGATTTTTAATTTTCTTTTAGTAGAGGGAGCACTGGAGCTCGAGAGTAAGAAATCTCTACTCTATGTGCGTGTTCTTAATTGGCCTAGGCATGATCTTCTCCTGTGCTCCTGATATTTGCACTGCAAGATTGTATTATAAAGTCGACTAGCTCTTTCTCAAAAAAAAAGCTATTATCAGTTATTTTTTCTTCCAGACAAGTTGTGTAACTTTTTTCATAGTATTGAACTATGATTTTCCTTCACATTAACACTTGCAAATTAATCAATCAGCTGTGGGTTGCGTGTTTGGTGTGCTTGCTATGCTAGATACTCCTTCATCCGACTACTATTCCCTCGCTCTTACGGGCATCGCCAGGCTAAGTGCTTCGTCGCCGACCTCGCCGGCGTTCAACTTCACTCTCTACGTGAAAAACATAGGCTTAGGGTGCGTTTGGTAGCCAGCAGGTGTTTTGCACCTCGCTGGGGCAGGCTCCAAAGGGCCCTACCGAGCAAATGCAGGCTCTAATCCGTGTTGTTGGATTTGTTTGGCAGGTTTCAGCTAAGAACGTGGCATGGGGCTTAGCCACTTGTACTGCCTGTTTGGTTACATCAAGCATGGTCAAATGCAACTAGGCATGTGTTTGGTTCTATGCAATGTTGCTGCTACGGTAACCTCTTCCAGCTTGTGGTGAGGTTACTAGGCGTAGGAAAGGCACACAAATGAACATGATCCACATAACATAGCCGCATAATAGTATTAAACAAGTACCATAATCCTGATGCACAAGTAGCTTAAAACAGGCCTCAAACAAAGTCTGATCTAACGAGCAGAACGAACATTAAACAGTCTGATCCACTAGCTTACTCGTCTTCGTCTTTCTTGAATTTCAGTGGGTGCTCATGGCACTATCTCACCAGCTCATAGCCTGAGTTGTCGAAGATAATCACATTGTACTCCATTCAACCGAGCTTTTTGAACATGAGCGGATAACAAGATCTAAGATGTGAGCTATGGCGAAATCTAGCCATCCTTTGACGAGGCAAGCTCTTTGGTGGCTCTAGGTTAGTAGTGCCAGAAACAATGCTTGTACGTCACACGTCAGTTGGGAACCCCAAGAGGAAGGTATGATGAGTGCAGCAGTAAGTTTTCCCTCAGTATGAAACCAAGGTTTAATCGGACCAGTAGGAAAACGAGGTTTGCTTCGAAGGTGTTGGTGAGGAGTGTAGTGCGGCGCAACACCAGGGATTCCGGTGCCAACGTGGAACCTGCACAACACAATCAAATTACTTTGCCCCAACTTAACAGTGAGGTTGTCAATCTCACCGGCTTGCTGAAAACAAAGGGTTAAACGTATCGAATGGAAATGATGTTTGTTTGCATAAAACAGTAGAGAACAATGATTGCAGTAGATTGTATTTCAGATGTAAAAGAATGGACCGGGGTCCACAGTTCACTAGTGGTGTCTCTCCAATAAGATAACTAACATGCTGGGTAAACAAATTACAGCTGGGCAATTGACAATTGATAAGTGCATATAACATGCATGTGTGAGCTGTGGTGTCTACTATGAGATTCATTTGGGCATTACGACAAAGTACATAGACCGCTATCCAGCATGCATCTATGCCTAAATAGTCCACTTTCCGGTTAACATCCGTACCCCTTCCAGTATTAAGTTGCAAGCAACAGACAATTGCATTAAGTAATGTGCGTAATGTAAACAATACATTCATCCTTGAATAAAGCATTGCTGTTTTACCCCTAGTGGCAACAACACATCTACAACCTTAGAACTTGCTGTCACTATCCCAGGTTAAATAGAGGTTGAACCCAACTATCATGCATAAATACCCCCTCTTGGAGTTACAAGTATTCACGTGGCCAAGGCTTCAACAAGTAACGGAGAGCATGCAAGATCACAAATGACATAGACATGATAATATAATATTCAGCTCCACATAGGTATCAATATAAGTCAGATCCCAGCAAACACAACATGTAGCATTACAATAAGATGATCTTGATCATGATAGGCAGCTCACAAGATCTAAACATGATGGCACAAGTGGAGAAGACAACCATCTAGCTACTGCTATGGACCCATAGTCCAAGGATGAACTACTCACGCATCACTCCGGAGGCGGGCATGGCGATGTAGAGCCCTCCGGTGATGATTCCCCTCTCCGGCAGGGTGCCGGGAAGAGCTTCAGAACCCCCCGAGTTAGGGTTGACGACGGCGGCGGCAGCGAATATGTTCTGGATGAAAGGCTCGGTGTTTTAGGGTTTTCGCGTCTCGGGGAATAAATAGGCGAAGGGGCGATGTCGGCGGACCCCCGAGGGGCCCAAACCACCAGGCGCGGCTGTGGGCCCAGCCGCGCCCCTGTGGTTTGGCCACCTCGTGGCTCTCTTCGTCTCTCCTTCGGACTCCGTGTACGTGCTGGAAAAATAGGGACCTGGCCTTTTGTTTCGTGCAATTCCGAGAATATTTCCAGAAGTAACTTTCTGAAACCAAAAACAGCAGAAAACAGGGAACTGGCACTGTGGCATCTTGTTAATAGGTTAGTCCCAGAAAATGCATAAAAGTGATACGAAGTGTATATAAAACATGTAGCAAATGGTATAATATAAGCATGGAACAGCAGAAATTATGGATACGTTGGAGACGTATCAAGCATCCCCAAGCTTAGTTCTACTCGTCCTCGAGTAGGTAAAACGATAACAACAAATAATTTCTGAGGAGACATGCTTTCACACAATCTTGATCAATATATTGCAAGGCTCATGTCATGAATGAAGTGACTCAAAGCAATGATCTATAGTTTGCTAACAAATAGATAAAGAGTAAACAATGAATCATATAAGCAAAAACTTTTCATGAATAGTACTTTCAAGACAAGCATCAAAAAGTTTTGCATAAGAGGTAACTCATAAAGCAATAGATTCAAAGTAAAAGGCATTGAAGCAACACAAAGGATGATTAAGTTTCAGCATTTGCTTTCAACTTGTAACATGTATATCTCATGGATAGTTGTCAACATAAAGCAATATAACAAGTGCAATAAGTAAATATGTAAGAATCAATGCACACAAAGTTGACACAAGTGTTTGCTTCTAAGATAGAAAGGAGTAGGTAAACTGACTCAACATAAAGTAAAAGATAGGCCCTTCGCAGAGGGAAGCAGGGATTAAATCATGTGCTAGAGCTTTTTAAGTTTTCGAAAGCATATAGAGAGCACAAAATAAGTATTTGAGAGGTGTTTGTTGTTGTCAACGAATGGTAGTGGGCACTCTAACCCCCTTGTCAACCAGACTTTCAAAGAGCGGCTCCCATGAAGGACGTTATTCTACCAGCAAGGTAGATCATCCCTCTTCTCTTTTGTTTACACATGTATTTTAGTTTCTTTATAGATGACACTCCTCCCAACCTTTTGCTTACACAAGCCATGGCTAACCGAATCCTCGGGTGCCTTCCAACATTCACATACCATGGAGGAGTGTCTATTGCAAAATTAAGTTGCTTACTGATAAATCAGGGCAAAACATGTGAAGAGAATTATTAATGAAAGTTGTAATTAATTGGGGCTGGGCACCCCGTTGCCAGCTCTTTTTGCAAATTATTGGATAAGCGGATGTATATGCCACTAGTCCAGGTGAAAGTCTGTCAGAAGTAAATGACAAGATTGAAAGATAAAACACCACATACTTCCTCATGAGCTATAAAACATTGACACAAATAAGGAGTAATAAAGTTTTGAATAGTTTAAAGGTAGCACATGAAATATTTACTTGGAATGGCAGGAAATACCACATAGTAGGTAGGTATGGTGGACACAAATGGCATGGGTTTTGGCTCAAGTTTTGGATGCACGAGAAGCATTCCCTCTCAGTACAGAGTTTAGGCTAGCAAGGTTGTTTGAAGCAAACACAAGTATAAACCGGTACAGCAAGAATCACATAAAAACATATTGCAAGTATTATAAGACTCTACACTGTCTTCCTTGTTGCTCAAACATTTTACCAGAAAATATCTAGACCTTAGAGAGAACAAATATGCATCCCAAGTCTCAACAAGCTCTACGGTAGTTCTCCACTACTAGGCTTTAACTACATGATGCAAGAGCTTAAACATGATCTACTTGAGAGCTCAAAACAATTGCAAAGCATCAAATCAAAACAAGACAATGATCTACAAGAATGCATATGTCTTTTCCAATACCAACTACTACATGTAGCATTTTCTTTCTTCCAAACAAACACCAATAATTTATTAAACATAAACTCTCCAAATGATAATATAATGCAGCAAGAGAGTATTTATAAACAAGTGCTAACAGCTCGAAGAGATGCATGAAAAACAGGAGCTAAAAGCACTGCAGTAGCTAGTTAAGAATACTCAACAAATATAAGTGAAGAACATGAGTATTCACATGAAAAAGCGGAGCGTGTCTCTCTCCCACACAAGGATTGCTAGGATCCGAATTTATTCAAACAAAAACAAAAATAAAAACACACAGACGCTCCAAGTAAAGCGCATAAGATGTGAAAGAATTAAAATATAGTTTCACTAGAGATGACCTGATAAGTTTGTTGATGAAGAAGGGGATGCCTTGGGCATCCCCAAGCTTAGACGCTTGAGTCTCTCTGAATATGGTTGGGATGAACCACGGGGGCATCCCCAAGCTTAGGCTTTTCACTCTTCTTGATCACATAATATCACCCTTCTCGCTTGATCCTTGAAAACTTCCTTCACACCAAACTCAAGACAGTTCTCATTAGAGGGTTAGTGCATAATCAAAAATTCTCATATTCTGTAATGATACAATCAATCCCAAAGCTTCTGGACATTAGCTACAGCCACCAATGCTTTGTGGAGCAAAGAAATCCACACAAACACAGTAAAAGAGCGAATGCAAAACAAAAGGCAGAATCTGTCAAAAACAGAACAGTCTGGAATGACGAATTTTTTCGAGGCACTTAAGTTGCTCAGATGGATCTGGCCTAAAATAATGAAAGTTGCGTACATATCTCAGGAATATGCGTGATTTTTCTCAGAATTTTTTGAATTTTCTACAGGGAGATAAGCTCAAATCCGTGACAGCTAAAAATCTGTCACTGCGCAGAAATCCAAATCTTGCATCAACTTTCAATATAGAACTTTACTTGGCACAACATTGCGATAAAATAAAGATACAAAGGAGTTGCTACAGAAGTAACAAAACTCCTTGACTCAAAGAAAACAAAAATAACAGCAAATAAAAACGATGGGTTGTCTCCCATAAGCGCTTTTCTTTAACGCCTTTCAGCTAGGCGCAGAAAGTGAAAATCAAGTGTTGTCAAGAGAAGAAGCATCAACATCATAACTTGCTCTAACAATAGAGTCAAAAGGTAACTTCATTCTCTTCCTAGGGAAGTGTTCCATACCTTTCTTGAGAGGAAATTGGTACCTTATATTACCTTCTTTCATATCAATGATGGCACCAACAGTTCGAAGAAAAGGTCTTCCCAAAACAATAGGACAAGATGCATTGCATTCAATATCCATAACAATAAAATCAACGGGGACAAGGTTATCTTTTACCGTAATAAAAACATCATTAACTCGCCCCAAAGGTTTCTTCATAGCATTATCAGCGAGAAAAACATCCAAATAACAATGTTCCAAAGGTGGCAAATCAAGAATATCATAAAGCTTCTTGGGCAAAACTGAAACACTTGCACCAAGATCACACAAGGCATTGCAATAAAAATCATTCACCTTTACCTTAATGATGGGTTCCCAACCATCTTCTAATTTCCTAGGAATAGAAGCTTTAAGTTTCAACTTCTCCTCCCTAGCTTGCAAAAGAGCATTTGTAATATGCTTTGTAAAAGCCAAATTAATAGTGCTAGCATTGGGACTTCTAGCTAATTTTTGCAAGAACATAATAACTTCAGAGATGTTACAATCATCAAAATCAAAATCATTATTGTCAATGGTGGTGGAACCATTGTCTCCAATAGTTTGAAAAATTTCAGCACTTTTATCAGAAAAAGTTTCAGCAGTTTTAGGCAATTTCAAACGCTTAGCAGAAGTAGTAGAGACATTATCAACACCAATAACATTACCATCAATAGTAGGAGGTTTACTAGCATGTGAAACATTAGCATTACTAGTGGTGGTGATAGTACAAACTCTAACTATACTATTCTCTTTTTCAAGTTCTTCCTCTTTTTCCCACCTAGCATGCAATTCAGCCAACATCCTAATATTATTATCAATTCGAACTTGGATGGCATTTGCTGTAGCAAATGACTTATATCTTTAACTTCATTAGGCATAACTTTCAGTTTTAGAATTTCAACATCATGAGCAAGACTATCAACTTTAGAGACAAGATCATCAATTTTTTCAAACTTTTCCTCAACAGTTTTATTGAAAGCTTTTTGTGTGCTAATAAATTCTTTAAGCATAGCTTCAAGATCAGAGGACACACTTCTATTGTTGCTGTAGGAATTACCATAAGAATTGCCATAACCATTTGAAGGATAAGGCTTATAATTGTTGCTACCAAAATTATTCCTATAAGCATTGTTGTTGAAGTTGTTGTTTTTAATGAAGTTTACATCAACATGCTCTTCTTGAGCAACCAATGAAGCTAAAGGAATATTATTAGGATCAACATGAGATCTACCATTCACAAGCATAGACATAATAGCATCAATCTTATCACTCAAAGAGGAGGTTTCTTCAACAGAATTTACCTTCTTACCTTGAGGAGCTCTTTCGGTGTGCCATTCGGAATAGTTGATCATCATATCATCAAGTAGCTTTGTTGCTGCACCTAAAGTGATGGACATAAAGGTTCCTCCAGAGGCTGAATCCAATAAGTTCCTTGAGGAAAAATTTAATCCTGCATAAAAGGTTTGGATGATCATCCAAGTAGTCAGTCCATGAGTGGGACAATTCTTCACCAAAGATTTCATTCTTTCCCAAGCTTGAGCAACATGTTCATTATCAAGTTGTTTAAAATTCATAATGCTACTTCTCAAGGATATAATCTTAGCAGGAGGATAATATTTCCCTATGAAAGCATCTTTGCATTTTGTCCAAGAATTAATACTATTTCTAGGCAAAGAAAGCAACCATTCTTTAGCTCTTCCTCTCAAGGAGAAAGGAAAAAGTTTCAGTTTTATAATATCCCCATCCATATCCTTATACTTTTGCATTTCACAAAGTTCAACAAAGTTATTAAGATGGGCAGCAGCATCATCAGTACTAACACCAGAAAATTGCTCTTTCATAACAAGATTTAATAGAGCAGGTTTAATTTCATAAAATTCTGCTGTAGAAGCAGGTGGAGCAATAGGAGTGCATATGAAATCATTGTTGTTTGTGCTAGTGAAGTCACACAACTTAGTGTTCTCAGGAGTACTCATTTTGAAAAACAAAATCAAACTGAATTAAACAAGTAACTAATTTTTTTGTGTTTTTGATAAAGAGAGCAAACAAGACTAAATAAAAATAAACTAAGCAAGACAAATAACAAAGTAAAGAGATTGGGTGTGAGAGACTCCCCTTGCAGAAGCAATTCGTTTTCCCCGGCAACGGCGCCAGAAAACGTGTTGGTGGCTCTAGGTTAATAGTGCCAGAAACAATGCTTGTACGTCACACGTCAGTTGGGAACCCCAAGAGGAAGGTATGATGAGTGCAGCAGTAAGTTTTCCCTCAGTATGAAACCAAGGTTTAATCGACCAGTAGGAAAACGAGGTTTGCTTCGAAGGTGTTGGTGAGGAGTGTAGTGCGGCGCAACACCAGGGATTCCGGTGCCAACGTGGAACCTGCACAACACAATCAAATTACTTTGCCCCAACTTAACAGTGAGGTTGTCAATCTCACCGGCTTGCTGAAAACAAAGGGTTAAACGTATCGAATGGAAATGATGTTTGTTTGCATAAAACAGTAGAGAACAATGATTGCAGTAGATTGTATTTCAGATGTAAAAGAATGGACCGGGGTCCACAGTTCACTAGTGGTGTCTCTCCAATAAGATAACTAACATGCTGGGTAAACAAATTACAGCTGGGCAATTGACAATTGATAAGTGCATATAACATGCATGTGTGAGCTGTGGTGTCTACTATGAGATTCATTTGGGCATTACGACAAAGTACATAGACCGCTATCCAGCATGCATCTATGCCTAAATAGTCCACTTTCCGGTTAACATCCGTACCCCTTCCAGTATTAAGTTGCAAGCAACAGACAATTGCATTAAGTAATGTGCGTAATGTAAACAATACATTCATCCTTGAATAAAGCATTGCTGTTTTACCCCTAGTGGCAACAACACATCTACAACCTTAGAACTTGCTGTCACTATCCCAGGTTAAATAGAGGTTGAACCCAACTATCATGCATAAATACCCCCTCTTGGAGTTACAAGTATTCACGTGGCCAAGGCTTCAACAAGTAACGGAGAGCATGCAAGATCACAAATGACATAGACATGATAATATAATATTCAGCTCCACATAGGTATCAATATAAGTCAGATCCCAGCAAACACAACATGTAGCATTACAATAAGATGATCTTGATCATGATAGGCAGCTCACAAGATCTAAACATGATGGCACAAGTGGAGAAGACAACCATCTAGCTACTGCTATGGACCCATAGTCCAAGGATGAACTACTCACGCATCACTCCGGAGGCGGGCATGGCGATGTAGAGCCCTCCGGTGATGATTCCCCTCTCCGGCAGGGTGCCGGGAAGAGCTTCAGAACCCCCCGAGTTAGGGTTGACGACGGCGGCGGCAGCGAATATGTTCTGGATGAAAGGCTCGGTGTTTTAGGGTTTTCGCGTCTCGGGGAATAAATAGGCGAAGGGGCGATGTCGGCGGACCCCCGAGGGGCCCAAACCACCAGGCGCGGCTGGGGCCCAGCCGCGCCACTGTGGTTTGGCCACCTCGTGGCTCTCTTCGTCTCTCCTTCGGACTCCGTGTATGCTGGAAAAATAGGGACCTGGCCTTTTGTTTCGTGCAATTCCGAGAATATTTCCAGAAGTAACTTTCTGAAACCAAAAACAGCAGAAAACAGGGAACTGGCACTGTGGCATCTTGTTAATAGGTTAGTCCCAGAAAATGCATAAAAGTGATACGAAGTGTATATAAAACATGTAGCAAATGGTATAATATAAGCATGGAACAGCAGAAATTATGGATACGTTGGAGACGTATCACTCTTCCATTGACATCAGCTACGGTGATAGTCCAGATGCAGCCTGTGTTCGTCTTGATAGTGATATCACCAGTCACCTCACCCAAGTAGGGTCTAAAGGAGGCAGGAACAGGGAGGAGTCCAAGTCCAGGTGCTAGGAGCACTTTGATGAAGTGGTTAGAGGACACCGCATTCTTGATCCACCCATATGTTGTCTTTCTCTTTTGAACACGGTGTCAATCTAAACCACGTCCATAGGGTCCTTGAGCTTCGAATCTTTCGTACAAAACAGTGTGTCAGACGTCAAAAAAGAGTTCGAACATATGAGTTACAAATGCTATACCAAACATTGACCACAATCAAATGCACTCAAAAGTTCCCTCCCGATGGACCAAACCATCCACCTGATGTACAACCAAACACAAGCAAAAAAAAGGACCATCCCATCTCATTGCTTATTTGGCCAGCAACCAAACACAAGCTTAGTGTTGCCTCATCGCTGACGGCAGCTAAATCTCCCCAGCGATGTCAATGGAGGTGACAACAAGCTCTTGGACATTCTGATGCAATGTGAAAAGATCATGACACTTTTTTTGGCGGTGTGTGATTTTCTTGGCTACTTCAGACCATTTTGTAATATTTTACAAGGTTGTGCAATTTTGGGGTGAGCTAACCATTCCTGTATATTACACAATGAATGAATATATGGAGTATTTTTGTCCCAAAGAGAAAGAGATACTAGCTCATCTGGCTCCCGAGATCCAGTGAACCTTTTTATTTTAGAAAATAAAAATAAAAAATAAAGTTTTGAAAAATCTGAAAAATTCTGGATATATATAGTCAATGTTGTATCCTATAAGGATGCAAAGCCACAACAGAAAGTCTTTGTATTACGGGCTACACAAAAATGAAAATCTTATAAATCTGGAGATTTCAAAATGTACATTGTTCACTATACTCATATATGTACATTTTCATTTTTATGTAGTTCAAAATACAAAGGATTTTAAATTAATATTTTACACGTTTGTGGAATACATGATTAAACATCCAGATTTTTTTTCAGATTTTTTTTAATTTTCAAATATGTTTTTTTAATTTTAAAATAAAGAGATCCAGAGCCGAAAAATCTTCCACTATGTAAAGGCCGGGTTTTTTTTAGGCCGAGCCCATCCAAACACATTGTGGTCACAGATTCACAGCAGTGCGCCCACAGAAAGGCTGGCCGTTCTCCGCTACTTTGGAACATGCGGTGCACACTGCACAAACCTCCCCCGTAATCTCACACTCTCATCAAGGCTAAAGAAAGCTCGTTCCTTTATTCTTCCCCTCCGCCTTTCCCACGCCCTTTTCCTTATCTCCGTGCCTCCAAGAAACTTGATCCCTACTTCTACTTGGATCTGCGGCACACGCAGCTCTCAGTCAAATCTTCACATTTGTTTACTCCGTCGCCATTCTTAAGAACGTTTAATTACTTAATTATGAGCCGCTAAGTTAAACTCCCAAGAAGCAGAAGCCAGGGAGCCTCCAAGAACAGAGAGACAGCTCACTCTCAGTAGGATACGCACAGCTCCGAGGCCTCCTCGCATTCTCTGGAGGCGTGCGCCGCGTGGGAGGAGAGCTCCCCATTTTCCCCACAGCCTCGGGAGACTCCGGTGTGGTCCAGTTCTTGCTTACTCTAGAAGAGGGGAAGTGTTTCTTCAGTCCTGCCATCTTCGCTTGCGGCGATTTCTTCTCTGTGTTCGTGGAGGGCGAGGAAGAAGGAGCGCTCTTCTCCGGGGGACCAGCAAGATTTCAGGTGGTTCGTTTGATCCCTTTGTTGCTTTCCTGTTCTTGCGACTGCGATGTCGCCATCTGCTGCGATTTCTTGGAGCCTTGTGCCCTTTTCTGCTCGCCTGTTGGCCTTCTCTGATTTCTCCCCCCAAATTTGCGTCTCGGGGATTCTTTCTTTGCTGCGGGGAGTGAGCAATCGAGAATCGAGATCAATATACCACTGTTTTGCTTCGATTTACTTGCTTCCTGGTAGCCTACTATTCCAATCCAGCCATCCATGGGTCGATTCAGTTCTTCTTTTTCAGCGCCATAAGATCTATCTGAGTTGATACCATGGGACTCGGTCCAAATTGCGAGCGCAGCTTATTTCCCCCACCCCACCCCACCTACACCGAGTCACCGACACCCCAAACTCCGGTTTATACAAATGTGAATCGATTGTTACCATTTCTGCATTTCGCACCATTAATGTTCCCAAAGATACATTTTGCACTTTCAGGAGCTTTTGGGGGCCAAAATTAGTTGTTTATGTTTTTGGTCAAAATTGAGTGATTGAAATAATGTATGCGGTGTTGATATTTCAGCTTCGATCAAGAGTTCATAAGAAACCCCTGGATTGGATGCTTGGGCGCAACAGTATGTCGCCCAGGAGTCAAGAGGCTGTGCTCATACTGTTCATGCTCATGGTTTCCAATGCTTCAGGTACTCTAGCACATGGATGTTGTTTTAAATATAACACGAGTGCTTTGGACGTGATTAGTGTACCTCATTCTATTATTGCATTTTGATTTCCAAGTGGATAGTTTGAGGAGAACATAGTTTATTGTTCTGCGAAGAAAATATATGCTAGATGTATACAGTCATACAACTGTTTTTGCATCTAATTTTTCTTCACATAAATTAGCTGTTGTTTCTTCTATGTAGGAGCATTTGTTGGTATCAGCATTGGCACACAGGTGTCAAACATACCGTCAGCATCAGACATAGTCTCCATCCTTAAAGCAAAGAAGATTCAGCATGTTCGCTTATTTGATTCAGACCATCAGATGCTAGTTGCCCTTGCGAATACTGGAATTGAAGTGATGGTTGGGGTGCCAAATGATCAGCTGCTCCGTGTGGGGCAGTCTCGTCCAACAGCTGCTGATTGGGTTAACAAGAATGTTGCTGCCTACCTTCCTGCGACTAACATCACATATATTGCTGTGGGTAACGAGGTTCTTACTACTATCCCAAATGCAGCCCTGGTTCTAGTACCTGCATTGCAATTTCTCCAGTCAGCACTGTTGGCTGCAAATCTCAACACACAGGTGAAACTTTCGAGTCCTCATTCAACGGATATGATCGCTAAGGCATTTCCTCCCTCTACTGCCACTTTCAACTCGACATGGAGCTCAATAATGTCCCAGTATCTTCAGTTTTTGAAGAGTACAGGATCTGCCTTCATGCTGAATGCTCAACCATATTATGGCTATGTGAAAGGGCAAGGCATATTCCCTTTAGAGTGTGCTCTGTTCCGATCACTCAATCCCAACAGTCAGATTGCAGATCCCAACACTAATTTGTTCTACACCAATATGTTTGATGCCATGGTTGATGCTACATACAACTCGATGAAAGCAATGAATTTCACCGATATTCCTGTTATGGTAACAGCTTCTGGTTGGCCGTCGCATGGTGGACGAAATGAGCCTGCTGCTGATGTTGATAATGCTTTGGCCTACAATGGCAATCTCATACGCCATGTACTAAATAATTCCGGTACCCCTAGCCAGCCAACTAATCAAGTAAGCACATACCTGTTTGAGTTGTTCAATGAGGATCTGCGGGCAGGACCTGATTCGGAGAAAAACTGGGGGATTATGTTCACCAATGCAAGCGACATCTACTCCTTGACATTTGAAGATGTGGCTACAAATACTACCGATTCACCTGCTTTACGTGGGATGTTTTGTGTGGCAAATCCAAGTGCACCCCATAGTGCATTGAAACAAAGCTTGGATTGGGCATGTGGCCCTGGCTCTGCAAACTGCAGTGCAATTCAACCTGGGCAGCCGTGCTATAAATCAGATGATATTGTAGCTGTTGCTTCTTATGCCTTCAATGATTATTATCATAGAACACAAGCAAGTGGCGGTACATGCAACTTTAATAGCACAGCAACAATGTCGTCTACTGATCCAAGTAAGCCTATTTTTCCTCGATTATCTGTTTCTTAGCTAGTAGGTAATCAAACAAACTGCATAATTGTTAAATTACCAGATGTAGGTTTGAGTATTCCCATATTGTTGGCACTTCAAATAAAATCATTATCCTTGGTTGCAGCAATAAATTTGACATTTCATATGACCTGATTTGGTACTCACGGGTTGCACTAGCAATCTTTATTGTTCACTCATCCTCTAGTACTAGGGAGACAGAAAAGTTCTGTCTGTTGTGGCGTGCAGATTCTTTTCCATTTTCACCTAATCATTAGACATCATAATTCCTTTGGTATTTTCTCTGTGTTGACTAAAGCATTGTTATACTCCTTGTCTTCCATTTGGTAGTTTTCTAAACCCTTCATAATTTGCATCTTGAAGATTTTGTGTCGGTTAGTCTGGTAGTAGTTGAGCTAAGCAGCTCAATCTTTTCAGATTTGTGCATGTTTCTGCCAGTGTACATAGACACATAAAAATTCTGTACAGATGGCAAACTTTACTATAGTAAGATGTTTGAAAAATATACCTATGTATCCTCTCACCTGATTTTTATCAGGCCTTCTTATCATGTGGCATTGACCGGCCCAGGAGGTTGCTTTGGTCCAAATAGAACTGAAAGTAGCTCAAAGATCTGATGAGGCATTGTAAATCATGCTAGAATACTAAATGGACATGTTTTTTTTATCTGTATCTGACGAGGCATGATTAAACATGTATAGAAATGTGAAGCCAAACAAACTAGGATGAGTACTTAGAGGCTTAGAGCTGCATATCTAGTATCTGCACTCATCTACGGCAATATCTGGTTTAGTTTAGTTGATCAAGGTCCATTATAAAAAAGCAAGGAAACACTAGTAGCGGTGGAAACATATCATATACCATTAGTTGTTTAGAAAATAAGAAATAATGACCATAGTCTTGACGTTACGGCACATTTGATATGAAGTGTTTCCTTTTTATTTCATTGAAAGAGGTCAAGAGTCTTTGCTGTATCAGTCTTGATATTACCAAAAAAATTTGATATGAGCCTAATACAACATTCCTCCCTGAACTGAACTTGCAGGCCATGGCTCATGTATTTTTGCTGGAAGGTGAGTCCAATATCCTCCTGCTCTTACAGTCTTACGCTACCAGTTCAACATTTTTGGTTGTTCCATACTGACAATGAGGTTTGGTTCTATTTGCAGCAACGGTGCCAATGGCAGCGATAGTGGCGCGGCTTCTGGACCTGCGAGCCAAGACAGCTTTGCTTCCCAGTCTCAGTCTTGCTGGTGGACTCACCTAGTCGCCTTGCTACCCGTTGTACTTCTCCTGTAGAACATTGTAGCTATATGATGTTGTATTTTGGACGAGATGCACAAAATTCAGTGTGCCTCTCGTCATTAGATAGCCTAGGGAGCCATATTTTTCGCACTGTGTTGAGGTAGATGGCACGTATCTCTCGGTATTTTTTGTTGTCCTGGAAATGGTTGAGCAAGGAAGGTGTGCACCAATTGTGAAAGGCTCCTTTTCTGAAACATTGGAAGTTCTGAATTCTGTGTAAATGCGGTGCAGATGGCTTTATTATTGAGCTTGCATCCTGAATGAGATCACATGTAAGTTATATTCCTTCAATATTCAGAGATCTCGGTGCAGTTGGCATTCACCCTGTTTTTAGAAGAAGAGAGGTCTGGCAGAAAACGAACCTAAAATCTTCTCCATAATGCGCGAACTGCCGACAGCCAAGCCCACAAAGAAACAATTCAATCCAACTATGCGAAGCCGCCAAAGGAACCAAGGGAAAAAAAATCCCCATTGAATAGCCGATTGAATTCTTTTTTAAAAATTTGACCATATATATTAAACCAGCAAAGAGTACACGATTACATCGATTACAAAAACAATACTAAAAGAGACGAGCAAATCTATGAGATCTTCAAGCCCTTTCTTCTTCCATGACACAATCTTGTACTTTTCTGAAGGCAGCCGTAGAGCAACGCCGAATACACAAACCACAGACCTGTGAATACCAACGAAGGTTCTCCCCTTTTAATTTTGAGCCGCAATGCCAAGGCTTTGTGCACGCACGCAACCATTAAATTAATCAAGCAACATCGGCAAGAGCACCACCACTGATATTCAGGAACAAATAACCGAACCACTTTGTCGACGTCGTTGGTAGCCGAGAGAACGAATCACCATTGCCGAAGACGTAGTAGCCGGGATAGATATTGCGAGGACAATCCTCCTCGCGGCAACCATAAGAAACAATCCAAGATTGATCTGGCGAAGCAAGATCTGAAGAACCATAGCTAGATGAACTTAATCTTCCAAAGCCACCATTGATGTCGGGAAGGAGATCACGCCGTCGAACGAAACGCGGAAGATCACTTATTGCAGACGAAGCCATCTCCATTGACGAAGAAGATAACAATCAAAACCAAGCTCTAACATTAAGGACCTTTGTATAGACCTTTGTATAGCTCCCTGCGCAGGTCCGAGGTCCCCACCTCTCCTAGTGCCAGAGCGGCAACTAGAGGAGGCGAGGACCCGCCAATTCTTAGACGAAGGCGACGATGAAGATGCAGATGGCGCCGGCGGCGATGGCTAGGGTTGAAACCCTAGGCCGCGGGTTTAAAAGAAAAGAAAAAGAGAAAAAAAAAAACCATAGCCGATTGAATTCTGATAGATCGTGGTTTGTGAATTGTAAATTTGTGGTACAGTTATTCGCAAAAAAAAAAAAGGTGATACAGTTCTCAGTTACATATTCGGTCTGTGCAGTTTTCCCCTGCGACTGGCCGCGGTCATGTCCTCTTCATCCTCTTTCCCCACCTCTCGCTTCCCCTTCGCCGGCGGCGGCTCTGGTGCCGGAGGCCCTGGCGGAGGCGGCGGCGGGAGCAGCGTGCGGCCGTGGGGATCTAGCGGAGGGACGTCGGTCTCGTCTTCAGGGAAGCGGATACAGAAGGAGTTGCTGGACCTCAACGCTTCCGACTGCTCCGCCGGTCCCAAGGGCGACAACCTCTACCACTGGCTCTCCACCATCATCGGACCCCAAGGTATATGGTTTGTCCTCTTTCGAACGTTAATTGTTCAAGTTGCTATGATTATTTTTCCCCGTCGATGTGATCCATGGGGAAGGACTAGAGTATAGCATCAGAACTCAAACGGTGCCCGTAATTTGGTTTAACGCAGTGCTTTCCTTGTAGGCTCGCCATATGAAGGAGGGATATTTTTCCTTGATATCGTTTTTCCACTTGATTATCCGTTCAAACCTCCTATGGTAAGAACTGATAGATAACCTTATTTTCGTTAGCTCGTATTTGCTTATGTTGGTATGCTACTGATTTGAGTAAGGAGTGCAGAAATATCCCCCTAGTATAGAAAAAATATTAGATACTGTGAACCTAAGTAGAAGGAATATGATATTCAGTTGTGGCAACTTTAATATACAACTACTGAAATAGAAAATCAAGTAAGACGTCAAAATGGTTTGTATAAGAGTGTTATTGTGCTTAAAATGTGCAATTGGAATCCGAAATATACGCCTTAATATCACTCTTCGAGTCTTCTTAGATAATGGCATGGAAGTCGTGTTAACAGAGTATTTACCAAAGTGATGAAAATTAGTATGCGTAAGTAAACTATAAGGAAGAAATGTAGCATAAAAGTCGGCCGTCCCCAGACTTTACATTCCACTACCATAACTCACCAAAAACAAAGTAGAAATAGGAGCTATATTGAGCTGTCTGTCAAGGATCAAGAGCATCCACAAACAACACCTCAATGGGAAAGTTTGGGGAGCATGGAGAAGCCAGTAAAGAGTGCAAAACTCTTAGGAACCTACATGAAAAGAAAAGGATTACGTAAAAGCGAGTTTACTTCGCTGCTACTTAATGTCCTTTTTTCTTTTCTTCTGCAGTGACATGTGTGTTTGCCTATGTCTTAGCTGTAATATGACATTATGCATCTTTTCGATATAATGTTGATTACATCTAAAGTTATCATATCTGGAGCGCTTCTGTTTCACAGTTGGCACTTGGTATTCAGGAAAAATAATTGTGTCTGGTTGCTCAGGTGTTGTTTTCCTAGGTGTTCTCCCGATCTATCTTATGGTACGCTGTTTGTTAATGCTTTGTCGAGGAAAGACTTCGCAGAGAAAGATTTTTTCCACCAGAAGCCTTATTACTATTTCCTTGAGATCACATTTATCCTTTGTCCGCATATTGTTTGTATTTTGGCATATCTTGGCTTAGAGTACAAGTCTATGGACATAATTATGTACTAAATCACAGAGCCTGATATTCATTTCTGTCTATTTAGTGGTCATATATCATTATCTGTCTGCTGGTCATAGCCCACCAAAACGTTTTGGAGGTCCACATATTACCTTTGACAGATGATGCCTTGGTGGTAGGTTGAGATGTGAGGGGTCACTAACAGCCAACCTTCATTTTCAGATCGCAGCAATAAAACAATACTAACACTACTTTCACCTACCTCACAGCTGTAGTGTGCTATATTAACCATGACCAGCACATAACACGAAATTCAGGTCACCCAACAATCATAGGCCAAATTATGGCAGTAGTATGTGATTTTTTATTAAGGCTTTTAAAAGAAAAGACGAGTTCACTTATACTGTAGCATATGTGCTAACAGCTATATCTCGGTGATGTTATAGGCAATGATTATCTCATTTTTATATGTGAATTCATTCCTTAAAAATATGCTTACGTTCTTTCACTCTACTAGTCTAATGTGTTAGATTTCAATGCTGGAATCCACTCTAATATTTTATCGCTAGGGGATCTTAACTTGAGGTGATAATTTTGTTGTCACTATCATAGGTGACTTTCAAAACAAGGATTTACCACTGCAATGTTGATTCCACTGGGATAGTGAGTTTGGAGATTTTGAAGGATGGCTGGAGTCCAGCCTTAACTATTTCAAAGGTGCTACTGGCGATCAAAGCCATCATCACAAATCCGGATCCATGTATGCTCCAACATTACCAGAATCATTTTCTGAACTACCTTCTTTAAAACAGGGAATATCTTAAAATTAATTCTTCTATCTAGTGTCTACAGATTTCTTCTGGAAAGCCTTACATTGTGATGTTTTATCTGTGCAGACAACCCACTTGTGGAGAGCATTGCACGTTTGTACTTGACTGATAGAACTAAGCATGACGAAATAGCTGCGGAATGGACAATGAGGTTCGCAAGATAGGCAAGCCCTGTCTGCAACTGAACAAGATGACTGACTATGTAAATGAATAATCTGTTGTGTAGCCTGAGATGTAGAACGTTGGGAAAGGCCCAATACATTGTTTAATCTGATTTGTGACATAAAGATGTGCTTTTCGCTTGAGCATTATTTTGATGTTAGCCTTTTGGTGCCGAATTGGCTTTTGCTGGTTTTATACTTCTCAATGTTAACCATAGCAATTCTTAAGAGTCTGTTTTTCCATTTCGTGAGCCAGATTTTGAAATGCTGTTTGTTGGAACCCATGCCATTAGCGCATATTCGAATTTTGATGTGTTGGCGTGATCTGTTCAAAGGAAAAATGATTCATGCTATGGAAGTTTCAGTGACCAAGAAACTGTTTTCACATTTCAGTTGTGTGCATAGTTGATTAATTCATCCACTGAAACCACGTAATGGCCTGCCAGTCAAATCTTTCGCTTGAAACCAAATTTTGCTGGTTATCAATTCCTAGGTTGTTGGGCATGGCTTCAATCACAAACGGATGTTCTTTATGTCTAAAACTCTGCCACTTATCATTCCTTGTACAGCTCTGATTAATGGTGTACTGTCATCCAGCATAGTACGATCGTGGTGTACTAAAATCCGGACAAAGAATTTAGATATTTGAGGCTGAATATTGGTCCCTTGCTTACCAGTGCTAACTTCAATCTCACTTCATGTAGGAACGAAAGGCTACTAAGACAGGTACTGATCTTCTAAATAAACTAATCAGACTTAAACCTTTGAAATGGACATTTCACCAGTTCACCTATTCACTGTAGGGACTCTTTCTGGTGATCTTCCCCTCAGACCTATAACTCCTCCATCCCACAGAAGGTCTGCACACCTAAGCATATCAGTCGACCTATAATCCCTCCATCCCACAGAAGGCAAACGACTCTTTCTGGTGATCTTCCCCTCAGACCAGAAACAATGGCCACCGAATGTGATGTGAACAAGTCTCGCCGCTTTGATCGTGGCATGTCGAGGCGAACACGAAAGCCCACGAGCCTCGTCGCTTGTTATGAGGATCAGTATATGCCGCCCCTGGCGCGACAGCTACTCCAGGAAGCCAGGCTGAAGAGATTGTTCCAGTGTGAAGATCCAGAGCTGCAGGCACCTCAGCAGTATGAGGATGCAGATCAGCTGATGGAGATTCCACAGGTACCACATGAGCATGAAGATTTTGAGAAGGTACCGGAGTTTTATCAAGATGAGCAGGAGAAGAAACCGCCGCAATATGAAGATGAAGAGCAGGAGAAGAAACCACAGCTGCACCAAGACGAGGAGCAAAACATACCAAAGCAATATGAAGACGAGGAGGAAACACCGCAGCAGTTTGAAGATGAAGAGCAGGACAAGAGACCAGAGCAACACCAAGACGAAGAGCAGAACATACCAAAGCAATATCAAGTTGAAGAGAAGAGAGGACAGCAACGCGAAGATGATGCTGCGCCAGAGGAATGCCTGGAGGAGGATCAAAAGACACCAGAGCAATACCAAGATAAGGAGGAGGAGGAGGAGCAAAATATATCAGAGCAATACCAAGGTCAGGTGCAAAGGACAGAGCAACAATACCAAGATGAGCAGGATTCGGAGCAATGCCAAGATGAGGAGCAAAAGACACCAGAGAAACACCAAGATGAGGAAGAGAAGACGGTTAAACAATGCCAAGATGAAGATGAGAAGACATCAGAGAAATATAAAGATAAAGATGAGCAGAAGGCACAGCAGGGACGCCAAACCACGGAGCAGAAGACCCTGGTGCAACATCTAGAAATGCCATTCACGCCAATGCCTGTCGACAACATGCCCCGGCTTTCCCTTCTTGAGCTGATTAGAGAGAAGCAGCTTGGCACCGGAGAAGGAAAAGGCACCAGTAACTTCAGCTACTCCGAGAATGCCTTTGCTAATTGTAGAGCCCCGGTAGCACCAGCCGGCGGCCCAACATTGGCTATGGTGATAAGGCGGCATGATGGAGGGAAGAAGCCGACGGGAATTATCCGCCGGTGCGTGAAGGCCTTGAACCAGATGATCAAGACCAAACATGGGTCCAAGAAGAACACACCTTTCAAGGAGGTATGAAACACAGGTCCACAGTTTCTTACTAGATTCTGGATCTCAGAATAATGCGCTATATTGCAAAGACTAAATTTTGGGCATGATGCAAGGATGTGCAAACTCTGCCACGGAGCACCACAGCAGGTTCTGCCGTCTACCTGTAACAAATATGCTATCTGAGATGTCGTTTTATGGCATTTGATCACTTATGTATTTACCCACATGATGTACCGGATGCAACATCGGCGAGCCTGTGTAGATCAAGCTCTGGATGTTTCTTGCAAAATTTTATTGTATATATAGAAGTATAGACGCAAAGAAAATTGCTCAGTTCCACCGACAGTTTCTCCCAGATCGGCAGAGTGTGCTGGTGCACACTCCCTTTCTTGCTTTTGAGAGTCACGTCTTTTGATTTTGGTGAATGATGAATGTTAGTGGAGGAAAAGGTGATGAAAAAAGAGTGAAATCTGTGAGGCGTTGATTTGATTATGCAATATGTGTGTACATCACATAGCTCTGCTCTTTTTGTGATCTGTCACAAGCTTTGATATTGTCTACCATTACCGGAGCAGGTGTTCCTTTCGAAAGAGCAGGGTTGTTACCACACCGACAGAAATCTAGGGCCAAAATGCACAGGATCTAGACAATCTGTCGGTTTGGTAGCCTTATGACAAAATGGCTCTTAAGAGAACTGAAGAAACAATGACGCGTCTCTTTAAATATGAAATTGTGGGGAGGAATGACGTGCAGCCTATTGACGAAAAATATATTAGACAGCTGAAAGTCACCCTCGTCAAACGATAGGGTTGTTTTTAGTTGAAGCTTTCATTATCCTCGACCTCTACATCGATAGATTTATATATCCCCAATTTATAACAATCTCTAGCTCAAACGAAAAAAGAGACCAATCAAAAAGTGTGACTGGCCACGCATATCAACTGAAGCCAAATAAAATAGTGTGAAGACCACGTATAAATAACAAAGTTTTCAGAGAGGTTTCATATGAATTTACATGAAACTAGTAAAATATCAACTTAGACAAGTTGTCAAAAAAATCAACTTAGACAATTATTAGCGAGTTGTAGCCTTCGAAGGGGAAACTAAACTTTGCAACTAGTTTGATAATATGTGGCCTCCAAAAAAAAGACAAATGAGGTGTTAATAGTACACGATACTATTCACTCGTGCCTTCTCTTTATTGCACAGAACACATATGGTCATATTTTTGGATGAAAATTTGTGAATGCCCGAGAAACAACATAACCAATGTCCATGATTTATTTCGTATTTTTTAAAAACTCGAAAATAGGACATCCAATAATGGGGTGCAGGCGCAACTAGTTGCGGCATATTCACTAAGGGAAACTAAACTTTGCAACTAGTTGCGCCCGCACTCCATTCCGCATGTCGCACTTCCAAGTTTAAAAAAAATGTGAAATAATTCGTGGACATTTCTTATGTTGTTTATCGTGCATCCACAAATTTTCACCCAAAAATTTGATAATATGTGGCCTGAAAAAAAAAAGACAAATGAGGTGTTAATATTACACGATACTATTCACTTGTGTCTTTTCTTTTTTGCACAGAACACATATGGTCATATTTTGGGATGAAAATTTGTGAATGCCCGAGAAACAACATAACCAATGTACGTGATTTATTTCGTATTTTTTGAAAACTCGAAAATAGGACATCCAATAATGGGGTGCAGGCCCAACTAGTTGCGGCATATTCACTCTCACTTTGAAGCGTATTCTATTTCTTGAGAGTAAGTTTACAAACGTGGCACCTTCCCATGGGTCTACCTTCAGTGGCGGAGCCATGCATGAGCTGTGTAGTCAATTGAGACTACACAGATCAATTGACTACACAGTTTTTTGGCTAATATAGGCAGAAATCTTGCACACACAAAATAAAAAATGATACACATATGTGTATTTGACTACCCAATTTTGCATTGACTACTCAGAGTTGAAATCTTGGCTCCGCCACTGTTTACCTTGGCCTGCCGCTGCACCACTCCGGATTGAAGGTCATCCACTTCGAACCACTGCTTGATAAGTTGGGTGTTAGGCTTGCAGGATGGTGGGGCAAACACTTCACCAGGGCGGGCATGGTTCTCCTTTGTCGGTCGGTCCTCACCGCCATGGTCATCTACCACCTCGCAGTTCTAAAATTGCCCATGTGGATCATGTGCAAGATTGAGAAAATCAAAAGGAGCTTCTTATGGATGCGCCTCGGAGCCACCCCGGCCGCCCGGAAGCTGGGCGGTCTCGGAGTGTTCAACATTCAGAAATTCGGAAGAGCATTACGCCTAAGATCAGCGACGGAGCCAGCCATGAGCGACGACCCGGTCCACCTTCATAGCAACAGTGCAAAATAGTGGGCTACAGTGTATAAGTGCTATAGTGTCTGCCTGCAAGACGTCGCCGCGCCCCCTGCCATGGCCCGACTTGCCGGGGCCTGGCTCTGCCCCTGCCTAAGATGACTATACGTTCAAAGTGTATCTATAATTTTTGATTGTTTCATTCTACTTTTATGCATTTGACACTTGTTTTTATATTAAGTTTATGATTTATTTGGACTAACCTATTAATCGCTGCAAAAGTGCACAATGTTCTTGTTTTACAATTATGTGTAGAATTGCTTGGAAATTGACAAAAACACAAAAGGAGCCTTGTTGGAGGTGTACTCTGACTTTTCTGAAATATGTCCACCCTACAGATTTCAGAGATCGTCAGTTTTACCCTCTAAAACGACGTCAACAGGACATCTCGTGAACTACAAAGTTGTTGGAAGTTTTCATAGCTTTAATTCAAGCCCAAGAATGATCCCTAGGAAGGTTCTAGAGGTGCCCAACAGCCCTTGGATCAAAGGGCACCCATGGAAGGGCCAAGAATGATTTTCCCAGCTTATATAAAGAGAGGAAATCCTAGTTTTCGGGAGAGCCACCCATTGTCACGAGTGTAAATGGTGATAACTCGAGGAATATCTGGGACCTCATTTGGAAATGCAAGGTTCCTAATAAGATCAGGATTTTTGCTTGGAGGTGCGATTCCGATAACTTGGCGACTAAAAGGAACAAGTGGCGAAGGACCCTCGAGATTGATAGCACTTGCAATATCTGTGGTATGCTTGAAGAGAATAGTTACCATGCGACTGTGGGATGCACAAAGGCAAGAGCTCTTAGATTTAAAATGAGAGAAGTTTGGTGTCTACCGGAGGAGAACCAGTTCAGATACACTGGCCCAGACTGGCTTCTTATCTTGCTGGCAAATGCTACGAAGGAAAACCAGCCTTTGATCCTTCTGCTTCTGTGGCGGGCGGGGCACCTAAGGAACAACTATGTTGACACTTTAAATTGTTCTGGCTACAACCACAGCTCGGGGAAATCTGCTTGGTCCATGCAGGCGGCTCCAAACCATCCAGTTCCTGAGGATGGGGCTAAACCCAAATGGAATCCCCCCGATCTAGGGAAATTAAAGATGAACTTTGATGCCTCCTTTATCCAGGAATCAAAGATGGCCACCATGGGTATGATCATCAGAGACCACTCTGCGAGGGTTATCTGCTCGTTTGCGCAACGTCTACCGCCTTGTGAAGATGCAGCAGAATCGGAGGCTAGCGCCATGTTACTTGGGCTCCAGACTTGTGTGCAGGCAGGTATCTGGCCGGCTGTCGTGGAGACGGACTGCGCTGCAGTGTTCTTGGCTGTTAATGCGTCTAACAGAAATCTTTCAAAGCTCTGTTTCATCTACAGAGAGATTGAGGAGCTTAGGAGGTCGGGAATGATTTTCTCTATGCCTCTTGTTAAAAGAGATTGTAATCTGGTAGCTCACGAGCTTGCGAAATGTAATAGGATAGAAGGTACTGATGGAGTTTGGTTTGATCATACTTCAAACCGTGTCAGCCCTTTTGTCCTCGTCGATTGTAATAGGCCTTTAAGTAATTGAAAAACCCTTTAAAATCAAAAAAAAAAAAGCCATGGTTTTGCCTTCCCCATGGACCTCATCTCCATGGGGGAGGACTCCCTACAGCACCAAGAAGCCATGGAGGAAGGGGCTAAGGGGCGGCGCACCCCCTTGATGGCCGGCGGCCCAGGAGGAGCCCCCTGCGCCACCGCCGGCCGCCCGTGCTGCCCCCTTTTTCATCTCCATCGCCATCTCCATGTATCTACAGTGGTCCACTCTCCCACAAACTTCTGTAATCCCCTATGTAAACACGGTGTTTTGATGTTACATTGTTTCTAGATGATTTATACTATGTTTGCATAGATCTTTTTGTCCTATGATTGAATTATTGAATATCTTTGATTCATTCGAGTTGTATGTTGATATGGTACAGTCTTTTGGTGCCCATTATATTTAAGCGCGCATGAATCGTCGTCATAGGGTCTGTAGTACGTGTAGGAGGAAAGGGGGAAGGGCTACCGGAGCGACATAAACCTGAGAACTTGAACCGGATTTTTACATGTATGCGCGCATGGATCATCATCATAGTTTTATTTCCTAGATAGAGCAAATGTTCAGTGTGCGTAGAGTTGTATCAGTGGTTGATAGAACTTGAGAGAATACTTATTCTACCTTCAGCTCCTCGTGGGTTCAACACTCTTACTTATCGAAAAGGCTACAAACGATCACCTACACTTGTGGGTTATCAGATGGCCATGGTATGCTTGGATGGACCAACCAAGACCATGACATGGCATGGCGCTTCCCTCTGACAAGACCGACATGGCTCTTTTCTGCGTCTCGGCTGACATATCTGAGGGTGATGGCGCAAAATGCATGTTCTGGCATGGTAGGTGGGCTTCATGGTGACACCCTCAAGCTTAGTTTCCGAGAGCTCTTCTCCATCGCCACGAGGAAGGCCATGACTGTCTAGAAGGAGTTGCAGGATAGGAACTGGATGCGTGCCCTGTTCAAGATCGCGACATCGCGTCAGCTGGATCAGTTTGTTTCCCTCTGGACGCTCCTCCGTCGCGTGATCTTGCAACCCCGGACCGACGCAATCACATGGCGGTGGGCGGCTTCGGGAGTCTACTATGTGGCCTCGGCATACCAATATCAATTTGTCGGTACTTGTCCTCCCTTCCGCTCCGCCAAGATCTGTAAGGCACTCACGAACCAAAGTGTCGCTATTTTGCATGGCTTGCGCTTCACGGAAAGATCCTCACGACGGACAACTTGGCGATCCGGGGTTTGCCCCCACAATCCGATCTGCAAGCTTTGTCGGATCCACCCCGAGACGGTGCAACACCTCCTCCTCGATTGTAGTTTCTTGGTGGCGGTTCGAGAGAAGATCTTCGCTTTGAATGCCTCCATTCGCGCTGCACCTCCCACCTAGCTAGGTCACTCCATCCACACCTGGTGGGACGGTTTGCTAGCGGGAGTCCCAAATGCAAAGAGACACGAAGCTAACCGCGCGTTTATCTACGTTGTGTGGGGATGTTGGAAGGAGAGAAACCCAAGAGTTTTTTGCAACTTCGCTATTCAGTCCAACATGGTGGCGTACCTAGTATTAGTATGGGAGGAGCTTGAGCAGCGGGCCCATGCTCGCACAGATACCCGTTTTTTGTAAATTAGTTTAGTCCTTGTAATGTAATCTTGTTTTCTCTTCTTTTGCCTCGGCTAGAGACTCTGTACAAAAACCTCTAATCTATCCAAACGGTGGAACAGAAATATCATCATTGGTAGCGGTGGCCCGTACTTAAACTGCACTTCAGGAAATATAGGATTATGATATTCTGAACCTGTAGAACAGAAATATCATCATTGGCATATAGAAATGGGTAGAAATTTCTCCTTGAAATTTTGGTAAGAATATATGACCTTTTTGCAATCTCCAGAAAAAACACAATTTTTTAATTGTGCACTACTGTACTGTACATGTCAAGAAAATTGCATCCCCTTTTGATTCTGAGTGAATTCCACTCTTTACCCTCTAGTTATGCATCTGTGACACTAGTACCCCATATAATTAAAAATCGTCTAGATTACCCATTTAAAAAACTATAGATCCTCTCTGATGCATATCTTTCTGGCAAGGTGCGAGGTGATGAGTGAGGCTTGAAAACACCAGAACAACGACGAGACATTGAACATAATGTTAAGTGAAGGCTAGACATAATCGTCGATGACGCCAGACATAATCGTCGATGACGCCATCCGATCTTTACATATGTTGTCGCACCACGTAAATCTAGCATGCCATAACAAAAAATGCCAAATGTCAAAATGGAATAAAACCACGTTATAAATTGCATATATGGTATACTTCAGATTTTGTTAAGTATTCACTCCGTTTTTATTTACTTTGCGTTCTGGGTTTAGTCAAAGTCAAATTTTGTCAAGTTTGACCAAGAATATAGTAAAAAATATCAACATAATATACTTTATGATGATTCTAATACTATAGATTTATATTGTAAATATTGATATTTTTTCTAAATATTTGGTCAAACTTGACAAAGTTTGACTTTGACTAAACTCAGAACGCAAAGTAAATAAAAACGGAAGGAGTATCAAGAATATACAACTATAGGACAAAAAGTGGAAATCACTTTATGATTTTTGCACAACTCATAAATGGTCATACTTATACGTGTCTAATGAGCAACTAAAAATTAAATAGTCATAAATGGTATTTTTTGCACTATGGGAGTTATAAGCTAGGGGCTTAGATTCAGTGATTGTTTTTTTAATAAAGGGCATTTTATTAGTTAATAAGAGTTTAAACATTACACTCGGCTTCTGCATAACTAGAATTCACACAGCCGCAACCGCACAGTCTCACAAAAATAAAAATAAAATAGTCATAAACTAAAAACTATAAAAACTAAAAAATCAAGTTGTTCCGGTTAACCGTGAACGACCCCTGGTTTAAGCACACGTCCACGTACGCTTATCCTTCAACGGTAATCATCATCATTTCTTGGCGGATACTCCTTAGAGTACATTGGAAAATCTTCTTGGATATAAGCACATATCATCACCTTCAAGGTTGCAACTCTCGCGCCAAATGGCGAGCTTGTCGTCCAATCACGTGCCTCGGCCCCGATTTTCTTCAGGTCGCCCCCGGGATGGCCTCCACGTCAGCAAGGACCCGGGACGCCGGAGCCAGGGATTCGGATTCTCCCTGCCGCGTGGCACGCCACGGCCGCGCTCGCTATCTCCTCCGGGATAAGCCAGGGCCACCCAGCGGCGCGCGCGTTGATCACCATAAACTGCCGCGCACACCACACGCTCAATTCCACTCGCACGCGCACACCTCTAGCGAGCGTACTGGTAACGATGGCGTTGGTCTCCTCCTCCTCCGCTGCCACCGTCGCGGCGCTCCCCAGCAATGGGCTGGCCGGCGCCCGGACCTCCTTCCTCGGCGCCGGCAGGGCGGCGTCGCGTGCGTCCTTCACCGTTCGCGCCGCCGCGCCCGAGAGGCCCATCTGGTTCCCCGGGAGCACCCCTCCCCCTGGCTCGACGGCAGGTTGGTGCTTCTACTTGGACACATTGCGCGCATCCCCCACAGTATTGCTACGATCGACTCTGACAGTGTGTGCATCCCGTTGTTTGTTCTTGATGCAGCCTTCCCGGAGACTTCGGCTTTGACCCATGGGGTCTTGGTAAGTCATGATCAATCTCTCAACCCTGCCGGCCGGTGATTCTTTTTCCTTGTTGGTGACATCGATCGACCTGACCAATCTTTGATCGAGTTTTGTTACGAATTTTGTTGCAGGATCCGACCCGGAGAGCTTGCGGTGGAACGTGCAGGCGGAGCTGGTGCACTGCCGGTGGGCGATGCTGGGAGCGGCGGGCATCTTCATCCCGGAGCTCCTGACCAAGCTCGGCATCCTCAACACGCCGTCGTGGTACACCGCCGGCGAGCAGGAGTACTTCACCGACACCACCACGCTCTTCGTCGTGGAGCTCATCCTCATCGGCTGGGCCGAGGGCCGCCGGTGGGCAGACATCATCAAGCCCGGCTCCGTCAACACCGACCCCATCTTCCCCAGCAACAAGCTCACCGGCACCGACGTCGGGTACGCACACACCCGCGCGCGTGAAGCAAAACTTTCTCTCCTTGTGCTATTCAACTGATGTATTTGTGTGTTGGAAATGTAAAGGTACCCCGGTGGTCTGTGGTTTGACCCACTCGGCTTCGGCACCGGCTCGGCAGAGAAGCTCAAGGAGCTGCGCACCAAGGAGATCAAGAACGGCCGCCTCGCCATGCTCGCCGTCATGGGCGCCTGGTTCCAGGCCGAGTACACCGGCACCGGCCCCATCGACAACCTCTTCGCTCACCTCGCCGACCCCGGCCACGCCACCATCTTCCGGGTACGTGCACACAAGCATGTCCAATGTGCAAAGTCCATCCATGTGCTAACATTTACAGTACATGATTGATGATTTGGCTACTCTACTGATATATGCGTGACCCTTTTTTGGTGTTTCGTTTCAGGCCTTCGCCCCCAAGTGAGAAACACGTTGGTGTTGGCAACTAATCCGAGGAGTGTGCTAGCTGCCACGGGGAAGAAGGTCGCTGGTGCAACTTGCTTTTTCGTTGGGAGTAGATTGCGACGATGGTATGTAATTGTGGAGCAATGCATGCTTGTTGGATGTGTACTGGTACTATGGTGTAACCCATTGTAAAGAATGAATACTCTTTTGGAAACTTATGTTGGCGTCACCGAATCAGATTACCTCGATTTCGCAATGGTCATTAACGTGATCTTATAAGAATAGTTTGAGAGCAGAAATACTAAAATAAAATCCAGGTAGAACTTGGTCATCAACCCCACATCCCACTCCCCCCGCCCTGAGCCGCCGCCACTTCTCACGGCCGACATATTACCACCCGACTACACCGCACTTCCATCATCCATCATCGGTTTGTCTCATCCCTCTCCCTTATCTCGGAGGGGTTACCCCCCAAGCCAACGCCACACCCTAGAAGACCACCAGTAATTCGCTATAGGAAGTTCAATTTGGTTGTAGGATTTTGGGGTACACAATACACACAACTTCAGTTCTCCATCATCAATTGTCCATTTGTGGCTTTGGTGCCGAGTGGTGTAAATCGGGGCGGCGGCCCCGGAGCCGGTGGTATGCGTTTGTGGCTTTTGGTGGAGTATCGTCGTGTGGACAACGAGTCTCCTCACTTGTGCGGTTTTTGGCACTTTTTTCCTTATAAACATGGCAATGTATAGCTTGTATGGTTTTTAGACCCAGTTTACCTTATAAACTAGGGCAACTCTATTCTATCTAATCGAGCGGTGGATATCGACCGCCTTAAGTTCAACAAAAAAAACTTTGGTTTTCCTAGGAAACAGACAATTTAAGAATAAATGGGTGCAGCTAGATAAGTCAGCCTCTTCGACCATTCTTGTCGCAGGATCCCCTCGTGTTCGGCACAGTGGCGGAGCTGGTGTATAACCATTGGGTTCATGTGAACCCAATGAAATCACAAATCCTTTAATGGTCTAGTATCTCTCAATGCTAATTCAGTGAAATATTACACCTCGTAGAAGGAGCTGAACCCGATGGCTTGACCGTCTAGCTTCGCCACTGGTTCGGCAACCAATTTGGCGCCAGGATGTGGCAATCAACGGTTTACATTCTAGTTTATCTTTAATGTTAGGTTTGTGTTTTTTGGAATGTCAAGATGCAAAAAAGAAAAGCTAGGTACGTCGACATTGAAGATCTTAGAGGCAACCTTTAGTGTTATCATTGATCTTTGTTGTTTGTGCACCTTTATGTTTATTTGACCTAATGTAATTTGGTTATTAATTGGTAAATTTGGATTGTCCACAAAAATTGTAATGGGAAAGGTGTATTCTAGACAAAAAAAGGGCAATGTAGGCATTCTGGTTTGCGCCAATCTACCCCGCTTGTCCATACTTAAATAGTTCCTCTATGTCTGGAACTTGATTTGTGATTTTTGCATATGCATGCCTCTTTGTCATACTACTTTCATATTTGGTTATCAATATTGATCGAATCATCATAATTAGCCAATTTAAATCCGGGCTCAAATTAAGAGCACAACATACAAGACATGCACTCTCGGCGGAGCTAGCAATTTGTCGAAGTCGGGGCATACCCCAAATGCAAGTGGTTCCTTTTGGTCTATGGATAACCAAATATCCCATATTTCGACTATTTCGCACGTTCCATGTGAGAATAAGAATTATTTACTATTGAAGGCGATCATCGCTTTATAAACTTGTCTCAATCAAATCCACAACTTAATCGGATGCCCCGGAATCTTGCCTGGAGCCCTCTTCACACTGGATTTTCTCTCGGACAACTTTTTCATCTAGTGCCCTAAACACCCAAGAGTAATAATATCCACAAAGAAAAACAAGGGGAATCAATTTCCTTTGGTGAAAGTATAATCTAGATTTCCTCAATCCTTCCCTAAAAGATCAACAATATCTAAGCACCGGGAAGGGAGATTTTGATGGCTTGACCTTTTGCAACAACAGAGGAGAGAGAATGGAGTCGACACATTCTTCGTGGCGAAGAAGGTGACCTTATATAACAATCCTCCAAAACCCATTGTTATTTCTGGGTGGGGAGGGGGAACTTCCGAGGGAAAGGGGAACGTTCCAGGAACCCTCTGGGCAAACATTGAGGCTTTTCAAAGTGTTGTCCAACACGACGAATGACGTGGCCGACTTCCAGGCTTCGTAGAGAGTTGTACAACACGATGCAAGCCATGGACAACCTTCTATAAAGGAAATTAAGATGTTGCCTCATGGATGACCGGAAGTTCCGGGCCTTAGAGGTTCCGGGCCAACTTCTGGAGACTTCTGTGGTGTTCAAAGTGTTGCGCAAGAAGTGACAAATCGTGCACAACCTTGTGAATCGTCATGGCACCAGAAGTTCTGCACCACAGAGGTTCCGAGGCAACTTTAGGGCAACCTCCAGGGTGTCCAAAAAGTTGTGCAAGTGGTGAAAAACCATGCGTAACTGATGACGTGGAACGCACGTTCGCTGGGAAACCCCAAGAGGAAGGTATGATGTAGTCAGCAGCAAAGTTTTCCCTTGATTACAAAACCAAGGTTATCAGATCCAGTAGGAATTGGAAGAGCTTCAGAAAGGTGTCAGCGGCGCCGTTACCCGATCACTGATGTGGACCTGCACACACACAATCAAAGTACTTTTCCCCAACGAAATAGGAAGGTTGTCAATCTCCCCGGCTTGCTGAATACAAAGGATTAAACGTATGGTGTAGAATATGATGATGAACACAAAAGTAGCAGCAGGAAGTAACGTAGAGCGTGGTGAAAACGGTATTTGTATCAGTGTGGAATAAAGGACCGGGGTCCACAGTTCACTAGTGGTGTCTCTCCATAAGACAAATAAACATACATGTTGGGTGAACGAATTACAGCTGGGCAATTGACAAATTGCAAACGCATGACAATGTAATATATGACAAGCACATGTTCATTGTTATATCTATTAGGCATTACAACAATATACATACACCACTTACTAGCTGCATCTATGACTCATAATCCACTCACAAGATAGCTTCCGGGTCTCACATGAGTATTAAGTTGCAAGCAACAGATTATAGCATTAAGCAAAGTGTGTAATGTAAACAAACACATTAGACTTAACAGCAATACCCTTAAGCTAAGCATCGGTTATTTTATCCCTAGTGGCAACAGCACATCTACAGCCTTAGATGTTTCTGTTTATCAAGCCCAGGCTTCTAGAGGCATGAACCCACTATCTAGCATAAATACCCTCTCTTGAAGTCATTAGCATCTACTTGGCCAAAGCATCTACTAACAACGGAGATCATGCAGGAACATAGATAAAACATAACTTCACAATTCATCGGATCCCAGCAAACACAACATGTAGCATTACATAAAGATAATCTTGATCATGTTAGGAAGCTCACAAGATCTAAACATGATAGCCCAAGGTGGAGAGACTACCAACTAGCTACTGCTATGGACCCGTAGTCTCGTGGAGAACTACTCACGCATCACTCCGGAGGCAGGCATGGTAATGTAGAGCCCTCCGGTGATGATTTCCCCTCCGGCAAGGTGTCGGGAAGAACTGCAAAAACCCTCCTGAACTAGGGTTGAAGACGACGGCGGCCTCGGAACTTTTCGTGGATTTTTGCTCGGGTATCTAGGGTTTCCCGATTAGATGCAATTTATAGGCGAAAGGGCGGCGTCGGTGGCTAGCCGAGGTGGGGCGGCGGCCTAGGCGCACGGCCCCACCCTGGGCCGTGTCGTGGGCCCGCCGGCCTGGCTGGTGTGGCCCCCGGCTCCGTCCTCCTGGCAGCTGCTCCGTCTCGGTCCAGAAATAAATTAGTTAAATTGGCGTCCGATTCCGAGAATATTTCCAGAATAGATTTTCTGAAACAAAAAGACAGCAGAAAACAGGAACTGGTACTGTGGCATCTTGTTAATAGGTTAGTCCCAGAAAATGCATTAAAATGATATAAAGTGTAAGATAAACATGTGGTAATCAATATATAATAGGCATGGAACATGAAAAATTATAGATACGTTTTGGACGTATCAAGCATCCCCAAGCTTAGTTCCTACTCGTCCTCGAGTAGGTAAACGATAACACAAAGATAATTTTTGAGGTGACATGCTACCAACATAATCTTGATCATATAGTAATGTAAAGCATGTGAGCTGAGATCAAATCATTCAAAGAAAAAGTATATGTTTGATATTAAACACATAGATGAATAAAGCAAGACAATTAAACAAGTAAAAACCTTTCATGGAAGATGCTATAAAGACATGAAACCGTACAAAGTTCATTATAGATGTTTTAAGCATTCAGTATAGAAGTTATCCTTCTACTCAAGCATCCAGCAATCTTTCACAAACATAGAAAGGATCCAGTCAAGCAAAAGTATCACAAACGTAATGAATTCACTGGTTAGAAGTTTTACTCAACCGGTGAGCGTAAGCATTTGGTATTGGCACCAGGATGTTATGGCAAAGAGAACAATAATGGGGGTTTGGAAGGCCAATGGAAGAAAGGCTCACAAATCTATAAATGATCATTAGACAAGAGGAAGTCTTATAATCGAAGCTATGCAAGGAGTAGTGATTGCCATGCAACGGATGCACATAGAGCTATAAGTGTATGAAAGCTCTCCAATGGAACTAGTGGGGGTGCATCCAACTTGGTTGCTCATGAAGAACTAGATCACTTTTGAGGAGGCTCATCATTGGAATATACAACCCAAGTTCTATAACGTAAATTCCCCACATAGTTATACTAATGAAACATGAGAACTCTCTCATATGAAGCATAGGTGCTACTAGCACAAATGATGACTATAAAACTGGTGCAAAACATGAGCACAAGTGTGGATAAAGGATAGTAATGTTTCCCCCTCTCTCTTTATTTCTTTTTTCTTCTTTTTTTCTCTTTTTTCTCTTTTTTTCTTTTTCTATTTCTCTTTTCAATGGCCTCCGTGGCTTTTTCACTTTTCTCTCCCTCACTGTAGGGGCAACACTCTAATATGACAACACACTTTTTGTTAAAAATAACTCATAATGAACAAAACATGATGTATAAAACTGTATGCCTCCGCCAGTGTAGCAGGATGTGTAATGATCTAGCGTAACATGGGTAAAACCACACATCAGCTGTATAGAATCATGCAAAGCAATATATAACAATGATGAATGACAACAAGTCAAGTCATGTAATGTAAGGTGGAAGTTGCATGGCAATATATCTCGGAACAGCTATGCAAATGCTGTGATAGGTAGTTATGGTGGTTGTTTTGAAGAAGATGTTTGGCTTATGTGTAGGAGAACAAGATGAAGTTCTCCCACGGGGTTGGATGTACTGGTGAAGTATGCACAACTCTCAATGTGAGCAGAAGGTAATAGCAAAATATGGATGGTGGAAGTGCCAAAAACCGTAGCTCAACATTAGTCAAAAAGAACTCACAAGTTTATTGAAAACAACTAGCAGGTTCACCATTAAGAGCATGATTAAATTTACCCCAAGGAGGGCCGTTCACGGAGGCACGAGTACCTCGCTAGATCCCTCGACCTTAGCACGCAATTATGTTGTTTTCAAAAACCTTCAGACATGAGAAGCTATCAAGTCCAACTACACCTTCAGCAATTTTAAGAGTTTGTAGTACGGTACAAGCTTTAATAACACAACCACTAATCAGATTTTAGCTTTAATTAACCAGCAAGCATTTAACATCTAATTTATTAATATCTCAAAACATTTGTAAGGAATCAAGTTATCAAAGTTCAATGATCTACAAGACTATGCAAGTTTTTCCATTATACAACTACCACACACTTTAGCATTTTCTGTTCCAACCAGATGCCAATTATATAACTCTCCAAACAAATATAAGTGAAGCAAGAGAGTACTTTCTATAAAAGAACTAATAGCTCTGAATAAGAGATACATGAAAAACAAGAGCTAATAGCATAGCAGTGCTAAACAAGAATATTCAACAAGTATAAGTGAAGAATAGGAGTATTCTAAGCAAAAGCGGAGCGTGTCTCTCTCCCAAACAAGAGTGCTCGGATCCAACTAAGTTATGATCAGAAAACAAAACAAAAACAAACAGAAAATAAAACACACAAACGCCTCAAGAACAGCACACAATATGTGAAGCAATAAAAATATAGTCTCACTAGAGGTGACCTGATAATATGTTGATGAAGAAGGGGATGCCTTGGGCATCCCTAAGCTTAGACGCTTGAGTCTTCTTGATATATGTTGGGGAGATCCAAGGCAGCCTCCCCAAGCTTAAGCTTTTCTCTCTTCTTGATCTTCTTATATCATCCTCCTCTCCTAATACTTGAAAACTTCCTTCACACAAAGATAACTCGCAAACTTCATTAGAGCGGTTAGTGCATCAAAACATAAACTCACTTGGTACTGTAAAAACACATTGCATATTTTATTTCAAACATTAGCTACTGTTACTAAGCAAGATCGTGATCTCCCCCCGAAGAACGTGAATCTAAACTTGCAAAAAAGACAATGCAAAACAAAGACGAAATCTGTCAAAACCAGAATAGTCCGTAAAGACGAATTTCTTAGAGGCACTTCCGATGCTCAAATCAGAAAACGGTTAACTAACGAAAGATAGGTAATAAGTTCAGCCTTCTGATAACATTTTTACAGATTAAAATAATAATCCGTGATTTTTCACGAATTTTTACCGTGAGGTACAGAAATCTGTTTCTGGACAGCAAATAAAACTTTACCACCCTCTTACATTAGAGGCTTTTCTTGGCACAACAAAAACGAAAATAAAAGATACAAAAGAGTTGTTACAGAAGTAAACAACCTCCTTGACTAATAAAAACTGAAAACAAAAGATAATGGGTTGCCTCCCAAAAGCGCTTTCTTTAATTCATTTTAGCTAGGCTAGATGATTTTAATGATGCTCTCATAAAAATAAGAGTTGAAAAACAAAAGAGAGCATCAAGAGACAAATATCAAAAACATTTAAGTCTAACCCACTTTCTATGCAAAGGAATCTTGTAATAAAATAAATTATTGAAGCATAAAGCAACTAGCATAGGAAGATGAAACAAATGCAAGTTCAAAACTTTCAACATAAAAGAGGTGTTTTAGTGACTTGAAAACTTTTATAACCATATTTTCCTCTCTCATAATAACTTTCAGTAGCATCATGAACAAACTCAACAATATAACTATCACATAAAGCATGCTTTTCATGATCTACAAACACATAGTGTTTATTAAGCTCAAAAACAGTGGATTCATTAAACCCACTTTTGACAATAGTAATATAATTTATATCATCAGTCAACATAGGACCATCATCAAGAGCATTATCATATATAAGAGTAGGGACCACATTTTTACTTCCTGTTACTTCTTCTTTTTCTTGAGTCAAGGATGTTTTATTTCAAATTTATGAAAAGAAGATATTTCAATAGAATCATAACATTCAACAATATAGCATTCTTCCTCCTTAGGTAGGCATGGAGGGTAATCATATAATGTAAGAGTTAAAGAGTTACTATCATTAGAAGGTAGATCCTCCTTTTGTTCATCACTCTCTTCCTCTTTTTCATCCAATGAGCTTTCAGTTTCAGCAATTTCTTCTTCCACAGGTTCCTGCAAGGCATTAGTTTCATCTTTTGGAGGACACAACCTCTTTAGATGTTCCGTAATATAAGAATTATTATCCTTGTAGGTATCATAACAATATTTAAGTATAGCAAGACTTTCATATCTATAAGTGGCATCAATTTTATGTTCAAGAAAAAAACTAATTTCAAGGGCACCCTTAAAAACAATAAATTCTTCAATTCTTTCTACCTCATATGCACTATAGTAACCTTTAACATAAGAAGCTAAGGTTTCATTAACATTACAAGTACATTGGAAAGAAAAGTGTTTAGACTTCCTATGACACTCAGATTCATCAAAGCAGAAAGATTTGTCGAATATAGAGCATAAATCTATAGCATACGTCTCCAGTTGACTTATTACTTTCCATAAGTACCCCCCTTTTGTGACAAGCGGTAATTCACATAATATTTTTGTTCATCCTCCGTGGACCCACCTTGCCAACAAGATTTTGTTTCAACGAGATAAGCCATTGATAGCAAGTAAACAACTAGACATAATAACAAACCGAAATAAACTAGATGCTGATTTTTATTGTTGTGGTTTTTGATTTTTAAAGCAAACAAGATAAAACAAAAATAAACTAAGCAAGACAAAAACAAAGTAAATAGAATGGTGGTGTGTAACTCCCCTTGCTGTAGCTTCCAATTCCCCGGCAACGGCGCCAGAAAAAGTTGCTTGATTACGTGGAACGCTGATAACCCTTATATGATGCAAATATGATTGGAATATAAGCAATTAAAATGCAAAGTTCATGTATGCATTTTACATGCATCAACATCCCCAAGCTTAATCCATGCTCGTCCTCGAGTATGAAGATGATAAAACTAACATGGACTTTGCAATTTAATACTTAACAATGAATATCAAAGATGATTACTATTGCTACATATAGTCAAATGATTCATTCTTCAAAGGAGTAGCAATATGCAAATAGTTTATGAAGTGATATCAAGTATTCAAGACAAGGATGTTCATTGATAGTTCACAAAGTGTAACATGGTAGCAAGTAATATGGAACACATGTATGAATAATGATAAGTAGAACATCCTACAATGGTCATAGAGTGTAGATGGAAATCTGAATATGATAGGTGTACAGCTTTGGAAAGCTGTATATGTGAGTAGAGGTAAAACATGCATAAGTTTCATCCATCTTCCAAACTCTTCTACTTAAGTTAATGATTGCAATAAGGTATTCATTGGTGTCAAGCTCTCATTGCCCCTATCATAGCATCTTGAATGATTAAGGTTAAAGTGAAAGCAAATATGAGTAGTGTGCTTGATAAAGAATGGGTTGAATGTCTCATGCCCCTTGAATACAAGTACTTACACCATGTGTTACTCAACTTGGGAAACAAAGCAAGTTCAATTAAATATCATTGTAAGCATAATAGTATCATCAAGAGCGTCAACTGGGGTACCTCTTGTCCCAAGATATGGAACAAGCCCATATCAAAATGACAAGACAAACAAACAAAATGAACAATCTCAACACCCTTTTTATTTACCATTTGGAATAGTTTTTTATTGCAAGGTGTATCACAGAAGGTTCACCATAGTATGTAAGTAAATTTCCACCATGAATGATGCATGGCTTAGATTAGCGGCCCAGGCGTCTCTCTAACCATTTACACAAACTCATTTAAACTCACTCTATTTCCACATTTATTTCAACATGATAAGCATCCATAGACAAAAGCACATGATATCAACTAAATGAGATGAAGAGCGTGTTGAAAGCTTGCCATGTGACAGCACATATGGGCTAACTTCCAACCCAAAACATTCATCAAGCCACAAACATCATAATCTTAATCACAATGGGTCAAGTTTTATTATGCAAATAAAAGAACAATGTGCATCAAGTTCGTGAGATCTATATAACCAACTTTTTCTATCACAATCAATAACATAAACATTTTCATTCAGAAGTAAGATATCACAAACAACATGTTAAACATACTCGGAATAGCATAAAGCCAATAGGTAGATATGGTGGACTCACTGGAATAACTTTGGTTGAAGGTGTTAGAAACAAGTTTTGACTTGTTGGAGTTTTTGGGCAAGCAAAAAGGGAGAAAGTTGACCATCTAGATGCATGCATGAGTGTCCATAGAACTAACTAATCCATGTTAAACCAAGTAAAATAACAATCAGCACCAAAACATGAATAAGTGACAGCTCTACAAAAAGAATTTGCAAACTATTACTCATAAACAAGCTCATGAATCATGCAACTATATGTATCATTAAAAATCAAGTCAAACATCCCTTTTCCCAATCTTATAAAATCATCCAACATATTTCAACCCATATTTCCAGTAGCTCTCTCATATATAAATAATAATATGGTGGTCTCTCAAGACTCAAACAAAAACAAAAACGACGCTCCAAGTTTAAGCGATAAAGTGTTTCGATCGAAAAACAGAAGTTGGACGTGTGCAAACCGAGAGTGTGTAGGTCCAGCGGGGTTGTCTTCACATCCCCAAGCTTATGGTCTTCACCATCCTTGGATAGCTCTTGGTGCATGCGGTGACCCAGCACACCACTGCATATTGTAGTGTACAAGTCGTTGACATAACACCCACGGAAGGACTAATCCGTAAATATTACATCACTCAGAGTAGTACAACAGAAACATTGCGGGTCCACTTTATTACACACTGCTAAAGATTACAAGCCAGAAATGCATAAAAACATCGACGTCTTCCTCTGACATGGGAGGAATGTCTACTATTACGATGTTGACAGGAGTCAACCTACAAGCGATAGAAAACAGCAAACTAAGAACCATCTTGGCTCAGCCGCTAAGTAGTACTAGTCTAGTCTGACTCGGCCAGGTTCCTACTATGATAACTTTAAGTCTCCTCCTCCTCCTCTTCGGCGTCGTCGGCTCCGTAGGCGATGATGTAGTCGACGCCTTCTATTCCTCCAGACAGATCAGGTGCTTCAAAATACACCTCGTCGGCATGATATGCTCCAAATCGTCTTCAGCGATCTCATCAGAGTCTAAGCAGAGATCAACGGAGGAAAAGGGTGAGCAACACTAGCGTTACCCAGCAAGTTCAAATAATAGATGATAAAGTGTATGATGCACTATCTACCATCCTGACCAAAAAGTCATGGATGTATATGCAATCTTTTGTAAAACATTTTTAGGAAAAGGTCCATTTTATTTTAGAAAACTATGCCCCCAGCCTCCACGGGTTTATAGTCATCACTTGGGATGCCTTTCCCGCTGCGGTCTGTAGTTCCCTCCTGGAACAAGGATGTGACAGTCACAATTTCTTTGTTTAACTCTGCAGAGCTGCACCACTTTACCCAACAGCAGCCTGGCTCCTTTTGCTCTCTTGGCACACCATGTGTGCTATAGCCAGAACTCAGGGCAACAAGTCATGTGGAGTTGCCTCCCCGCACAACACATATCCGCCCATTTGTGACGCGGCTGGTAACTAAGACCACTGGCCCGCCACCCCTCCCAAGCTTCTATTCCAGTCACTCCGTCGAGTGGGAAGGTCACGCGCTTCCACGCAGTTGGCCGCCGCAACGGACGCAACCAGGTAATAGCCTGCCGAGGATATGTGAACGAGGGAAGAAACCTCTGACGAGCCCATCCATAGTGAATCTGTTGGCTGATGCTTCAATACGGCGCAAGGATCACTGGGCCATGGGTTATTAATCCTAGGTACATACTTTCCCATACAGTGGAACCTCCACCACAACATCAATCCGTGGTTCCACTGCCAGCCAACCATATATGTATAGCATTTCACATCATTCGAAAATAGGTTTTTCTTTTTCATGCAATGATAAACCATAGTAATTTGTAATTACTTTGATAAAATTAATCAAGTAGGACATGCAAGTTGGAACTTGCCTTGAGACTGACAGGTAATGCAGTCTAAAGCTTCCGACGAATTGGGACCTTCGTGTTCTGAAAATCAATATCATTGTCTGTATGAGACAATGTTGAAAAACCAAATACATGCCAATATGCATATAATGAGATGATTTTTATTCTTTCCCAAAATTCCCCAGAATTTTGTTAAGGATTTCTTTAAGAAATTTCTTTGATTGATTTTTATTTAGGATGAGTAACATGACAGTCATAATGTAGTTCAAATAATACTTTGAACTTGATATATAATTTTCCCATATTATTTTCTTTTGAAAATAATTTGAAATATTTCAAAGTCATTTCCACTTAAGGATCATTTGAATTTTTGCTATAAGAATTAGTTTTCAATAAATCAAATAGACATTTTATTTGGATTACTTATTTTCTTCTGATATCTGTAGATATTTTTAAATTATTTTTATGATTTTATTTGAATTTATAGCAAGTTTTGAAATTTGGAAGAAATTTGTAAGTTTAAAAAAAATTACAAATAGGTCCTTGGTCAACACTGGTTCAACCGAACCAGTCCAACTCTTTCTCTCTCTCACCTCTCACTCGCACGGGCACGCGCCCGTGCTCGACCCTCCTGGCGCTCATGTCGCCCGTGCCGTCGCCGCCTCGCCCCGGCCAACTCCGGCCATCTCCGCCGCCGTGCCGTGGGGCAAAATACTCTCCTCGCTCTACTCTTCCACCTCACCGGAGCGATTTGAGTTCCGCTTCCTCTCGCGGCCGTGCTCAACCCGTTAGGGTTTCGGTGCTGGCCCGGCTTGCCGCCGTTCGTGACCTTCCCCGGCGTGCTCACCGTGGCTGGGCGCAGAGCTGCCCTCTGTGCCGCCATGGTGTGGTGGTGCTGGTCCACGACCTCCGTGTGCCCCCTCCACTGGTAGCGCGAGCACTGCCTCGCCGCCGTGGAGCTACGGCCATGGACGCACGGTAAAAACTCCTCTCCTCCCTCTCTTCTCCACTCTCTACCCTTAGCTAGCTCGAGATGCTGCTGTAAGAATTGATTTGAACATATTTCCTTCGGTTGTTTTAGGTTTTGTGATGAACAGATGATGATTCTAGATGTATTTCTTGGATATGTGCACTGCCTCCTCTATGTGCACACATTAGAGGTGAATGGTGTAGATCTAGCAGGTTTAGATCCATCCATTGCCTCTGGATGCAATGTTGGGAGCATTTCTTGCTCACAGAAGATGAAATTTCTTTAGAAAAATAATTCTGAGCTAGAACTAGTGCTAGCTGTGATGATTAATTGGTTTAGAGCATGATTTGATCATGTTTTGCTCACTGTGATGCCTCCTTGTAGAGTTACACAGTAGCTTTCTTGATTAAAAATGATTTTTATGCTTTCCTGTGCTTCTTCTAAGTGCACAGTTCTGATATGAGCAGCTAATCCAGCTCTGCTGGTTCACTGTCATGTGGGTGATGCTTTATTAAGCAAAATAAGAACAGATGCTACACTAAGATCAACCCCTTGCTTCTGTGGATGCTCAAACAAAATGATATTGCACTCAACTGCACTTCCTGTCTCACTCTGTCCTATTACTAGCACAAAACAGAAGTTCTCTGCTGTGCTAATTACTTTTCTATAGCACCTTACCTTGCTTGCAAGGTTCTGTTAAGAACAGATGCTAAAAATCACTCATGCATGGTTCTGTCATTTACAGAACCTGCTAAATCACTCTCTAGCTCATGCTTAACAACCTTGGGTGTAGAGCAGATAAAGCTACGGTAGAATCTGATCTTGCTCCAGGGTTCAACCACCTCTTCTGGACTGCTTCTTGTGATTCTATTACTTCTTCTGCTACTGGCCTCCTTCTTGGGTTTAATGGCTTGTGGTAGATGGTTTAGGTGATCTCCATGATTGGCTTGTGGTTTTTGGTTGTTCTTGGTGAAGAACAGATGGATTTGTGATCTGGCTGTGATGATGGTTGTGCACTGTATGTGTTGTGATGGCTGTGAATTTGTGTGTTCTTGTGGCTACGGCTTGGGTCTATATTTATACACATTTGAGCACTTCTGTGCTTGTGACACCAGGATAACTTGGCTGTGGTGACTAACCTACTTACAGTGGCCCTCTTTGCCTCGAGCTGCTCTATTTGACTCATTCCTGCACTCCTTTTCACCTAGGAGATCAGCTCAGCTCTGCTGCTGCGCAGTTCATCTCCCCCTGGTGATAGCTATGAGTCATTCTTGACTCATTGCTCCTATCTGGTCCAGATTTCTATGTGGCAATGCTTGGCTGAGAATTGGGGATGCTAAAGATAGTCGGTTTGCTAATTAAACTCAAGTGTGTGGCCAATTAAGCTCATTGTTAGCTTAATAAGTGGTTTTAGGGTCCATTTGCCTAATTAATAGGCAAATGTGATTCCATATTTGTGGGCTCAAGTTTTATTTGTTTCCTGGTTTTAATTGTGGGGATGTAAATTTATAAGTTGCTTTGCTTAAATGATCATGAGATCAAAATGCTCAATTAGCACTTGTTGCCTTTGATGTTTGTTGCCTGAAGATGATTTCTGTTAAGTGCTAAGCTTAAGCCTTTGCCCCTAATGTTGCCTTTGGATTTATTGAGCATGATCAAACAGATCAGTCCCTTTGTTGCCTCAGGATTTTATTTGCATTCTCCACACTAGTCTAACCAAACCATAGTTTTGGTTAGGCTAAAAACCAGGTTTCATACAACAACATGCCAGCACCAAATGGTGTTGGCAACATTTTAATCATAACCCCCATTTCTACTTGTTTTTGTTGTTTGTTTTGCAGGTGAGAAGATGAAAAAGACATGAAGACTTTAGTTTAGGATTTTTTTAGTACTGTTTTTGTAATCTGTCAAGTGTTGAAAATTTATTTGTAATGAGATCTTGTAAATTATTTGTGTTAATCATTTGTATCATTTGTATCCAAATGTTTCCCAAACATTTGAGTTGAAATTTTTGTAATACTTGTATATCTATTTCTTTTAGAGTTTCTTTTGGAAATATTTGTATATGAAATTGTGATATAGATGAATAGTTGTGAAGTGGATGAAATAGAATAAGTTTATTATTTGAAATGATGTCCTCACAATTTATGTCTTGTTGTATTTGTAATATGTGTGTATAGAAAGAATTAGGAAAGAGTAGAATTGTTTTTAACTTTAAGATTATTTCAAATTTCCTTTTGAAATCAAATGAAATCAGATGAAATCAATTGATTATGTTGGAGAAGTACTAACAAAGGTTTTGAAAATATGTCGTAGAGTTTATCGACTCCTCTCGACTATCTGTCGATGTCTGACTCCCAGAACATCGACACTCGTCTGGAATCAACTCTCGAGTCATTTTAACACAAAAGCGCGAAAATTTTCCAGTTTTCACCAAAAGATGCATGAATGCACAAATGCAGTTCCTATTTCTACCCTCTCGAGTCTTATAACTGCGGGGTATTACATCCTCTCCCCCTTAAACTAAACTTCGTCCCGAAGTTTCTTTTCTGGTACCTGAACAACTGTGGGTAATCTCGTCGCAAATCTTCTTCTTTTTCCCAAGTTGCTTCTTGCTCTGAGTGGTTCTTCCATTGAACAAAGCAAAACTTGATTGCTCTATTCCTTAATCTTTTCCAATTCTCCCTCAGTATCTTCTCAGGCTGTTCCTCATATGATAGGTCTGGCTTTAAATTCAGCTTTTCAAACTCAATTGGTCCTTCTGGTGGTTTCAAACACTTCTTGAGTTGAGATACATGGAACACATTGTGAACTTGTGATAATATAGCAGGTAATTCCAATTCATAGGCTACTTCACCTTCCGGCTTAAAATTCTAAATGGTCCTATGTATCTGGGACTCAACTTTCCTTTTACTCCAAATCTCTTTACTCCTTTGGTAGGACTAACTCTCAGATATACCATATCTTGTATCTCTGGTTCCCACTGTCTTCTGGATAGATCAGCGTAACTCTTTTGTCTACTCTGAGCTATTTTGAGACGATCTCTGATAATATCCACAATCTGCTGTTGTTCCTTTATATACTCTGGTGCAAATTCTTTATTTTCTCCTACTTCAAACCAACATATTGGAGATCTACACTTCCTCCCATATAGAGCTTCAAATGGTGCCATCTGAATACTACTTTGATAACTGTTGTTATAAGAAAATTCAGCTAATGCTAAGTGTTCATCCCATGATCCTCCAAAATCAAGAACACAAGCTCTCAACATGTCTTCTAGAATTTGATTGTTCTCTCAGTCTGTCCACCTGTTTGGGGTGATATGCGTACTGTACTGTAAATTTGAACCCAACTGTTTGTGAAGATGTTTCCAAAAGGCTGAAGTGAATATGGATCCACGATCCGATACAATACTTTGTGGAACTCCATGCTTACTAACTATTTCCTTCACATATGTTCGGTCAACTGTGCTGCTGTGTCTTTCTGGTTAACGGCTAAGAAATGAGCACTCTTTGTCAATCTATCCACAATTACCCATATAGAATCCTTATTTCTCCTTGTTTTGGGTAAACCTGTGATAAAATCCATACTGATCTCTTCCCATTTCCATTTGGGAATTGGTAATGGTTGTAACAATCCTGCGGGACTCTGATGTTCCGCTTTTACTTGTCTACAAGTATGACATTCTGCAACATATCTTGCAATCTCCCTTTTCATATTATTCCACCAAAATGTCTTCTTCAAATCCATGTACATCTTAGTACTACCTGGATGTATAGAATATGGTGTTTCATGTGCTTCTTTCAAAATTATGCTCTTATCTCTTGGATATCTGGAACACATATTCTACCATGATACCATAATGAATCAGTTTCTGGCTTCAAGGTGAATTCAGATCTTCTACCTTCTTTAATCCTGCGGATTTCTTCAGCTATGAATTCATCTTCTCTTTGCCGATAAAGGATATTTTCTTTCAATTCCATCTCTGTTTCTTCAATAACTTCCATAGCTGCAATACTATTCAACTCTGGACCTTCCCAGATTTCAATACCAGCTCTTTGTATCTCATTCCTCAATTCCTTGGGCATTCCTTCTTCCATCAAAGGATTACAATTCACTTTACGACTTAATGCATCTGCCACTACATTGGCTTTTCCTGGAGTATAGTTTATTGTCAAGTCATAATCCTTGATTAACTCTAACCATCTCTTCTGCCTCATATTCAATTCCTTTTGTGTGAAGAAGTATTTCAAACTCTTATGATCCGTATATAATTCACACCTTTCTCCATAAAGAAAATGTCTCCATTGCTTTAAAGCATAAACTACTGCTGCTAACTCCAAATCATGTGTAGGATAGTTAAGTTCATGTGGCTTTAACTGCCTTGATCCGTAAGCAATTACCTTGCGATCTTGCATCAATACACAACCTAATCCATTTTTAGATGCATCACAATATACTGTATAAACTTTTCCAGTTTCTGGTACTGCTAACACAGGTGCTGTTGTCAGTCTCCTTTGAGTTCTTGGAAACTTTGTTCACATTTCTCTGTCCATTCAAATGGACATTCTTTCTGAGTAACTTCGTCATTGGCCCGGCTATCTTAGAAAATCCTTCAATAAATCTCCGTAATATCCGGCCATTCCCAAAAATCCTCTAATTTCCTTAGGGTTCTTGGGTGCTTCCCATTCCAATACTGCTTTTACTTTCTCCGGTTGACTGCAATCCCTTCTTTACTGATCACATGACCAAGAAATTCCACTTGATCCAACCAGAACTCACACTTACTAAATTTGGCATATAACTGATGTTCCCTTAGTGTCTGTAACACAATACTTAAGTGTTGTGCATGATCTTCCTTGGTTTTGGAATAGACCAATATATCATCAATGAACACTATCACAAACTTGTCCAAGTATGGCATGAAAATCTTGTTCATCAAGTTCATGAATATTGCTGGTGCATTGGTTAAACCAAATGGTACTACTAAATACTCATGATGTCCATATCTTGACACAAATGCTGTTTTGGGAATATCCTCAGGTTTAATCTTTATCTGGTGGTATCCTGACCTCAAATCTATTTTAGAAAATACCCCTGCTCCTCTTACTTGATCAAACAAATCTTGTATCCTTGGCAACGGGTATTTATTCTTAATGGTCACACTATTCAGGTTACGAAAATCTCCACACATTCTTCTTCCTCCATCTCTTTTATCCACAAATATTACTGGTGATCCCCAAGGTGATACACTTTCTCTTATAAATCCTTTATCTTCCAACTCATCTAATTGCTCTTTGAGTTGTACCAATTCCTTGGGACCCATCTTATATGGTGCTTGTGCAATAGGTGCTGTACCAGGAATCAAATCTATGGTAAACTCAATTTCACGATCCGGTGGCATCCCTGGTAACTCATCTGGAAAAACATCCTGAAATTCCTTAACCACTGGGATTTCTTCTATCTTAGCTTCCTTCATAGCATTCAACTGTAAATCTGCTCTTAACTGACTATGCTTATCCCCTTGGTATACTGTTCTCATACCTCCTGGTCCTCTCAAAGACACTGTCTTTTCTGCACAATCTATTTGAGCTCCATGATCAGATAACCAGTCCATCCCTAAGATGACTGCTATATCTTTCATGGGAATTACTAGCAAATCAGCGTCATATACGCGATCACAGATCATAATTACTTGATCCATTTTGACTTGCGTTACTAACAATTTTCCCCCGGCCGACATGACCGTTATGGGTACTTCTAACGGCTGACATCTAATCCCATATGCATCCACAAATTGTTGCGAAATAAAAGATGTAGTAGCTCCAGTATCAAACAAAACTTTGCCAGGATGAGAAAGAATTTTGAGCGTACCGATCACCACGTTGTCGGTGTTGTTGACTTGCTCCAAACTGGTGCAATTCAGCCTTCCATATGGCTTCCCTTTGCCCTTATCTGCTGCATTCCTTCCAAATCCTCCATTCCTTGGCTTGAATCCTCCTCCACCTTGGTTATTTCCTCCACCAGTTCCTCGGCTTATCTGTTGATTCTGTTTATTTGGACAATCAGGCTTGATATGTCCAGCTTGTCCACATCCAAAACAGATGATTTTGGGCTTCTGACAATCCTTCATCAGATGTCCTCTCATTCCACAGTTATTGCATATCAAATTGTTAACAGGATTGAAGCTTCGTGGAATAGGTTTCCTTCCTTCAGTTCTAAGCTTAGGCCTAAAACGTAGATTTGGTGGTTGTCGTTGGACTTGAAACTTCCTTGGTTCCATCCTTGCTTTCTTCCTTCTTTCTTCCTGGAGTAACTTATAATCATCCTCCAATGTTATTGCTGCATCTACCAGCTCCTGAAACTCCTTTGGTTTGTCAACCTCAACTGCATCTTCATAAAAGGACTCAGACCCTTCATGAATCTCTTCTTCCTTTTCTCCTCAGTGTCTACTTCATCTAATGCATACCTTGACAATATGTTGAACGCACTGACATAACGTCCAACAGGTAACTCATTCTGTCTCAGATTCTCAAACTCCCTCCTTTTTAATTCCATAATACTTTCAGGAACATGTGCTTCCCTAAACCTCTTCTTAAACTCCTCCCAAGTTACAACATGATCAGCAGGTAGTGTTGCCACTATGGCTTCCCACCATGATGCTGCTGGTCCGGTAAGCAAATGAGTTGCATACCTAACCTTCTCTTCATCAGAACATCCCACTGTGTTGAGCTTTCGTTCAGTATCTGCCACCCAATCTTCTGCGTCCATAGGTTCTGGAGCTCTTGCAAAAGGTATAGGTCTAGCATTTTGGAAATCTGATAAGTCACTCCTTTAAGTACTTCATCCCTTCCTCGTCCTGCCTGTATTTCCAGCAAATCTTGCAGAAATTTATTCTGCCTTTCCTGGTCTTGGCGCCTGCCTTCTTCCACCATCTGCATATACTGCATGAAACTTTGCTCCGTGATTGGCCTTGGGGTTGTGGTATTCCTCCTGCATCTGCATCTTGCTTCTCCTTAAGTTCACGTTCTTGCCTCTGCACATCACTCTCCTCACCGATGTACGCCATTACCCTCTAGTCCTGTTACATCGAATCAGAACTCTCCATTACATTATGCATATGCACTTCGAGTCCTATTCCATGCACAAGTACTAGTCAAACAATGGAAAACAGAAAAATCCAAAGAACACAAAACTTTTCAAACATATACCATGTATTATACATGTAGGATTACAAACATGGGTACATAATAGTAACACACTCTAAAAGTGAGTAGGTCTCACTTATTGCTACCAGCGTCCTTACAAAATACGTACAATACCCTATATTAACATATTACACAACTACTGCTTCACTCCGTCCTGCTCTTCTTCACTTTTCCGCATACTTCCCAGGCTTCCAGTGACAGTTACGCCTGGTCCTCCTGAGAATCCCGGGTAACTTCACATTAATGGTAGGCTGATATTCAGGGTCAGATGGGCTTGCTTCTAACGTCATATCCGTCATGGCGAAGTAACTATCAAGATACTTGTATGCCGCTGCTTCCCCATCGTAAACCTCCTCATCTCCATAACCCTCGCCTCCATCATCGTACCCAGTTGGTACAGCCTCAAAGTTATTAAAATACCCTCGTGATTCGTCTCCCTTCTCCGTCTTCGGGTAGTACTTGGTCTCGTACGCATACTTCCATTCCTCATCTTCCTCCTCAGAATCTATTTTTATTGGCTTACTTGACTCACCAACTCTAGCCTTCCTCCTAGGGGTATGACTAGTAACTTCCGGCTCTCCCGGATCTCCTGGAATTCTTATGGGATCACTCTGTGTACCCTGATAAGGTTCTTCATCCCAACCTGTGGCACTTGGTACTTCAGGTTCCCAATTCTGCCATTCCTTCTCTTCCTCAACTAAACATAACCAGAGTGTGGTGGTGTATAGTCAGGATAAATTGGGGTATCGGGTTCTACTTCCTCCACATACCTAGTTGGTGTGGGTGGTGGATCAGTGTATCCCTTCTCTGCTTCATACCTCAGTATATCACACTTTTCCTGAATAACTTCAGGACTGGAGTACTGCTCTATCATGGCTTCTACCTCTCCTGCTACTACTCCGAACGTCTTATGTACGCCCGAATCATCTTAGACAACTGTCCATGAACTCAGCCACATCACGTGGATTAGTTTTCAGGAAAGCCTTATAATCCACTGGACCCTCAAGCCGGTAATTCGCACTCGGAATAGCGTTAAACGGTGTTTCCACCAACGCATAACTCTTGGATGTCCTTATCTCAGTAACTGCTCTGACAGCAGCAATCTGGAAAGCTACTTCCACATTCTTCGCTTCTCCAAAGGGCATTTTGAATCCCATCTTAAGTTCAGGTGGTAACTTGAGTGCTACACGGTACAGGGCTAAAATTGATCCATCGTAAAAACTCATCACTTTCACTATCACCTTGGTTTTGATACCAAGAAAATAGATCAGTTGCTGAAGCATTTCCGCCCAGCTTCCCCGAAAAACACCCTTGCCCAACTCAGCATCTCTCACACGAACCGACCTCCTGGGACCTCGTTTCTCCATCCTAGCTGTTATAGCCAAAAAGGATATCAGAATTGAAATGAAGTAATAATTGCATGATAATGCTATTCTCAAGTGAATATCAATCATAACAAATTAAAACTCAATTCATTCTAAGGCCTCGCACACCTACAGGTTTTTCCCTTTAATAGGTTTCCAACCTAAGGTCTAGCAATTGCTCTGATACCATCTGCGGTGACCCAGCACACCACTGCATATTGTAGTGTACAAGTCGTTGACATAACACCCACGGAAGGACTAATCCGTAAATATTACATCACTCAGAGTAGTACAACAGAAACATTGCGGGTCCACTTTATTACACACTGCTAAAGATTACAAGCCAGAAATGCATAAAAACATCGACGTCTTCCTCTGACATGGGAGGAATGTCTATTATTGCGATGTTGACAGGAGTCAACCTACAAGCGATAGAAAACAGCAAACTAAGAACCATCTTGGCTCAGCCGCTAAGTAGTACTAGTCTAGTCTGACTCGGCCAGGTTCCTACTATGATAACTTTAAGTCTCCACCTCCTCCTCTTCGGCGTCGTCGGCTCCGTAGGCGATGATGTAGTCGACGCCTTCTATTCCTCCAGACAGATCAGGTGCTTCAAAATACACCTCGTCGGCATGATATGCTCCAAAGTCGTCTTCAGCGATCTCATCAGAGTCTAAGCAGAGATCAACGGAGGAAAAGGGTGAGCAACACTAGCGTTACCCAGCAAGTTCAAATAATAGATGATAAAGTGTATGATGCACTATCTACCATCCTGACCAAAAAGTCATGGATGTATATGCAATCTTTTGTAAAACATTTTTAGGAAAAGGTCCATTTTATTTTAGAAAACTATGCCCCCAGCCTCCACGGGTTTATAGTCATCACTTGGGATGCCTTTCCCGCTGCGGTCTGTAGTTCCCTCCTGGAACAAGGATGTGACAGTCACAATTTCTTTGTTTAACTCTGCAGAGCTGCACCACTTTACCCAACAGCAGCCTGGCTCCTTTTGCTCTCTTGCACACCATGTGTGCTATAGCCAGAACTCAGGGCAACAAGTCATGTGGAGTCGCCTCCCCGCACAACACATATCCGCCCATTTGTGACGCGGCTGGTAACTAAGACCACTGGCCCGCCACCCCTCCCAAGCTTCTATTCCAGTCACTCCGTCGAGTGGGAAGGTCACGCGCTTCCACGCAGTTGGCCGCCGCAACGGACGCAACCAGGTAATAGCCTGCCGAGGATATGTGAACGAGGGAAGAAACCTCTGACGAGCCCATCCATAGTGAATCTGTTGGCTGATGCTTCAATACGGCGCAAGGATCACTGGGCCATGGGTTATTAATCCTAGGTACATACTTTCCCATACAGTGGAACCTCCACCACAACATCAATCCGTGGTTCCACTGCCAGCCAACCATATATGTATAGCATTTCACATCATTCGAAAATAGGTTTTTCTTTTTCATGCAATGATAAACCATAGTACTTTGTAATTACTTTGATAAAATTAATCAAGTAGGACATGCAAGTTGGAACTTGCCTTGAGACTGACAGGTAATGCAGTCTAAAGCTTCCGACGAATTGGGACCTTCGTGTTCTGAAAATCAATATCATTGTCTGTATGAGACAATGTTGAAAAACCAAATACATGCCAATATGCATATAATGAGATGATTTTTATTCTTTCCCAAAATTCCCCAGAATTTTGTTAAGGATTTCTTTAAAAATTTCTTTGATTTGATTTTTATTAGGATGAGTAACATGACAGTCATAATGTAGTTCAAATAATACTTTGAACTTGATATATAATTTTCCCATATTATTTTCTTTTGAAAATAATTTGAAATATTTCAAAGTCATTTCCACTTAAGGATCATTTGAATTTTTGCTATAAGAATTAGTTTTCAATAAATCAAATAGACATTTTATTTGGATTACTTATTTTCTTCTGATATCTGTAGATATTTTTAAATTATTTTTATGATTTTATTTGAATTTATAGCAAGTTTTGAAATTTGGAAGAAATTTGTAAGTTTAAAAAAATTACAAATAGGTCCTTGGTCAACACTGGTTCAACCGAACCAGTCCAACCTTTCTCTCTCTCACCTCTCACTCGCACGGGCACGCGCCCGTGCTCGACCCTCCTGGCGCTCATGTCGCCCGTGCCGTCGCCGCCTCGCCCCGGCCAACTCCGGCCATCTCCGCCGCCGTGCCGTGGGGCAAAATACTCTCCTCGCTCTACTCTTCCACCTCACCGGAGCGATTTGAGTTCCGCTTCCTCTCGCGGCCGTGCTCAACCCGTTAGGGTTTCGGTGCTGGCCCGGCTTGCCGCCGTTCGTGACCTTCTTCCCCGGCGTGCTCACCGTGGCTGGGCGCAGAGCTGCCCTCTGTGCCGCCATGGTGTGGTGGTGCTGGTCCACGACCTCCGTGTGCCCCCTCCACTGGTAGCGCGAGCACTGCCTCGCCGCCGTGGAGCTACGGCCATGGACGCACGGTAAAAACTCCTCTCCTCCCTCTCTTCTCCACTCTCTACCCTTAGCTAGCTCGAGATGCTGCTGTAAGAATTGATTTGAACATATTTCCTTCGGTTGTTTTAGGTTTTGTGATGAACAGATGATGATTCTAGATGAATTTCTTGGATATGTGCACTGCCTCCTCTATGTGCACACATTAGAGGTGAATGGTGTAGATCTAGCAGGTTTAGATCCATCCATTGCCTCTGGATGCAATGTTGGGAGCATTTCTTGCTCACAGAAGATGAAATTTTCTTTAGAAAAATAATTCTGAGCTAGAACTAGTGCTAGCTGTGATGATTAATTGGTTTAGAGCATGATTTGATCATGTTTTGCTCACTGTGATGCCTCCTTGTAGAGTTACACAGTAGCTTTCTTGATTAAAAATGATTTTTATGCTTTCCTGTGCTTCTTCTAAGTGCACAGTTCTGATATGAGCAGCTAATCCAGCTCTGCTGGTTCACTGTCATGTGGGTGATGCTTTATTAAGCAAAATAAGAACAGATGCTACACTAAGATCAACCCCTTGCTTCTGTAGATGCTCAAACAAAATGATATTGCACTCAACTGCACTTCCTGTCTCACTCTGTCCTATTACTAGCACAAAACAGAAGTTCTCTGCTGTGCTAATTACTTTTCTATAGCACCTTACCTTGCTTGCAAGGTTCTGTTAAGAACAGATGCTAAAAATCACTCATGCATGGTTCTGTCATTTACAGAACCTGCTAAATCACTCTCTAGCTCATGCTTAACAACCTTGGGTGTAGAGCAGATAAAGCTACGGTAGAATCTGATCTTGCTCCAGGGTTCAACCACCTCTTCTGGACTGCTTCTTGTGATTCTATTGACTTCTTCTGCTACTGGCCTCCTTCTTGGGTTTAATGGCTTGTGGTAGATGGTTTAGGTGATCTCCATGATTGGCTTGTGGTTTTTGGTTGTTCTTGGTGAAGAACAGATGGATTTGTGATCTGGCTGTGATGATGGTTGTGCACTGTATGTGTTGTGATGGCTGTGAATTTGTGTGTTCTTGTGGCTACGGCTTGGGTCTATATTTATACACATTTGAGCACTTCTGTGCTTGTGACACCAGGATAACTTGGCTGTGGTGACTAACCTACTTACAGTGGCCCTCTTTGCCTCGAGCTGCTCTATTTGACTCATTCCTGCACTCCTTTTCACCTAGGAGATCAGCTCAGCTCTGCTGCTGCGCAGTTCATCTCCCCCTGGTGATAGCTATGAGTCATTCTTGACTCATTGCTCCTATCTGGTCCAGATTTCTATGTGGCAATGCTTGGCTGAGAATTGGGGATGCTAAAGATAGTCGGTTTGCTAATTAAACTCAAGTGTGTGGCCAATTAAGCTCATGTTAGCTTAATAAGTGGTTTTAGGGTCCATTTGCCTAATTAATAGGCAAATGTGATTCCATATTTGTGGGCTCAAGTTTTATTTGTTTCCTGGTTTTATTGTGGGGATGTAAATTTATAAGTTGCCTTGCTTAAATGATCATGAGATCAAAATGCTCAATTAGCACTTGTTGCCTTTGATGTTTGTTGCCTGAAGATGATTTCTGTTAAGTGCTAAGCTTAAGCCTTTGCCCCTAATGTTGCCTTTGGATTTATTGAGCATGATCAAACAGATCAGTCCCTTTGTTGCCTCAGGATTTTATTTGCATTCTCCACACTAGTCTAACCAAACCATAGTTTTGGTTAGGCTAAAAACCAGGTTTCATACAACAACATGCCAGCACCAAATGGTGTTGGCAACATTTTAATCATAACCCCCATTTCTACTTGTTTTTGTTGTTTGTTTTGCAGGTGAGAAGATGAAAAAGACATGAAGACTTTAGTTTAGGATTTTTTTTGTACTGTTTTTGTAATCTGTCAAGTGTTGAAAATTTATTTGTAATGAGATCTTGTAAATTATTTGTGTTAATCATTTGTATCATTTGTATCCAAATGTTTCCCAAACATTTGAGTTAAATTTTTGTAATACTTGTATATCTATTGCTTTTAGAGTTTCTTTTGGAAATATTTGTATATGAAATTGTGATATAGATGAATAGTTGTGAAGTGGATGAAATAGAATAAGTTTATTATTTGAAATGATGTCCTCACAATTTATGTCTTGTTGTATTTGTAATATGTGTGTATAGAAAGAATTAGGAAAGAGTAGAATTGTTTTTAACTTTAAGATTATTTCAAATTTCCTTTTGAAATCAAATGAAATCAGATGAAATCAATTGATTATGTTGGAGAAGTACTAACAAAGGTTTTGAAAATATGTCGTAGAGTTTATCGACTCCTCTCGACTATCTGTCGATGTCTGACTCCCAGAACATCGACACTCGTCTGGAATCAATTCTCGAGTCATTTTAACACAAAAGCGCGAAAAGTTTCCAGTTTTCACCAAAAGATGCATGAATGCACAAATGCAGTTCCTATTTCTACCCTCTCGAGTCTTATAACTGCGGGGTATTACAGTGCATCTCCTCCAATCCCTGTGAAAAAACTTCAAAACACCGTTTCTCCCATCTCTTTTCTGTGGGGTGCATTAATAGTGATAAACAAATAGGTTTCTTGCTGCATATAATCCTTGAACAAAAATTCATATGAGATGTCCATAAAGTGTATAATGTTGTATGCCTACTCATAAACTCAATTGGATCAAAAAGATTCAACTTAAAAGCTCAAAGCATGCATCAAACAAAATGGGACAGAATCTGTACAGAAAAACAGCAGCAGCAAAACGTATTTTTCTACCCTACCAAACTTTGTCGAAAAATTTCGAAAATATTCATGCACACAGAGGATGAAAATTTTCAACTACAGTTCGAATATGAGCTCATTCGGAGTTACAGAATAAGAATTAAAAATCATACCGTGCACTGACTCGTGCAGGAATAAAATCTCCGAACGCTATAAGCAACTTTTTCAAACCAAAAAGGGTAAAACTTGGCACTATAAACAAAGTCTCTTGGTATAGCAAGAGGACACAAAGAAAATCACACACAAAAAATAACCGGGTTGCCTCCCGCAAAGCGCTTTCTTTATAGCCATATAGCTAGGCTTGATAGTTTTAATGATGCTCACATAGGAATAAGAATTGAAATGCAAAAGAGAGCATCAAGAGAAAAATATGAAACACATTTAAGTCTAACCCACTTCCTATGCATTGGGATCTTGTAAGAAAATAAATCAATAAAGCACAAAGTGACTAGCATAGGAAGGCAAAGCAAGTGCAACTTCAAAATTTTCAACAAAAAGAGAGAAGACTTAATATTTTTGAGATATATGAAATCATGTCTCCCTCTCTCATAAAAACTTTCAGTAGCATCATTGATAAACTCAACAATATATCTATCACATGAAACATTCTTATCATGATCCATATGCATAAAAGTATCATTACTCTCCACATAAGCATAAACAGTTTCATTAGGAATAGTGGGAGTAAAACATTCATAATAATCATTGTAATCATCATATATAGGAGGCATATCATAATCACAATAAACTTTATACTCAATAGTGGGTGGACTGAAAATATCATATTCATCATCATAAATAGGAGACATAGTATTATCAAACAAGTTAAAGAACCTCCCCAAGCTTAGATGATTGCAAGATATAAAAGGAACCTCCCCAAGCTTAGTCTAGTGCACACAAGAATAGAAACTTAAGCGCTACGCTCCCCGGCAACGGTGCCAGAAAAGTACTTGATAACCCTTATATGATTGGAATATAAGCAATTAAAGTGCAAAGTTCATGTATGCATTTTACATGCATCAAACGCAAGTTCGCTGGGAAACTCCAAGAGGAAGGTATGATGTAGTCAGCAGCAAAGTTTTCCCTTGATTACAAAACCAAGGTTGTCAGATCCAGTAGGAATTGGAAGAGGTTCAGAAAGGAGTCAGCGGCGCCGTTACCCGATCACTGACGTGGACCTACACACACACAATCAAAGTACTTCGCCGCAACGAAACAGGAAGGTTGTCAATCTCCCCGGCTTGCTGAATACAAAGGATTAAACGTATGGTGTAGAATATGATGATGAACACAATAGTAGCAACAGGAAGTAACGTAGAGCGTGGTGAAAACGGTGTTTGTATCAGTGTGGAATAAAGGACAGGGGTCCACAGTTCACTAGTGGTGTCTCTCCATAGGACAAATAAACATACATGTTGGGTGAACGAATTACAGCTGGGCAATTGACAAATTGCAAACGCATGACAATGTAATATATGACAAGCACATGTTCATTGTTATATCTATTAGGCATTACAACAATATACATACACCGCTTACTAGCTGCATCTATGACTCATAATCCACTCACAAGATAGCTTCCGGGTCTCCCATGAGTATTAAGTTGCAAGCAACAGATTATATCATTAAGCAAAGTGTGTAATGTAAACAAACGCATTAGACTTAACAGCAATACCCTTAAGCTAAGCATCGATTATTTTATCCCTAGTGGCAATAGCACATCTACAGCCTTAGTTGTTTATGTCTATCAAGCCCAGGCTTCTAGAGGCATGAACCCACTATCTAGCATAAATACCCTCTCTTGAAGTCATTAGCATCTACTTGACCAAATCATCTACTAACAACGGAGAGCATGCATGAACATAGATAAAACATAATATAGATAGATCATAACTTCATAATTCATCGGATCCCAGCAAGCACAACATGTAGCATTACATAAAGATGATCTTGATCATGTTAGGCAGCTCACAAGATCTAAACATGATAGCACAAGGTGGAGAGACTACCAACTAGCTAATGCTATGGCCCCGTAGTCCCGTGGAGAACTACTCATGCATCACTCCGGAGGCAGGCATGGTGATGTAGAGCCCTCCGGTGATGATTCCCCTCCGGCAAGGTGCCGGGAAGAACTGCAGAAACCCTCTCGAACTAGGGTTGAAGACGACGGCGGCCTCGAAACTTTTCGTGGACTTTTGCTCGGGTATCTCTGGTTTCCCGATTAGATGCAATTTATAGGCGAAAGGGCGGCGTCGGTGGCCAGCCGAGGTGGGGCGGCGACCTAGGCGCGCGGCCCCACCCTGGGCCACGCCGTGGGCCCACCGGCCTGCCTGGTGTGGCCCCGGCTCCGTCCTCCTGGCTGCTGCTCCATCTCGGTCCAGAAATAAATCAGTTAAATTGGCGTCTGATTCCGAGAATATTTCCAGAATAGATTTTCTGAAACAAAAAGACAGCAGAAAACAGGAACTGGCACTGTGGCATCTTGTTAATAGTTTAGTCCCAGAAAATGCATAAAAATGATATAAAGTGTAAGATAAACATGTGATAATCAATATATAATAGGCATGGAACATCAAAAATTATAGATACGTTTTGGATGTATCAGTAACCTTTTTGGATCACACTGTGCTCGCATCAAACGCTCTAGACCCCAAAGGTTTCGGGGTAGGACCTTAGAAGTTCTGGCTATGGAAATAGTCTTTTGGAACAGAACTTAAAGAGAGTGCTCTCTTACCATGGGAAGGTTATGTGGGGTGCAAATAAGTGGTTTTCCTAGCGACTCAATAACTGAAATCGCCAAGGTGCCACCTCTTTTCACCCTTTGCTTTGAGGGGGTTCCAACCATTAGTGATATCTTTAGGATGTGCCTACGCCTCAAGCACATTTTAGTCCGCTAACCATGTTGTCATTAACACCAAAACAATTTACTAAGGGAAATGCCTTTTCTAACACCCACTTCACTTTTGCCAGCGAGAAAAGTCCATTCAGACAATGCCCACTTGTCCAATGTTCCGTGTATATTGCTGAATCTGGTTGTTGGGTGCTAGGATGGTATGTTGTTTCTTGTTCCCTTGGCCGTGAGGCTAGGCGTATGACCCGTTCCTAAGGCCCAAGACAAAGACATAGCTCCAATAGGGGTGTTTAGCTAGCATATTTACCGAAATGTTCATCTTTTTTATAGTGAGTCACTGTTACTGCCTTATTGGTTGTTCAAATGAATTTGGTTGCCCTAGGAACTCACCGGATACTAGTTAGGCACGTGCCCAAGGTGGAGGTATGCTAAGTTTTCCTATGCTCTTCTCAGTTATCAACCGTTGTGTGTATTCTTAAATATTATCATCCCGCAACTCGTACCTCAGTTCACACGTAAGAAAAGTCTAAATTTCTAAGAATAACTGGTTACAAAATACAAAGAGAATGAGTGAACTTACACAAGATCTCCATCCATATCGCGATGCATACCCTTTCTCATCGATTTCTCTTCTTCTTCTAGCACTGACAATTACCGACACTTAGAATTTCAGTGTTGTCATCTTTGTAACCTTTGAGGCAATACACTGCTCCGAGGTAGTATTAAACACCATAATTAGGACTCATCCATCAAATTTTCTGCCATATTCCTCTAACTCTACTATCGAATTGTCTTCCATAACCAGCCACTAGTTATCTTTCTCGTCCGCGAACTCGTATGCCATCTTGTCACCCTCTTTTTAAGGGATATTTTCAAACTTTCTTATCCCAAGCACTCCCATCTCCTTGCGTAGCATCAAGTTAGGGATACATAGTTTCTTCTTTCGTCTCTGTCGCATCTCTTCTCGAACTCTAACGCTAACATAGCAATGCACAGGGTTGCCCTGGATTCAAACGATCAAACACAATCACCTTATGAAGTAGGAAGGACACACAGAGAAATTGATAATACTCTCTCCGTATCAAAATATAAGAAGGTCTTATATTTTGATACGGAGGGAGTACAAGATAAGATACATCATTAACCTATGTAATTTCCTGTACTTATTTTTTTCTTGCGAATTACCTGTACTTTTACTTATTATTGTACAAAACCATGTGGGTGCACCGTGCACAACAACTCTTCAAACTTTTGAGATTCGTCTAAGTTGTGCAAATCGACATTCTACAGATTTTTTTTCACCAAAGACATGGAGAGGAGATACGAAAGATGACGCCATAGGCAATGCCTTTGAATTACCTTAATGTAATTTCCTTTTTCATTTCATCGTGTTCAATCTAATGATCTAATGCACTTTCTTTGGTCAATTTGCAAAATTTTAGTCGTCCACTAAAAAGTCGAGCTCCCGTAAATAGTGACAAAATACAGGGGCCTAACCCGAAGTTTGACCCCCCAACTTCTCCTGCAAGAATGGATCGAGAGACCCCAGAAAACTAGACCGAGCCCAAAGCGAAATCGAATCGAGAGGAAAAAAAGAGGGAGAGGAGCACGCGCCGCCGCCAGGCCTGCACATCGCCATGGCCGCCTCCGCCTCCCGCCGCGCCTCGCAGCTGCTGGGATCCGCCGCCTCCCGCCTCCTCCACTCGCGGGGCTACGCGGCGGCCGCCGCCGCGCCCTCGCCGGCGGTTTTCGTCGACAAGAGCACCCGCGTGATCTGCCAGGGCATCACCGGGAAGAACGGCACCTTCCACACCGAACAGGCCATCGAGTATGGCACCAACATGGTAAGTGCCCCGCGGCCCAACGCCGCCGCCACCCTTTCAGATGTCTTGTCCGATCCGTGCATATCTTCTTCTACAGCGCGCGGTTCTAGGGTTTGCAATATAACCAGAGACGGCCGGTAATGCGCGATCTTGTGGATTAGTAGTTGTCGATCTCCATTTCTCGGCTATTAGGGTTTCGTTTCGTGCCGTGTGTGACTCTAGGGCCTAGGGTTGGTGTTTTCTTCACCGTACAATCCAGCGAGCCAGCATCTTAGTATTTATTTTCCCTCTTCAGATAACAAAATCTGAACTAAACAAGGTTTCTATGAATTCCTGGACATTTTTTAATCTGGGGCCTGGTTGATCTAAATTTTAGAAGAGCGTGAGAAATAATCTCCACGATGCATTCCTTGTGATTTTAAAGCTGCTCTGGATATCCCAACACATCTAAATCTTACACATTATATTGTTAGAATTCTTCTATTGGTGAGAATGGAGAGATCGGGACATGTTTACTTTTTGGTTTGTTTGGTAGTAGATTGGACAGCGTTTCTCACACAGTTAAAGTGCCGGTACATATGAAGAAACTTGCCCTGTGGATGGTTGGTATTATGTAAAGCATTCTCAGAGCCTTGACCTGAACTGATGCTTAGCAGGTTGTTCTTATTTCATTACTACATTGTTTGACCAGCAGTTCATATATTTACTGTCTGTGTAATGGGTCTAACAATGATATCAAGTATCAGACCAAATGTGATTACTTCTCTATGTTGCAATACTAGTTGGCTTATGGATTCATCTGCAAAGAACTGGCATGTTTTGTATGGTTGTTCCAACTTTTCTTGAGATATTTGACTGATCAACATGTCTCTGGTATGGATTACATTAGATGTTGCCATTTTAACTTAAGTACCTATCATTGCAACAGGTGGGTGGAGTTACTCCCAAGAAAGGTGGAACTGAGCACCTAGGCCTTCCAGTTTTCAATTCAGTAGCAGAAGCTAAGGCTGAGACGAAGGCGAATGCATCTGTTATATATGTTCCACCACCATTTGCTGCTGCTGCAATAATGGAGGCAATGGAAGCAGAGCTTGACCTTGTTGTCTGTATCACTGAAGGGATACCTCAGCATGACATGGTATTATATGTTTAACAATTTAAGTACATTATTAGCCACCTTGTTTGCTATGTTTCTGAGCATAGTAATTTTTGTGACATCATTTATTCTCTCTTCATATATAGCCGTACAGGTTAGTTACGATTTTTGTAATATAAAAACACTAGAGAGTACAATATGCGATGAATGTCACTCAATACATGTGAGTATGTAGCCATAGGCTGGTAGTACACATGGAACGGATTTAGCTTTACTTCTACATGTGTAATTTTGGTAAATGATAAATAGGAGGTGCAATCTGTCCTGAATTTTATCCTGACCCATTTGGCAGTTAACTTGTTCATATCATGTGCACAATGTTAATAACTCATGGTTACATAATTATGTTCTGTCTTTCTCACAGTTTAGATACTTTGCTCCAGTTTTGTTTTACTTTGGTTAGACCTTGATGAAGCCATCATAAGGTTTTATTTCTAAATTCCAGGTGAGAGTGAAGGCAGCTCTGAACAGTCAATCAAAAACCCGATTGATCGGACCAAACTGCCCTGGTATCATTAAGCCTGGTGAATGTAAGATTGGAATCATGCCAGGTTACATCCACAAACCAGGCCGCATTGGAATTGTATCTCGTTCTGGTACCTTGACATATGAAGCGGTATGCCCATTATTGTAGAGTTACTTTTAATCTTGGAGTACATTTTCCTTAAGTGTATTTCCGTGTTCATTGATAGGTGTTTCAAACAACAGCCGTGGGCTTGGGGCAGTCAACCTGCGTAGGCATGGGAGGTGACCCCTTCAACGGCACTAATTTTGTTGACTGCCTCGAAAAGTTTGTTGCTGATCCTCAGACAGAAGGTACACCCTTTGTGTCTGTTATTCAGCTACAGCCTATCTATTCTTTCATTTATTGGTATATTTCCAAATTTCCCCTTAATTTGGTATATTAGGTACTACCACAGGTCCAGCATGATAGTTCTACAATGTTTATTTGAGTAGCATTTTGGGTGCCATGAGATCCCACCAATTGTTTGCTATATGGGACTTTGAGTCAGTTACATTTAATAAGAGACAATTAGTCTTATATAGCAGAATGATGCTCCCTGGTCTGTGACTCTTCGGTGTGCTATTGATCCCTCATATAGTATTTAAGGCATTTAAATGCTTTTGTTTCAGTCTTCAATACCGTGTCTTTCTGTTATTGTTCTCATCTATCAACACTGTTATACTTCAAGTATTGGTCTCATTGATAAAACTGCTATCTGCTCTTTAGGTATTGTTCTCATTGGCGAAATTGGAGGTACTGCTGAGGAGGATGCTGCAGCCTTTATCCAGGTGAGAGTTTTGTCGGGCAGGGGTGGAGCTAGAGAAAAAAATGGCTGAGTGCACAGTAGCAGATTGGGTGCACAATTGGGACGTGTGCTTGTTGGGCAGTGTGTGAGTGTGAAATTGTGAGCCCTGGTGCATTGCTATTGGGATTAGCTGGTGCACATAGCAAAATGTGGACCCAATTGCTAGTAAATTCTTTTTTCTGCCAGGTGCCTGTGCACCAGACAAACCCTACACAGCTCCTCCCATATTGCCGTGATAACTTTTTCTTTCTTACTTTGTCCCTAGATATCTTTCCAAGTACTCACATGATTCTTATGTTCCTCATTGCAGTTCAAGCTTTATGGCAATTAAAAGCCGTTCTTTCCATATTCATCAATATTATCACACAATCTTGCAGTAGAGATGTATGACAAGTCTTAAAGGCCACTAGCAATAGCAAAACAAAATGCCTTCATTTTCAGCAAGGGTCGAAATAGGCCACCCTTACTGATATTAGTTATCCTGGTCTCTTGACATGTAAATACTTGGGTTGTATCTACTCATGTTTAGAAGTTAAAATCATGTACTTACTGAGGTGGCAAATGACAATCTGGCATTGCTGATATTCCATGATAAAATATCATATGTATCTACTTGCTGGAGCTTCCATTTCATCTCTTTTCTCTTGAATAGTTAAATGATGTTCTAATATTTCTGATCAACTAATATAACTTGACATGCAAATGATTCAGGCGAGCAAGACAGACAAGCCTGTTGTTGCATTCATAGCTGGACTTACTGCACCCCCGGGCCGTCGAATGGGCCATGCTGGAGGTATTGATCTAACAATAAGTTCATTACTTGTTTCTTTTCAATTGGAATTTCTAAGATGAGCACTGCTCCTGATTGTAATTTAAGAAAAGCCACCAGCAGTTTCGATGTTACCAGATTGTTCATTAATTATGTGTGGTTTTCTATTACTCTGCATCAATGGTAGTTGAGATTCTTCACGAAGAAAAAGTTATGCATGAATGTTATTCAGTTCACATATGTATATGTATTGTCCAATCAGCAATAATTGATAGATAACAAAAGATAAATACTTCAGAATTTCACATATTTGAGCATGAAAGTTTCATCCAGGTAGATGTGTTGTTGATTTGTAATCTCTAATAGTTGTTGGGTATTTTGCACAATTTATTTGGGTAAAGTAGCAAAGCAGTGATTCGGACTGGGTTTATACTTGTAGCTGCCTTGAGCCCAATGGCACCTTTGCCATCTTATTGTTCATGGTGTCAAATATTTTGGTAACCCGCCAATGTTTGCCCATGTTCCTTTGCTAACTTGGTAATATTTATGGAATTCTTTTCCATTTTGGAACTTTTTCATCATACAAAGTAGATAAAGCTCCTTCATATGGTGTCAATCTAGTTTACTTTATTTTTTTGCTGCGATTCTCAGTATAACCGAAGTATGAGAACAAATTTGTTTCATTTATTTTATTGTTTCGAATAAAGTTCATCTGCCTCGTGTACTAATATACACATATTGTCCTCGTGTGATGCAGCAATTGTATCAGGGGGAAAGGGTACCGCCCAAGACAAGATCAAGGCACTCAGAGAGGCTGGGGTTACTGTTGTTGAGTCGCCAGCTAAGATCGGTTCGACGATGTTCGAAATTTTCAAGCAGCGTGGAATGGTAGAGTAGAGAGAAGAAATGGTACAGTAGAAAGAAAAACATCGGGAAACTTCCTTCTGCTGCTCGTTGGTTAATAGCGAGCAACACCTTGGTAGAGCCGTGTCGCCGGCCGCTGAACTGAGCTTCTCAGTCAATTGTTTTTTTTCTCTTTTGTCTCCTGTGTGAAGATTGCCTTCTTGAGACTCGTTTCACGTGGTCATTTCAAATGTTCAATAAGACAAATTCTTGATATGCGATTGCTTGGAATTCATCGGTATACATGAGGCTTTTGAAGTTTTCTTCCTTCCGTCTTCAATCCTAGTTGTGTTTTCTCGCAAATGTACTAAGCCATTTCCTTATTAGTCTCGTTCACTTGGTGTACGCGGCTTTGTGAACATTGTTCACTTGGTGTGTGAGGCTGTGTTAACTTGTTGTGTTGTACCAAGAAGCTGGCCGTACACTGGAACTGTATGGTATGCTCCGTTTTTCTTCGACACTTCATTTGCACCGACATATCTTTTGAGCCAGAAGGCATGGAATGACACGAATCCCTCGTATAAGTTGTTTTTATGGTCAGAATTATAAGGAGCGAACATATGGATTTTATAAGGAAAAGTATAGTAGTCACCCGGGGGATCCGAGCTTCCCATCCTCTGGTCCCCCACCAACCACGTGTCCCCTCTTTCTGTCCACAATCCCCGCTTTTGTTACGGTAGCAAAAAAATATCCCCATTTTTGCTACATGTAGCAAAAAAATTTCGGTCCAAAAAATAGTCCCCCAGAGCCCGTTTTTGCTACGGTAGCAAAAAAAAAGTCTCATTTTTTGCCACATGTAGCAATATAACTTTATTTTTGCTATTATTGTTATCTGGTTTTGCTACAATAGATCAAAAAATTTGCTACTATATCTCCGGCGAGGTCTCCGGCGAGAGTCTCCGGCGATATCTCCGGCGAAGTTGATTTTGCTACAATCGAACTTTTTTGTTGCTACAATAGCATAAACTTTTTGCTACCACGTGTCGACGAGGTATCCGGTGAGGTCTCCGGCGAGGCCAGAATTTTCCTTTCATGTTCTGTGTACGAACCGTTTTTTGCTACAATGCAGCAAAAGCGGGACGATTTGTAGCAAAAACGGGAGTTTTGTAGCAAAAGCGAGATTAGCCTATTTTTAGAGGACACGTGTCGGGCTGGCGACCCGGGGGATCGGACGAGTCCATTTTATAACTTGGAGGGAACGAGTTGCCGGCCATTCGATTTTTCTATCGACTGTGTATGGCAACTGCTAGGTTGTGACATTGTCACATGGCACCTCCTGGCTGTGTTCACTCGTAAATAGCGTCCGTTTCCAGGACAAAGTTTATGAAGACAAATACTCCTGTCAATACATGAATTGCATTCAAATCAAGACCAGTACTTCAGAGATTAAGACAAGAAGTGCCTTTTTCCAGGCCATGAGCTGGATAGCGAATTTGCTTTTAAGTAAAATCACATGCGATCAACGCTCTTTTCCTTTTAGGTTTCGTTCAAGACATTTACTCCTTTTGTGCACTAACAGGCCCAGATGTTGCACGTTTCAGACTACATACAACTCATAGTACATCTGAGTTGATTTGATTTGACTCCACCTAACAGAGCTATCTTCTAGAGAACTTTGACAAAAGATAGACAACAAAGAAGCATAATAGGGCAAACAGGACAACATGGACGATATGATTGGAGCCCTGCTGGATGATGCTCTTGTTCATCCTTCGCATGTTGTTCTTCACTCCAGCCTGTGCTTTCGTAAGTGTCATTTGCTGTTTCATGCACGGTGGGTAACAAATTAGAGCACAACCAAGAAAAAGATTGACCATTCATTCTTTGCAGAAGTTATATTACTCAACTAAAACATCAATAGGACACAATATTTGATATTTCAAATATCAAAACCAACTCCGGAATACCACATCGTAAAGCAACATATTAGTAAGTAGCACTTGGTTATGTACTAGCGTTGATCAAGTGAACCTTCAAGGTCATTACATAATAAATATGCAATTCTTGAAATGCATATCTATATCTTCACATGTATAGAAGTAATAGAACACCATCTAAATCATGGTAAAGAAATTAGGAACGAACAAGTGTAAAGGGAAAATGATAAACATGTGACAGCCATTCAGGAAAAATATAATATACCCATGCAATGCACCAAAAATGATCATGAGAGTTAAAGATGAAATGCCCAACGGAAATGAGGCAGCAATACCAGTTGGTTGAGGAAATCATTCTGGAACTTGGCCTCTGAGTTTATCTCTTGTGCGACCTGGAAAAGCCACCATATCAAACAACAAATAAGTTATAAAAAATGTGAAAAAAACAGCATTAACAGGTTAGCAAATTAGAAAAGACAAGTGACCAGAACTTTGAATTTCTCTGTCATAAGATTATGGGCTGCTTGTTTGGATGCCAAATATATTTCACATGCCAATGCCTTCGCAAGCGCGATAAATTGGCTACCAATTTTCCTTGGCAATCTCGTAAGAGTTGCCAAAATTTTGGCAAGTTTTGGTTTTACCAAAAACTCCGCCTATGTCTTCTAGGCAGAGCCGGTCCCAAGCCCGGGTAAAGGAGGAGGGTTGTGATAGGCTTGGCGAGCCAACGTAAAAACTAGCCAGTCCCATGGGTATGGAACTCATTTGGGCGAGAGTAGTACTAGGCTGGGTGACCTCCGTGGGAAGTCCTCGTGAAAGGGTTTCATATCTAAGGGTTGTGATAGGCTTGGCGAGCCAACGTAAAAAACTAGCCAGTCCCATGGGTATGAAATCCATTTGGGCGAGAGCAGTACTACGATGGGTGACCTCCTGGGAAGTCCTTGTGAAAAAGGGTTTCATATCTAGCCTACCCCAACTTGTTTGGGACAAAAGGCTTAGTTATTAAGGTTAAGGTTTGGTTTTACCAAGTTTGGCTTGTTAACTTTTGGCTGTAAACCAAACATGCCCTAACTCCATGGTTGTGAAAACTTGATTATCCCTCTTCAGATAATAACTCTGAAGTAAACACGGTTTCTGTGAATTCCTGGACATCTTTTAATCTGGGGCCTGGTCGATCTAAATTTTAGATGAGCGTGAGAAATAATCTCCACAATGCATTCCTTGTGATTTTAAAGCTTCTCTGGATATCCCAACACATCTAAATCTTACACATTATATTGTTAGAATTCTTCTATTAGTGATAATGGAGAGATCGGGACATATTTACTTTTGGTTCGTTTGGTAGTAGATTGGGCAGCGTTTCTCACACAGTTAAAGTGCCGGTACATATGAAGAAACTTGCCCTGTGGATGGTTGGTATTATGTAAAGCATTCTCAGAGCCTTGACCTAAACTGATGCTTGGCAGGTTGTTCTTATTTCATTACTACATTGTTTGACCAGCAGTTCATATATTAACTGCCTCAATACTGGGTCTAACAATGATATCAAGTATCAGACACGGAAATTCGTTTTTGCACTCAGGTCCAGATGAACACTATATCAGGACCATCCAGTCTCCTCGAGATTCGGCTAGAGCTTTGTATTCTCTGCCGTATTCAGTTGTATATATCAGATTTCAAACAGTGCTAGGCCCACATCTGTGACAACAGTTATTGCTAGCAGAGCCGCTTGCACCCTGGCGGTACAAACAGAGAAGTCTTTTCTTGTACCGGCGATTAATACCTGTACCAGAAACTGTCACACCTGAAGCTTCAGCCTCGTTTCCATCCAGTGCTTTGTGGCTTCGTGCTGTTCTGTCTTCCAGATGTAGTCCATCCATCTCGATTCCTCGTAAGGTGCTATATGGTAGTCAAATTATCTCTGAACATCCCCGTTAACTTTTTATATGCAGTTTCACTTGTGTCTCCTAAGCTCACTAGTTTCATTGCCTGCTACTAGTAGAGATTGGAGTGTCTGTACACAAAAGATTGGCCACATGCCTGATCTCTCTGGTACCCTTTGTCCACCGCTTCAGAATGTGTTTCCACGGCATCTCTGTAATCACTTGGTAGTCCATCACCTACACTGATTCACGTTAAGATAAAAAGACGTTCGTACAAGATTAGAGGCATGGCCACGCACTTGACCAGCCCGTGTGGCCGGTCAGCACGGCGAGTAGAGAATGGTCAGCGCCCTCATCGCGGCACCACACTCAGATCGTCCGGTCGGCGGAGCCGCTCATGACGACGCGCCCTGGCGACCGCGAGGGACAGCACTGCCATCTTCTGCCCGCGCAGCGCCCTGCGATCGTCGGAGCGCTCTCCCTGCCGGCTACCCCCCAGCCAGTGTGTCACCGCCCCGTCCGATCAGGCCACGTACTACGTACACGACACGCGCGTTGACAGCGTCGTCGGCCTTGCGCGCGGAGCGCCCGCTCCATGATATGCCTCGTGGCGCCCCCCTTGCCAGCCTCCCGCCGCCACAACTTGACCGTGTCGTCCGCGGAGCCGGTTAACGCCAGCTCGTCGAAGCCCGCCGCGGCCACCGTGTTCACGCCGTCGTCGTGTGCGCGCACTGACTCGAGGCACTGCGAGTCCGGCACGCGCCAGGCCTGAGGCACTAAACGGCGCCGAAGTACCGCAGCCACACGGAGCTCTGCTTGCGCCGCCCCGTCTTCATGTACTGTGACGGCCTGACGGAGCTCCTCAGAAACTCCCCGAGCCACGGGAGCAACCCGAGTTACCCGACGCGGACCTTCCCATCCTGGAGGCCCATGTATATCCTGTCATCCGGATTCCCGACGACGAGCCGACAACCATGGCTTTGACTTGACGAGGCCGCTTCCGCACTTGAACCCGGCGAACTCGTGCCGGTCGCGCCACACCCGTGCATCCTTGGAGTCTGTGCCGGTTAGAGCAGGTACCCCACCGCGGCGAGCGAGTACACATGCCCGTCTGCCTTGACGAGCGACCCTATGAGCGCCGTCGCGTCTGTCGTCTCCTCGACGACGCGAGGTTCATCCACTGTAATGACATATGTAAGGCGACGGGGACGCCGCGGCCGACGTGGCGATGGCAGCATGTAGCAGCCATCGTCGTCATCGTCGTCTGACGACTTGGCCACCACCACCGTCGGGTCCGGCCGCAGAAACTGCATGCAGCAGCTTCTTGTGATTCCTCATGGTCGACACTCCGTCCGGTGTCCGCTATCCACCCGTCAGAGCGCAAACGGCGACACAATCGCATTTAATTCTTTCCATACGTACACCTTTCAATGGCCCATTTCCCTCATTTACTACCGCACCGTATATCACACTATTAATAGCAGAGCACATATCCCACAGCTGGAGAGAACGGTCCAGATATAGTGTTCATCTGGACCCCAGAGCCAAAACGCCATCCCCACTAAATGTGATTACTTCTCTATGTTGCAATACTAGTTGGCTTATGGATGCATCTGCAACGAACTGGCATGTTTTGTATGGTTGTTCCAACGAACGGTGGAGATGCTCTAACTCCATGGTTGTGAAAAATTCAAATGTCTGAGCTACAGACCTAGAGAGTAGAGACAACATCATCTGAATAACTTCGAGACTGATTTTATGAGAACGAAAATAGGAATAGCAATAGCAACCAGCCATTGACTAATTTATACCAACTCACAAGATTGTACATAGGCCTAAACCAGAAAAACCAATAGAGTCCATACGAAGCTTCAGATGAATCACTATATGCCCGTGGCAGTATATCGAATAAAGTATACATCAATGAGCAACCAGGGCCCGGGGACGGGGAGTGACAACAAAGGAACATGGTAATATAGATGGAGTGCTGCAACAGAAGATTTGACACATATGAAAGCAATGTCCTATGGCATCAATTTACACCAGGTTATACATTGTGTTTCCATACAACCCATATATAACACCAAACCAACCATAAAAGTTTTGCCGTGACAATAGAACCAATACAACATACTGATTTCTACCTATATTGAATATACTAGGAGTACTTACATGTGGTGTTGCAAACAAGAAATCTTTTATTAATCCGAGATGGTTCTAATTTAACTGAATCCATCTTGGTTTGAAGACAACAAAACTAACTTAAACGACTCACAGGCTACACAAGCACCAAGAACTAAACTGAGAAGCACGGCAATACATCTTGAACAACACATAAAACATCTACAGCGCATGCTTAACCGTACACACAATCTACAAGTTCCTAACGTCAAAAATTGAGGGAACAAGGACCTCAACTGAGCATATATACCAAACAGAAATCAAGAACCAGGTCAGGAAAAAAAGGAGGTCGGGAAATGGAAGCCTTACGCCTTTCAGTAGGCGAACCCTCGAGTGCAGCCCATCGATCTCCTCGTCAAGATCGCCGTGCACCGGGTCGATCCGCAGCTGGATCTCGTCCGAGCTCGTCGACGCGTTCCTGCGATCCACGAAAGAACACCCCAAATTAGTCACGGAGTCCGATCCAATTTCGCGGGACAAATCGACAGATTCGAACAGCAGAGGGCGCGGATTGGGACAGACGACCTCGGGAATCGGACGGGGTGTACCTGGATCGCAGCGGCCCGGAGCCGTACATCGGGTTCGCCATCGCGCGTAGGGGAGCGGGTGACGACCGGCTCGTTCTCGCGAGAGCTGAGTCGGGCCTGGTTCGGATTCAGGAGGGATTGGGTGGCGCGAGGGCGGATTCGGTGGAGAGGGCGGCGACGGCCGGGCGGGCGGAGCACGGGGAGATGACGCTGCGGCCTGCGGGGAAGGGGGAAGACGCCGGGGACTGCAGAATGAAAAGGACGTTTTTATCGATATATGTAATTATGTACAAGCCTTTGTGGTAAGTTGGGGTTAATTTACTATTTGCCACGCTTTTACTCAGATCCTTCAAATAAAAGTAAAGTGTGGCAAATAATAAAATCCCCCGGTAAGTTGCATATGTCCCGTCAAATATGTCCTGGACTAACGATGATCAAAGATGCCACTGAGCTTCGAAAGCGTAACCTAAGTGACCTTTGAAAGCGTACTTACTGACGAAACAAGATAAATCCTCCACATGCCATACGAGTGGATGGTCATGTCCAAAACGGATTTAGGGATTTAGGGCGTGTTTGGTTCATGCCCATACTACCAGATCTACCAAAATTGGCAAAACTTGGTGAGTGAAGATTTTCGGTTCCCGAGCACCATTGTTCGTGCTGTTTAAAAAATATGAAAAATATATTTAAAAGTTTCATTCTTTTTTGAAAAAGATCATACATGTTCTCAATGATGTATCGTACATGCGTGTAAAATCACAATGTGAAATAATTTGCATTCTGAGCTACACAAAAATAACAAATGTATACCTCTGAATATAGCTAGTTAACAACGCATAGTTTCAAATTTTGTTATTTTTGTGTAGCCCATAATATAAAAATCCCCTATTGTGATTTTACATGCTTATAGTATACATTATTGAGAACATGCCAGATTTTTTCATATTTTTTTGAAACTTCTAAATATTTTTTCAAAGAGACGGAGTACTGGTGCTTGAGAGACAAAGTGACTTTTCAAGACTTGGCTTCCTATGTTTTCGATAAAAAATCTACACCTTTATATGGCCATTTTTTTTTGGCAAGAATGTGTTAGAGGTGTAGGATGACATGTATTGACAACAATTTTTTGGCAACAAACCAAACAAATACCAAAAGTTGAAAGGGCTGCACATATTTTGGCAGGGCAAGTTTGGACAGCAACCAAACACACTTTCATATTTCTTCCATGTCCTGTCTCTCTTCCTATAGTTTGCTTTTTAATCACATATAATTTTGAATGCAACATTTTTATGTCTAAAATTTTGTAGGTGTGTGAAAAAACATTTGTTGTATTTCGTTGTTTCAACCTTGAAGCTAACCTAGTCACTTAATACAAGTTTGATGACTTGGCTTGGGCACTTTTCATGTTTGTATAAAGGGAGGCGAATGAAGTATACTCTATGCACATAGTGAACCACCATCAATGAACTTTGTACTGACACAACCAATAATACGTAATCAAACTGGATTCTCAAAGTTATTAACCGACCTAATTCGGGGGCGCAATTTGATCACGCACAATGCATTTTAGTATTATGTATTTACCCCCAAAATAATACTCTCATGTGATTTTAGTACAATGTTTCTATTGATTGGAACAATTCAACCTAGCTACAGAATCATACTACCTACAACAAGTTAGGGTTTTAATGTCTCTTTGAATCGTGTATTTTCAGATGACTTTAAGAAGGTTGTAATCAAAGGTGATACATCCCTTTCGACACCCAAGAATTCGATTTCACTCATTCCATTAGATTCTCGATCCAATTTGAATACAAATCGATTTGATTGTAAATCGAGATATTCTTGTTCGAAATTTTATCCTTGCATCTACAATATACAATTTACTCCAAATAAGCTAAACTTTGATAAACGTTCTCCACATGGCGAGGATATATTTTGATCTTATCGGTGGACCAAAGTGTGCAAGCGGGTCTACATATACATTTGCAAAACTTTAGTACTCTCTCCGATCGTAAATGATTGACACATATTTGTTTAAATACAGATGTATCTAGACGTAGTTTAATGTGTAAATACATCTGTATTTAGATAAATTGGCATCAACCATTTCCGATAGGAGGGAGTACTATTTAGATTTCAACCTTTTGTTCACGCAATAATATTCCACGAAATCAATTGAAAAAACTATGGCCAATAATGCAAAGGAGCTACTTCTAAATTACTGGCCGTGCATAGTTCGCTGAATACAAAGAAAAACGACCTCGATTTCAGCCCACGCTGACACCCATAGGGCGGGGTCGGGTCAATCCGTCAATGTCTATTCTCCTTTTCAACACCTTTATGATACCTAGAAGTATTCATATGTATGGATGTATAGAATAGTGTACGAATGATTCCACTGAAATATCCGTAGGTCGGTGTCTTTTGCGTAGTGCCTTTGGCTTCTTTGCCTATCTTTTCTTCATGGGAAGTTTCTTACTTTCCCTGTCAGTCATCGGCAAAGAAGCAACCCCTAGCGTTAAGCGAGTAGCGAAGATCTTCACACCGCTAGCTAATTCACACGAGTCGACCCGGTACCCACCACCGAAGTTTAAGTTGAACCATCTTAGCAAAAAGCATTGTCCTTTCACGCACCAGGCGGAAATCCGCCGTTTTTTATCCAGATCAACAGTTGAATTGAATCTACCCATGCAGCCCGGCGCCCCGATGATCGGAAGGAAAAACAAAATACGACACCCACGCATGAGCTCTTCCCCTGGCATGGCATGACATGCTTTGGACGTTGCCTCCGGGCTAAGGGTGCAAGTGGGACTACCCGTGGGAGTCTCGCCTACACCCACATCATCCACATAATTTAAGTGGGCATTATTCATGGGCCGCCCACTAAATCATCACTTGATTATGCGGGGTTCCGCTGGCCCACATAGCTGCTAATGAACCTGCACGTTCAAGACGAGCTGCGCCTGTGACGCTTGAGAGGTCGTCAGCAACCTCGTTGGGCGCAGTCCACTGGAGAGCCGCTGTGACATCATCTGGCCCGTCTGAGCTTACGCTGCTGTCGAGGTGCGGCGTACGGCGCATCATGAATGCCAATGCGCGTACGGCGCCTTGGAACGGCTCTAGGGCGAGCTGCTGTGCCGCTCCTTGCCGGTGGCGACGGCGTGGCGTCCCCTGGCTCTCGGGCGAGCTCTTGTGCCCGCTTCTAGCCGGCAGAGTCGCGTGCTCTCGGGCGGGCGGCTGTGCTGCTTCTTGCCGGCGGCGACGGCGTGGCGTCCCCTTGCTCTCGGGCGAGCTGCTGTGGTGCGCGCTTCCAGCTGGCGGTGCCGCCGTGCTCTCGGGCGAGCTGTTGCACAGCTTCTCGCCAGCGGCGACCGCGCGACGTCGCCGTGCTCTCGGGGGAGCTGCCGGGTTGCACGCCGCGCACCACCGCGCCCCGCCTCGTGCACTGACGAGCCGCACACCTCCGCATTGCTGCGCCTGCAATGCTACTCAACGCCACATCACCAGCCCCACATGAGTGCACCAGCAGCTAGCAGCACATCGCGGACCGCGTGCTCGGGACCGTCTTCTTGGCAGCCGCCGAATTAAGGAAAGGGGATTATTCAGAAGTTTGTAGTGGGATTATGTGGGCTTGTGGGACTACCCATATATCCCACGTATCTCAGCGACTCACCCGTGGGCGCCCGCGTAGGTGATTATGTGGCCTAATTTTGCGGGCATCGGCATTCATCCTGGATGAGCTGACGTCTGCGGCGCCACCAATTCTGAATCTCGTATCGTTTGCGCAGGCGCGGGACCTGCCCACCACTTCCCGGCGGCTGCCCTGAGAGCACCTCCCAACTTTCCCTATGGCTATACGCTGGACCGACGATGCCCCAACAGAAAAAATCCACCAAGTCTAAACGTCCGGCCTGTTGGACACTCCTAGTATTCAGCCATATGTGGAACTGAAGTGAGCTGATCGGACACGTCCGCCACGTCACCTCACTCTAGGGGTTGAATGAGTTATTGTTGTGTGTGCGTGTGTGTATTTTTAAGGGTTTGGACTTTGGATATGGGGTTTGGTTGACAAATGGGGTACGCCAGCTGTTGTCCGCTGAGAAGTCCGTACGTGCCCGCGGACATATATGGGTCAAAACCCAATCCGGTTGGAAATGCTCTGACCCTTGAATCCTTCCCATATTTTCTAGTCATACATTGTAGTAGTTCCTCCTTCTCAAATTATGATGCCATTATTTTTGTAAAACTTGGTCTTTACAAATTTTGACTAATTATATAGAAAATAGTATGATCATCTACAATATCTTATCACATGAAATATATTTTAATATTATATACATTTCGTATGCAAATGTTGATACATTTTTAGTACTAAAATCGACAAGGGTTTGTCTGTATCAGAAGGAATTTTGTAGGGTTTTTGAAAGATATGGTTTCTTAGGAGGATGTTTTTATGTTGGTCGTTTAGTTCACATCCAACGGTGCAGTTTCTTCTTCCGTCCGTCGAAACTGTAGCTGTGGAAAGATCCACAAACTAAAGAAAAAATTGACGGGACTCACTCTGACATCGGAGGCTACACCAACATGACAACACAAGTAGTTTAGTACCTACTCTCTCCGTTTCAAAATATAAAATGTTTTATTTCGCATCTAGTTAACATGTGAAATAGCTAAAAAAAGATTATATTTAGGAACGAAGGGAGTAGCAGTTAACACTCATTGTTGAGCTGAAAAAGTGATAGTGGGGCCTGCCTCCGCTTGGCTCCCCGTGTCCGCCCCTACCAGCATCCTCAAAAGCCAGCGGGGAGGGGCTTTGACTTTTCGAATCCGAAATGACCTTAACGAAATTTAACTTTAGAAACTGAGACAGGCACCAGGGCGCTAGTTGGGGTCAACGTCTTTTTATTATTATGTTTCTCTTACTGTTTATTTTTTGGGTGAATCACGAATGAATGATTCCACTGGAATATCGTCAGTTTGTAACTCATCCGTTTGTCGTCATTCCTTGTCTAGGGCCTTTGTCTTCTCTGCCTATATTTTGGGTTAGTATTATTTCAAGCTATAGAAATGTACATGTACGCGGTGATTCGGAGTGATAGGATCATGGTGAGAATTCTCCGGAGAGGACGCAACGGTTGTGAGTCATTTTCGTTTTCGTTGATCTGCCGATGTCGGCATTGTTTTCTTTTTCTTTTCTTTTGGGTTTGACTGTGCTGTTTGCCCCAGCAGTGAACTCTTTGTTGTACGGTGTGCTTGCTATATTAATATAGCGAGGCGAAAGCCTATTTCTTCAAAAAGAAACGTACATGTACACATGGACCGAGCTATTTTCATGGACAATGGCAATACTTTTCGTTTTTTTTTTGCCAAAAATGGCCTTTGGCTCGAACTAATTAGAGATCTGGCCGTATGCAAAACTATTTTCAAAGTTGTGCTGCTCGGAGCCAAACAAATTCATCATTAGTTCGGTTAAAAGGGTTGGCGCCACAGTGGCGCCGACCCATGTGCTGCCGTAACGTCGACGCGAAACCCGCTGACGCCGAGCTCAAAGCCCAGATTTAAAAAAGTTTTGCGAGACGGAGTAGGTGCCTTTTGGCAAAAAATAAAAAAACCTTGTAATTTGCATCGACAAACAAAACAAGCACCCGAGGGACGCACGCTACTCGAACACGAACGAGCAGTGCCACTCTCCTGGCTGGGCCGGGTCCAAGTCTCCACCGCAGGCGGCACGAAAGGTGCTGTCATCTCCTTTCCGTTCCTTGTTTAATATCTCTACGTCTGCGTCCTCCTCCCTCCCCTTGCCGTTGCGTCCTCCTTCCTCCACGAAACGTTTCTCCCCGCGGCGGGCAGCTCCCTCTTCCGGCGAGGCGAGCTCCTGGTCCCTGTCCGCGCGCGAGGGCGGCGATTCGTGCCGCGGCTGCTGGTGAGACCTCCTGCAACTGTTCTCTTTTTTTTTCGCTCGTCGGAATCGAAGAACCTATTTACTGTGTAGCCTCTGTTTGATCGGTTACTGGTGTCTTCTTGGGGCCGTCTCGTATTTAATCCGTATATGCTGTTGGTTGTCTTCCTGGGGCTAGATAGACATCTGTGTATATGATGTTTCAGTTACTAGTATTTTTATTTTCTTCAGGCTTTCTGCAGTTTGCTCCACTGTATTTAATACAGTATATGCTGTTCCGGTGGACCCGATCGAGGCTCCACACAATCTGATGTTTGGGTACAACAGATTTAGTGCGATTTGTTTATTTTTCGAATGCTACACTTCGGGCAGTCAGGGTGTGTCTGAGGGTGCATATGTGGGAACCCTCTCCTGGATTGCGATTAGGTGGGATGGTAGGTACAGAGGAAAGGGGGATATAAGACGATTGCTCGTTAAGTTGTTGACGGGTTGCTCTGGTTAGTGAAGTGCGAACATTGTCCTTTTTTCAACTCGAATTTTGTCTTTTTATTTTACTGGGTCATTCCATTTCACCTTCAGAAATGGAGCCACTTGCTTTGTACGGCTTTGATTTCTTTGATTCTTTTGGGAACTTAGTTCATGTTTAACCGGCGGTTGGCTGCCTGAAATCTTTGTACAGAACGATTGAAGTGATGGATGCAAGCTCACTGATCATAGTACTTCAACAAAAAGAAAAACCTGTATTGTCTTTGGGTATTGAATGATTTACTATTTATACTGTATACTTATGCGCATCATTCCAAAGATACTTACTCGATAAAGTTACTCTACAACAAACAAATCTGAATGGAACCTTATTTCCACTCCTAACATTCTTCATAACTTGTACTTATTGCTGAAAACATTAAAAATATAAGAATCCCACACTCATTTGATATAGCTTGAAGCCTTCCACTGAATACCACACACACCATCTGTTTTATTGCTTGTGACTTGTGAGTGACCAAGTCACCCAGTGTTGGCATCATAGAAAAATTCGCAACTATCTGGCCATGAAACTGCAATTTTCACTTTATTGATCCAAATGTATACTGAAATTTTAGTTATTAACCTGTGCCTCGAGAACAGCATGCAAACATTTTAACTTATCACAAAACTCACAAAAATCAACCTCGGAGTACAATTATGTTTCTTGTCAATGGGGAGTGATACTGGTTACTCACATACTGCATTTAACACGTTTTCCTTTGTGTTGTAGGTGATACTCTTATAGTCTCGGTAACGTCGAATAATGGTTAAAATGATGGATAATGAGCCATCAAGTGAACTACAATGGGAGGAGCCATTAGGGAGAGTGCCGATACTTTCCTATGGTTCCGGGCATATGCTAAATGATATCACATCATCTTGTTGGTTTACATATTTGCTGGTATTCTTGACAGATGTAGGGCTTAGTCCAAGGTATGTATATTTGATGAAGAAATTTCCATAGTCATTTTTTGCAGTAGTTTAAATTCCATTTCCACTCTATTCATTATTCAACAAGGAATTTTATAAATGCATCAGATATAAGTTCGTATTTAACTTCAGGATGTCTTGGATGTGATGCTATAAGATTTCATTATACATTGCACATTTTTAACTTAATATCCCCTGTTCCTTATATTTATTGTTATATCTTTATGATTTTCGAACATTGACCCCTTAAACAATTACATTTTAACCGTGTTCCAACTTCCAAGAGACTAATAATTACTTACTTTATATCTTTTTTTTCGCGAACACTTCAAAGATAGGTAGTATAGTCTGCGTAAATGTGGATTTACTGGATCACAATATTTCATTCATATGAGAAATCTTCAGAATTCTTGTACACATTTTACATTTTATTTACCTTCACAGTGATGCTGCCGTTGTCATGCTTTCTGGTCAACTGGCGGATGGCTTTGCAACAATCTTTGTTGGTGAACTGGTATGAGCCAAAATTGAGCAGGATTATAGCACTAGTATAAGTTTCTGATATAATATTACTTTGATTGTTCTCTTGTTTTAGGGATGTACTGCTACGTTCTCTGTGTTGCACCCTGTATTACCCCGACGTAGATACATAAATGTATCATTTTTTATTTCAGATTGATCGTTTTGGCCATTTCAAACTGTGGCATGCAGGAGGATCTATTCTAGTTGCAATTTCTTTCTCGTCTGTTTTTGGTGGCTGCTTGCCTTGCAAACTCACGGGGACTAATTCATCTACTCTGGAGACTGTTGGATACAGCACATTTGCAGCTATTTTTAATGTTGGTTGGGCAGTTACTCAAGTTGCGCACATGTAATGCTCTTCCACCACTCATGTGCATGCATTTTCTTGTGATTTCAGCATTTCACCTGCGTATATCTTTATATATTTTCCAAGGTCAATGGTGAACTGCATGACGTCAAACCCAACAAGTAGGGTTGCACTAGTGAGCTGTCGCAATGCTTTCACGATGGTTAGAACAACTTACTCTTCCTTGATTCTGCTCTCTCGGTATCAAAATAACTGCCCTGACTTGCTCATTTTTTCATGCTTATGCCAGATTGCAAATCTTAGCTTGTATGGCATTGCTTTGTTGATGTTTAGCCTACTGCAGTCAGTGAGCGTAATAATCCAGGTACTTTCTTTTGTTAAGTCATGCATTATTATTTACCGAGTTTGTGGAATTATCTAACATTTTTCCAAACATATTGGTCAGTACCGGTGGATAGCTTATGCAGCTATTTCCCTGGGATCTTGTTTTGTTGCCGCGTTCTTGATTGGAACAAAAGAGCCAGGGTATGGTGAAAACCTTGTTAGCACATCTGGATTATGATTTTTTAACGCTATATTATTTTTTAAATATCCTTAACTTTCCTAATGTTTCCAATCATTTATTGCCTTTTGAATAAATTTTAAATCTGTAGATCGAACCAAGCTTCTCAGAATAAGAGCCTCTCCAGAATTTCATGGGCCCACTGGTTCAAGAAAGTACTGTACTTCCAAGTTGCTCTTGTCTACATGTTCACTAGATTGGTGACCAATGTCTCACAGGTATTTAGTTATCTTTGCTACATGATTATGAGACCGAAATCACCTTTGTTTATTCCTTTTATTTTTCTGCTTTGTATTTTTACGCACTCATTTCGATGCTTAAATTTTGTGCGGAATACTAAGTGTGGTAAATGACATCTCTTGCTGATTAAGATATTATCACTCGGAGTAGACTGTCCTGTTAATGGTGTGCCATGGCTAAATTTCTTGCATCAAGTTCCAATTGTACACACTGATTAATAAACAGCATCGTGTTTTATTGTAGTATGAAATCTTGACCAGTTCATTTCCACATCAGATGTTACACATTACATGCATTCCATAATTTTTTTTTACTTTCTTTTTTTGTGTGCTGTAACTATCCTTTGATTACACTTGTTTCAGTTTTAAAATGTACTGACATGCTAAAGATACAGAATCTCTATAGACTGAATATTAGTATACCTTCATACATCACTGTAACTGAGCCTACCTCAGCTGGGTGAGGGAGTGGGTGATCTCACCACCCTTCTGCTCGAATTTTGGTTCGCTTCTTCTGTAATAAAGATACCAAGTTCCTCCTAGGCATTTTCATATTTTTAATACATATTACGGCCATGGATAGACTGCATATCGGATACACAGAAAAGACGAAAATAATTATGATGGAGTGTACACCGTTTGTGTATACATTGAATTTCAGTACTTTTGTCCCCCTTATGCTTCGACGTTTGAACTTTAACGGGATAGCAGATGATTTATTGTGTTTATGTATTCAAACAGGCATTTCTTGCTTTCTACGTGATAAACGATTTGGGAATGCACCAATCTTCCAAAGCGTTGGTAAGATTTCTCTCCGCCTTTTGTGATGCATATTCAATTGCACAATATCTGAATGCCGAGTTTAAAATACCAATTAAGCGTGATGTGCCCTTGTGTGGATGGCATCTAGGCCAAGGGTTGTTTAGCGGCGTCGGTTCTAATGTCTGTATGGTGCCTGTTGATTATGGTCTTGTCTTGAGGGTTCGGTTGTTTCAGTCTAGTCTTAGGCTTGTAACTATATTCTTTTTTATCAATGCATCGAGACGCAAGCTCTGCGTTTCTCGAGAAAAAGAATCAATATAACTTAAGATGTGGATGGTGCCACAATTTGCATAGCTTAAAGTAGCTGAAGCTCCCTGCAGTTTGTAAGTGTGCTTTGCATGAATTACAGTACTTGGAGTCCAGTCAGGCGCTTTTAATGTTCAGTCTTGTTACAATCAGAATGCTGAAAGTGAATACTAGTTAGTGATATTTCTTTTTGTCATTGAGATCTGTGATTCCCTGTCATACTTTTGATCAGTTTAGATAATTTTACGCTAGAGAAATGAATTTTCATGAATTAATGTTTTTTGTTTGCTCATTTTTTTCAGGTACCTGCTATTATATATGTCTGCAGCTTGATAGTATCTATCATGCTACAGGTCTGAGTATCTTCTTAGAGTTTAATTTATCTAGTTCCTTCCTCAACACAACAGGGAGTTTATTTCTTTAGAGGAAACAAAACAACTCAATGGAATTTGTACTGTTTATAGGAGACTAGATGGTCGAGTTGGCGTCTAAAAACTTACTTCTCGGCTGGAGCAATGCTTTGGATATTGTCCGGTGTTGGAATTGTTCTTTTACCAAGCAGAATGCACAACTTCATGTATGCTCTGTCGATCACAATAGGAGCTGCCAATGCACTTATGACGGTATGTTTTTAACTTTGATTCAGTTTGAAAGGTTTGATATGTATAATATAACATATCTATGTACAACTTCATGGTAAAATCCCTATATATGTGGCATACGAGTGTATGGTTTATGTAGTTATTAACCATGCAGGCTTGTACACCTCTTTGGCATGTATATCCATTTGGTATATGCTTTGCTATCAGCATTTCATAGCCCTCTTGAAGATTTATGATTGAAATTTGTCTACAATTGCGCATTCGATGCATGATCATGTTATGGGTAGTTTGTTCACTTTCCGAATTCTGATGTTTTCCGTTTATGCCTTTATCACAGGTCACAAGTATCAGCATGGAAGGTGTTTTAGTTGGAGAAGATCTCAGTGGTTGTGCTTTTGTGTACGGCTCATTAAGTTTTGTTGACAAAGTGTCATGTGGCATAGCTTTGTATATTCTTGAGTCCTACCAAGGTAATGTATGTTACTTACTAGTAGTAGTGAGTTTGATACTGTTGTAGTACACTCAGAATTTTATTCTTTTTCATGGCAGGAAGTACCAAGATCAGTGAGAATCAAGAACTGGCATATGGCTATTCAGTTACGAGACTCGGTTTGGGGCTAGTTCCAGCGGTCTGTTCGCTGCTTTCGGCCATGGTAGCTTATACCATGGACCTTCCTGACACTCGGCAGAGACCTCTACTGGAGCCTCTTCTTGCATAACTCTTTGCTGGTAGCACTTGCACTTCAGACATTTGATCATCCATACCGTACATGTTCTGTGGAACTACTAACAACCTTCAGAGAAATGATCAACTTATACTGTACAGTCTAGCCTGGATAAATTTTAGACGACCAACAGAGAAGGGTACTCAGCAAGTCGTTGAGTACAAGTCCAAAATAGCACAGAAGTAGAAATCTGCTAATGGTCATACTTAACTGTGTAAATTAATCCCACTACTTTGTAACTGTAAATATAGCCTAGTCACATTGTTCAAAACAATGCAAAGCTTGTACCTATATTTATTCCATTTTTAACCATCTGTGGCTTTTCTATTTCATCCCATGGGCTGTTTACTTGAAGCTTTGTTTTTTATTTTTATTTTCTGAAAAGGAGGCAATGCCCCTGTCGCTGCATCAATTGATGTACAAAGCAATAAGCTTTGTTTTTTGTAACTGTGATTTCATCCTAAATTTCATGTTTGTACTAATGAGTGAAACAGCCTTGCCTGTTATATTGTGATGTTTCTGGTACTCCTTGACAGATGTACACGATTGGTTTCGGTCCTCATACAAACCTAGAATGTGAACCTGTGTGGTGTATTTAATTGGTGCACGACGTCGCAAGGCAAGGTGACTGTTGCGGCCCGGGGAACAGAAGAAGAAAATGGTCTGAACTCTGAACTGAACCTATCTAGTGTGGAGGAATATACTGTCGCGAAAGCAGCTCTCCAACACACAATATGGCCTTCAGAACGTAGTCTTCTACTCCCTCCGTTCGGAAAAGGATGACTTCTATTTGTCCAAATACAGATGTATCTAGACTTTCTGAACGGAGGGAGTAAGTCATTCTGAAGGCGAGTTCTAACTGCCATATCTGAGACTGAACCCTGCTTCTTTTTCATGTGCTTAATATTAATGGAGGGCGCATTTTAGGCAGCTCTTCTGCTCCAGGAAGATTATGGGTGTACGCTTGTTTGTACTCCTTGGAACACTCCGAAATTATCGTTCCCTGGGCTTCACTATTATATTTCATGCATTTCCCTTCTTTCTGGGGCTCATTTTAGCACAGTTTCATGTCTAAGAATAGTTTTCTCTATCTTTATTTTCCAACTGATTCATGTACCCATTCTATGTTATTTTTGCAGAACAGAAAATTTGTCCTATGGAAGAAATAATGAATAGGGTCAGTGGCAAGGTTACATTTCCCACCATGGACAATAAGCTATATACTAGCATCAGGAAACTTGTAGAATCGTCTGAAAACACCACAATGCACTACCGTTGCAAGCTGGTAGTATCATGATAAATCAGTAATACAACAAACAATGCAGGACACACCAATTTGAACCAAGCAAGGTGACAATTTCAGTAAGCTTCTATAAGAACTTTCCTGTACACCAAATTTTCCACAAGTCACCTTGCAATAAACTCCAATCTAAACCATCAGATTAACACCAAATGGTCTAAACACACAAAGAAAACTCCATTTTCCAAAGAGAAACAATCACCAACTGTTTGAAACAATATTTGTTAGGAGTCAATCTCAGTAGTGCCCAACCATGGAATGGGGGAACATGTAAAATAACTATCCCAATAGCAGGAAATCAGTAATAGCAAATGGAAAAAAAAGATGATATCACGGGACAGATACCACAACTGTCTGTTGAAGAGCTACCAGTTTGCGCTATCTGTGTTGTATAGCAGGATATTAATTCATTTCCTACAGCATAAACACGACCAACCATCACCTATTAAAAGCAAAAAGCATCAGGCTGCAAGAGATTGTCCGAAACAAATGCCAACTAACTTTTCCTCAGCAGGCCACGCATGTCATCAGGGTAGCAGGAGACAGCACAGCATTTGATTGAGGTGTTACACGTTCTCAGCATATTATGCAGTTTGCTTCGGCATCTGAGTCTGAGGTGTCCTCTTCAGCAAATGAGACTGGGTTGTCATAAGTAACATACTGGGAAAGACAGTCGACGATACTACAAGGTCCATACCAAGTGATGCCACTGCCTTCATCGAAGTTTATGGTGGTTCCTCTTCCATCCACAAGCTTGTACGGTCCACTTGTTTCAAGGTTAAGGCGTACTACATGGTCCTTTCCAAGATAGACAGAGTCATTCCTAATGGTGGGGAATGCCAAAGGGGACACGGAAATTGCACGACTTGATCCAACAAATACAGCACGACCACCAAGATGATGGATGGGTTGTGTCTTCCTGGCATCCAAATCCACCCGGGATACCTTATACTCCATGAAGTACCTTGATTGAGCAAAGGGGTCCACTTGTAGATCGAACCTCTCCCCGAAGGCTAAGCTGAGCAACATCAGCTCCCCGTCATTATCCAGAAGATGCACTGTGTTTTCCACCCTGGAAAACTGGTGATCGATCTTTGCAGCCACCACCAGCCGCGGTGGCTGGTTGCCACTTGTATCCACCATCTTGATATCCGAGTCGGTGGTGCAGTAGAAACGGCCTGCAAATGATATGGCTGGCGAGAGCGAGGTGCCTTGCCTGACCAGGGTCCATTGCTCATCGCCAGGCTTGGCGACGGCCAGCATTTTAACCTCCTCGAAAAGGACCGCGACGGTGGCGTCATCTGCAAGGCCAGCGCCTGACACCTCGAAATCCAACCTGGGATCAGCGTCGTACATTCCCGCGTTCCAATACAGGGGGTAAAGCGTGGTCGCCGGCGGGAGATCGGCAACCTGGCGCGTGAGCGGGTTCAGCAGGCGGACGGCGTACGTGGTCCTGTTGAGCAGGACGAGGAGGCCCTCGACGGTGGGCGAGCACACGTCGTGGCCGCGGAGCTCCGGCAGGTGCGCCCGGACGCACTGGCCAGTGAAGACGTTGAGGAGGCGGCGGCGTTCAGGGTCGGCGACCTTTTCCCGGAGCATGATCCATCCGCGCGGGTGGAAGCGGCGGTCCAGGACGCTGTGCGCGCGCGGGTCCGCGGAGCACCGCCGCCAGGGGCGGCACACTGCGCGGAAGCGGACGTAGTCCGCCACGTCGTTGGCGAGAAGCCGGTCAGCAACCATCCCCGCCGGCCCGTCCCCGAGATTGGACCAATCCATCCTGCAGAGCGCAGCCGCAGAGGTCGGGTTCAAGTAGGGTTTAGCACCCGAGCGAGATCTTAGTGTGGGGAACGAGCAAACGTACCTGAGAGGGGTAGGAGACGAGAGGCTTTGGACGGCGGAGCTCGATTCGTCCGGCGAAGAGGTGGCAGGAAGGAGAGGGAGATCGCCGGACCTTCGCTTCGCCTTCATCGGTGGGGATTTGGGTTTTTTTTTTGAACTGGGGATTTGGGATTTTTGGGGAGGAAGAAGTGGAGTGTGGAGGCTCCACCGAAAGGACGCTTCGACTTTTTTTTAGGGAGAGGATAGGGATGTAAACGGATCCATATTTTTTGTCAGATTCGGAGTGGATCGGTAATGAGCGGATGCGGATTCGAATGCGGATTATATCGATCTACGGATTTGGATCGGATATGGAGCGGATTCGGACCCAAAACGAATAAACATAGTCAGATAGACAAGCGCAAACAAATAATTAATTATATTAGTTAAAAATGAATAATATAGAATAGATATACGTACCTAAACTGCTGGCAAATGGAACATACATTTACAAAAGAAACAGCTCACATTCGGAGTGATTATGAGCATCTCTTTTCACCAGGTCGGATTTGTAGAGAGGTCCGCCGCAGGGAGGAGGTCAGTAAGATGCACACTATGCGTTCATTACGACGTGTTTACGTTATGGTAATATTATATGTAAAGATAGTCATCAAGTTTATGAAATTAATGGACTAATTGTATATTTGGTAGACGGGTTAGGCAAATTTAATTGGATTATCCTAATTGGGAAGGTCGGATAATTCGTGAAAAATGGCGGATAATCCGCATCCGCCGGATAACAACCATACCATATCCGGCACCATATCCGTCGGATATCCGCCTGACAAATATCCGCATCCTCATCCGTATCTAGCGGATTTCCAAAATTGCTTACCATATCCTTTAAATCGGATGCGGATGCGGATTCGGAGCGGAAATTATCCATACCATTTACATCCCTAGGAGAGGACGCTTCGACTGTTCGACTATTTTCAGCAGCGGGTCATGCTCCCACACATTCCTGTCCCGTCCCAATAGCAAGGGTTTGCCAAATACTGAATTCCTACTGCAAAAACGAAAATATGCCTGGCCAAAACTCGGGCCGGGCCGGGCCTAAAAAAGCCTGACCCTGAAACCCCAAGCTTGAGCCCGAAAAGGCCTGGCCTGGCTCGACCACAGCCAAAATCGCTTTTCCGGCTCGGCCCGAACCCGACATGATGTGCAATCCTGGCCCGGTCAGCCTGACCCTGAAACCCCAGGCTCGATCCCAAAAAGGCCTGACCCGACTCGATCACAGCCAAAATCGCTTTTTCGGGTTGGCCAGAACCCGGCACGATGTGCAATCCTGGCCCGGCTGACCGGGTCGGGCCGTCCGGGCCGGGCTGCCCATGGCCGACATCACCCATGCCCACGAAATGATTTAAGAAGCACGTCTATTCTTAGTGCCGGAGAAGAAGGGAGAAAAGAAGCAGTGATCTCGTCTTCGCCGGAGATGATGGGGAGGAGAGAAGCAGCGATGCTGCCCACCGACCACCGGTCGAAACCACATGCTTCCGCCTCGCCGTCCCACCCTGCCCTAGCCGCCTCCTCTACCTTTTTGTAGCCGCCTGGCCATCGATCCCACTAAAGCCCCCCTTCTTCTACGCTGGTGGCAGTAAGCCGCACCCCCGCCCCCTAATGGTAAGTTTCTTCCTCATCGGAGTCTGGCCCGCCGCGGCATGCCGTGTCAGCCCCGACTCTATTATCCTCTTTGCTAGCTCTCCATGGCGATGAAAAAAAAAGACATAAGAGATGTGTGCATAGGGGCGAGAGAACGTGGGTGAGCGATGAGATAAGCGGGAGAAAAAACGTGGGTTGGCCCATGTGGGGAGCACGTGTCGACGAGTCGATTGTGGTCATGGTCGACAACCGTGTAGGTGCTCCCCTTGGAAAATATTGGGAAAGGTTTTTTTCTAAGTAAATATGGGATTCACCACTGGTGTGTTTGGTTGGTAGCAATTCTTCCAACTAGTCCATGTGGATGCAAATTCGTATTGTTTGCTTGGCTGAGCTATCTGGAAAAATTGACCCGCACGGTACTCAAAACACCCTACAGCCTCGTTCTGAAGGAACTCTCAATTCAACCGTTTTCGTGGAGCCACCCTCTGGCAGGCCAAAAAGCGAAATCTCTTTCATACTTCAGGGCTCCAGTAGCTAGCATGGTGTGTTATGTTCACATTTATTAATCTCCTTCATCTAATCCTCTCTAATCTGCACAGCCGTGTTTCGATTCTAAATAAGATGTACACGAAAATGATGCACATCGATATTATGATTCCAAGCTCGTGATAGATTTTAAGTTTCTTCAACTGCGACTCCTGAATTTTGTGTTTATATTCAAAGCTATTTTAGACATATTTTGAAAAACATTAAGCACACAGTAGAATGTTTGAAATTTCTTTTGAGAAGCAGGTTCATCTCGTCGTTACATAAAACTTTCGTGTTGTAAATTTTCGTTTCTACGGTCATAAACGAGTAGATCTATATCTTCATGTACTGTATGTATTAAATGTCCTGCTGGGGCCTGGGTGTGGTGGTTTTCTTAAACTTCTTTCACCTAACCTCTAGATGGATCATCTAGTTTGACTTGCCACCGCTTCATGAAGAAATCTACATAAAAAGGTTTCATTTTGGCGATCGCTTCCGCGTGTCATTAAGTGTAACTTATCAATTTCGTGTACAAGTTTGAACCTTTTTAGACGAATCTTGACAAATGCAATGCACACGGTGGACCATTTGAAATTTTGTTGCACCACTAGTGTCATCTCATTGTCCACGCAACTATCATGTTGTAAGCTTTTATTTCAAAACGTGTAGACGAATTTGCTCCCAATGTGCTGATGTGAGGTATGTTCATCACGTATAGAAGTGAAATAAGTATAGTGCACACGACATTTTTTTTATTGAGGAATTACAGCAGGAGAGTATCCTACTGCTCATATATTAAAAACCCCAAAAATATTTACAGACTATTTACAAGATTACCATGGTGGGGCCATGGATCCCTTTGTTACAATCAGACTCTCAAAGTTGCAAAAAAAAAAAATCTCTAAGATCAGTTTTAACCCTACAACTTAGAAGATCAGTTTTATCTCTAAGCTGCAACCAAACAACATACATGCGTATCTGCTCTAATATAGTCTAAAACTAAATGGGCAACCAATCGTTGTACATGACATGGCCCAGAACTCATATCACCTCATACTGACTACACAGAACCGTGTTGGTAGAAAACAGCATGAGAACCAAACACGCCCCTATTAGTCGAAAATTTGCGTGCGCGACGACCTTTGAAACAAAAATGGTGTTTGCCAAATTTGGGTTTTAATGTATTTTTTCTGTCAGTGTTCGAATTTGGAAAAACTTAAAGGGCTGTACATTAACAATTTATTTGTTATAGTTTTAATAACAGCCGCAACACACGAACTTGTCCAGACGTGTAAAGTGCAAACACATACATAATCTTGCAAAGTGTGTGATCTTGCAGTCCTAAAACTCAATTAGCTTCTAAAACAACTTTCTGGGACACCCAAGTTTTCCATAAATTAACTTGCAGTAACTCCGGTCTAAACCATAAGGTTAACACCACATGGTCTAAACACACAAAAAAAATTCCATTTCAAGAGAGAAACAAACACCAACTGCTTGAGACTATATTTGACATGATTCAACTTCAGTAGTGTCCAACCAGCAACATAGAAAGGGGAAACATCTAAATAAATTGTCAAAATAGTGGGAATTCGGTAATAGCAAATGAAAAAAAAAATCACGGGACAGATACCACTGCGTCTGTTGAAGGGGCGACCAGCTTGCACTATCTGTGTTGTATATCAGGAAATATTTATTTGCTAGATCATACCTACATCATACGAGACATGTTCGGCAGGAGGAAATCTAGTCTGCATAGAAGAGTAGGCAAATAAAGTGAACTGTATTAAGGATTGCAAGGTGCATATACTGAAGCTGAAGCGACAAGCACCCAAATTGATCATATTTGCATTCGTTGTGTCAATGGCATGGTATGCAACAAGCTTCAGTAGGCATGATTGCACAAAGTTATGATCTTGTCAGAATAAATGCATAGTCAATCATCTATAAAAATCATTTTATCCACCAAATAAGCCAAGCTTATGGTCAAGGGCAACTAAGTAGTAAGTACCAACAAGTTTCGCTTCTAGACGATGCACACTTCTTCTGCAATAAGCATGTATGGAAGATGAATGAAGCCCGAGATACTGATGATCGGGAAGCACCACTGCCCAGGTCAGGAGCCCAGTGGCCTTCAAACGAGGGCGCATATCATTTAGTAGCAGAATAAGGAAGAGAGTGAACCCTGAACTAATGTTGTGAGTTGATCTGTAATCACCATTGCTGGACCTAAGCCTTGTACTTTAGTGCCAAGAGCACGACACAAATGTCAAGCTGCTAATACTAAGCAAAGCCCGAAACCTACAATGGGCAAACCTTTAGTTTGGCCTCTCACTGTTGGTCCAAGAATATACATATCAGACTTCCAAAAGATCCCCAATTGCTCAGCAATCGTAACATCTAACCTGACTAGTGATGACCCTGATGAACTCAACAATGCTAACCGATGAACTAAAAAAGGACCATTGATGAGAAAGCATGACAAGGGCAATCCAATAAAAAAGAACCACTACAGATATACAAATTTGAGATTAAGAGTATCCACATATTGTTACTGGTCCAACTGCTAAGTAAATATATTTAGATACTGCAGACAACACAACATATTTTTTCACACAACGTCCGAAATGTAGACGGGTTACACTACCATTAAGATTACGAAACAGCAGAAAACATGAAGTTCAGACCACGTCCAAGGCATGAAGACGAAAAGAAAAACCCACAAAGCGTCGCCTAATGCTAACAATACCAGTGGGTGATATATACAAAATGCCAAAGCTAGAAATACGGAACGAAACTCCACGAAACATGACCAACTATCAACTACTACAACAGCAAAAGCATCAGGCTGCAAGAGATCGACGGAACAGAAGCCAACTAACTTTTCCCAGCATCAAGGCTACGCATGTCATCAGGGTAACAAGAGACAACACAACATTTGATCGAGCTGCTACGCGTTCTCAATATATTATGCAGTTTGCTGCAGCATCTGATTCTGAGGCGTCCTCTAAACATACTGGGAAAGATGATCAACGATACTATGAGGTCCATATCGGGGGATGCTGTCGTTGAAACCATAAGCCTCAGTGAAGCCACTGCCTTCATCGAAGTTTATGGTGGTTCCTCTTCCATCCACAAGCTTGTACGGTCCAGTTGTTTCAAGGTTAAGGCCTACTACAAGGTCCTTTCCAAGATAGATAGAGTCATTCCTAATGGTGGGGAATGTCAAAGAGGACACGGAAATTGCACGACTTGATCCAACAAATACAGCACGCCCACCAAGATCATGGATGGATTGTGTCTTCCTGGCATCCAAATCCACCCGGGATACCTTATACTCCATGAAGGACCTTGCTTCCACGGTGGAGTCCTCTTCTAGATCGACTATATTCCCGAAGGCAAAGCTGAGCAAGATCAGCTCCCCGTCATTCTCCAGAAGATGCACTATTTTCATCATCCCGGAACTCTGGTGATCTGCATTCTCATGCACTATGTTCATCATCCCGGAACTCTGGTGATTGGCAGCCACCACCAGCCGCGGTGGCTGGTTGTCTCTAATATCCAACATACTGATATCCGAGCCGGAGGTGCAATAGAAATGGCCTGCAGATGATATGGCTGACTTGAGGAAGATGCCTTGTCTGACCAGGGTCCATTGCTCATCGCCAGGCTTAGCAACGGCCAGCATTTGGACCTTCTTGAAAAGGACCGCGACCGTGGCGTCATCAGCAAGGCCAGCGCCTGACACTTTGAAATCACACCTGGGATCAGCGTTGTACCTGCCGGCGTGCCTATACAGGTGGTAAAGCGTGGTCGCCGGCGGGAGATCGGACACCTGGCGCGTGAGCGGGTTCAGCAGGCGGACGGCGTACGTGGTCCTGTTGAGCAGGACGAGGAGGCCCTCGACGGTGGGCGAGCACACGTCGTGGCCGCGGAGCTCCGGGAGGTGCGCTTGGACGCACTTGCCGGTAGAGAGGTTGAGGAGGCGGCGGAGGTCGGGGTCGGGGTCGGGGTCGGCGACTTTCTCCCGGAGCATGATCCATCTGCGCGGGTGAAAGCGGCGGTCCAGGATGCCGTGCACGCGCGGGTCGGCGGAGCACTGCCGCCAGGGACGGCACACTGCGCGGAAGCAGACATAGTCCGCCACGTCGTTGGCGAGAAGCCGGTCAGCAATCATCCCCGCTGGCCCGTCCCCGAGATTGGACCAATCCATCCTGCAGAGCGCAGCCGCAGAGGTCGGGTTTCAACTAGGGTTTAGAGGATCTGAGAGATACCTCCGTGTGGGGAAAAAACAGACGCACCTGAGAGGGGGAGGAGACGAGAGGCGATGTACGGCGGAGCTCGATTCACCCGGCGAAGAGGTGGCAGGAAGGAGAGGGAGGTCGCCGGACCTTGCTCGCTTCCATCGGTGGGGATTTGGGATTTTGGGGCGGAGGAAAAGGGATTTGGAGAGGCTCCACCGAGAGGACATAGTTGTGGCAGTTTTCAGCAGAGTGTCGCGCACTCGCGCTCGCAGTCTCCCACCCATTCGTGGCCGGCCCAGGAGCTGAACGAAGATGGAAGGAAAACTGCAGCATGGCCCAAGATAAGCCCACGAGCGCCAGGATGGCTACGCGGCAGAGTGGTTACTAATTACTACTTCCTCCTTGTCCAAAAAAAGGTAATTACTTTCTCCGTCCATAATATAAGATGTTTTAAATATTTTATGATGGACTACATATGAATCTAAATTAGTAAATATACACATTAAAATACGTCTGTATAGTTTGTATTCCACAAAATGCTAAAGCTTCTTATAATTTGGAAAGGGGGAGTACTACTTACGTGCGCTATGGGAAGGGGCCAGACTAGGCGTCCCCCGGGATCTTTCCGTCCGATTAGGGATGGCAATGGGGCCATGTTCCCCGTATACCCGTGGGGAATTCATCTATTAGGGATGGGTATGGGCAACTTTGATCCCCGCCATGTTAAACGGGGATGGGGATTAAAAGGTCTCCCCATCCCCGTTCCCCGCCATTCCCCGTTATATACACGTATACATATAAATCAGTATACTTTTATATTGAATATGTTGCATTATTGTATTTAGTGTGCTCTGTTTTAATATTATTCGGCATATCATACTATTTTTTTGTCATTTTACCACATATGTGATACACAAGTTGCATACATTTGTGTTTTGAGAGTGTAAGATCATGATATTATCACAATATCATTTAAATTTAGCTACTTAACGGGGAACCCGATCCCCGCCCCGAACCCAGCGGGGATGGGGATGGGAAAAAATGCTCCCTGGTTGTTAAATGGGGATGGGGATGAGAAGGCACTCCCCGGCGGGGAGCAGACCCGTTGCCATCCCTCGGTGCTCCGCCGTTCGATGACCACCTCCGGCGAGGAAACTCCATATTCTCCGACCGCCGCCGGTAAGGAAGCTCTGCCTCCGACTTGCAGCAGTTGGTCCCCGACCTCCACCACCATGGGACGACAGCTTGGCTCCTGACCCGTCGTACATCTCCGGCGAGCGTCGGAAACACCTCCCAGTCTCCGGTGAAAGGCTATAGCAGCGGCGCCCTCGCAGCCGCCGTCCGCCCGTCCCGGCATCGAGTCCTTGCTCATCATGCTCGCTGCGCTATCAAGCCCCTGATTCCCCACCCGCCTCCAAGGCTGCACCTGCACGCACATGAAAAATCCCTAAAAAAATCTGCGCAACATTGAGGTGGATTTGCATCAAAACGGAAAACAATCTGCTGCAAAACTTATAATGATTTGCACCTCATGAGGAAAAAAATGCATCATACGAATGCTGCAACCCTGATGTGGATTTGCATGGGGATAAAATCTGCTACTAAACTTAGAAGGATTTGCACCTTTGTTTAGAAAATTTGCATCACATGAATATGAAAGTTGCTAAAGACGATATGTACACTAGTGGAGACATGCCCTTCTGTCCCGGCCCGTGAGGGGCTTTAGTCCCGGTTGGCCAACCGGGACAGGCCAAGCGGGACTAAAGGCCCAACCTTTAGTCCCGGCCCTATTACCAGCCGGGACCAAAGGCCCCCCACGTGGCCGCCGCGGAGCGCGCTGGGGGGCAACCCCTTTAGTCCCGGCTCGTATAACGGGCCGCGACTAATGATAATTTTGTTTTCTTTTATTTATTTATTTAGGGTTTAGGGTTTATTTGTTTTCTTTTTATTTATTTCTTTCTTCAAAATAGTTTTCGTATTTCTACGCTACCACATACCGTACACGTTCGTGCATATATAAGATAACTTGTCTTACGATCGAGCATACAAATATATACAATTTTGATAGTTACATGGAGATCACAATTACCGGGACTAGAGCCCGTCTATTCGATTACACGGCCGAGGATCATCAGTAGCACCTATTCACACTAAATTCTCCGGCGTCGTCTACCATCTCTTTCAACAAAAATCCCGCCAGTTCCTCTGCAATTCCTAGTAGGCGTTGCTCTGGTAGGAGCCGATCCCGCATTCTATTGAACTATATAAGAAAAGAAGATCAATATGAACATCAATCATGATAACAAAAAGTGACGTTAATAAAATAATGTTGTGAATGTATTGCTTACGTCGAGTCTATAATCATTGTGCTCAGTGGTAAACGTGCGAATGAACTCGCAAACGTAGTATTGAAAGTGCATGTGTTGCCCCATGCGTGGTTTTGGTAATTAATGACAATCCTTATGGACTAATGTTTGCATTGAGATATACTTGTAGATCTTGTCCATAGGTAAAGATTGGAGTTCATGTGTTGGACTCTAGAAGATTACATGATGATCAATGCTCTATTCAAGGGTTTATATGAAGAATGGTCATGTGTAGAGTTGAGCTTATTGCAAGCATGGCTTGGAAAAGAAGATTGAGTGAACTTCATGTTTATCTCCAAGCCATCATCTATATCAAGAGAAGAATATGAAGCGCAAGTGGTTACATGAAGACGGAGCTTAGCGAGGCTCTCCCATAATGGAGTATGAGGGAGCATGTGGAGAAGTCTTCATCAAGCATGTGCTAGCAAGCACAATCAAGAAAGGTGTTCCAACTTGAGAGAGTCAAGATCGTCATCATCTAGCTCAAGTGGAATGCGCAAGGCAAAGGTATGATCTTGATAGGGTTTCTATTTTACCGGTCTCATGTTGTTAGTTTGGAGACCGGGTTATAGGATAGACGGCGTACTATCAAGAGGGGCTCTCAAGTGAGTAACTTGATCGCATCTTTATGGAGAGCTCAAACCTTTGCATATTTGGCATATCATCTTTCTTGGTTCTTATTTGGCTTTTATCCATGTGAGAATTTAGAGCTTGTGTTCATCTCCATACCAAGCTCTAGTTCATCAAAAACGGATTTCATTTGGATATCTAGTGGTGTTTTTGATGTTGGAGGTTTTTCCGGTTCGTCTCTTGTAGAGAGGTCAAACTCTCCTCTTGTGTTATCCTCCTCACATGATGGACTATGATGTGTTTATGCATGATCTTGTTGTGCTTGTGATTATCTTCGGAGCAAGCCCAAGATCATTGAAAACGGAGTCCGGATGGAAAACTTGTTGCGTTCTCGGTGTTGGAAATATTACCGGTCCTCCTCGAGATAAGGTCTGCACCTCCCATGTGTGATATCTCCATATTTGTGACCCTTAATATTTCCAACCTCGTTGGTTTCATCTCGTTTGGAGCTTCCTTGCAAAAGTTATTACATTTCAGGTGTTGCTGTTTCTGTGTTGCTTTTCTTGTCCGGAGTCTCCGGACTTAGAGGTGCTCAGGGCCGGAGTCTCTGGCCTCCCTGGTTTTGGAGCGAAGTGCCCCGCGGACGGCGCTTGCGGTATAGCGTCCGGAGTATCCCCGGAGTCTCCGCTCGGCCGGAGTCTCCGGCCTTCGTGGTCCGGAGTCTCCGGTATGAGTTTTTCTGCATCGGATTTTTCCTGACTTTCTGCGTCCTGAGTCTCCGCCCGGGCCGGAGTCTCCGGCCTCCCAGACCGGAAACTCCGGACTAAGTGGCTGCAACGGCTCTTTTTCTGGGAGGGGTATAAATACCCCTCCACCTACCTTCAGCCACTTAGCTTTTCCAAGCACGTTTTTTCCCCTCTCTCTCCTCCATTGTTGACCTTGGAAAGCTTGCCCCTCTCCCAATTCCTCCCATGATTCTTGCATATCTTTGAGGGATTTGAGAGAGGAGATCTAGATCTACATTTCCTCCGATCCATCTCTCCTCTAAGTGAGGGTAACCTAGTAGATCTTGATTTTGGAGTTCTTGGTGTTTCTCCTACTTTGTTCTTCCTCTCTTCTGCCCCCATAAGCATTAGTTGCTTGTGGTGGGATTTGAGAGTGAAGGATTTGAGCACTTGTGCTCTTACCTTTTGCATTTGGTGCATCGGTGTGCTCTCCACGAAGATTCGTGGAAGTTGAAAGCTTGTGAACTTGTTACTCTTGGGTCTTTGGACCCTAGACGCCCGTGTGGTGGTTGAGACCCTTGGTGGTCACTTGTAGCTGTTCGAGAGCCCCCAATCCCGTTGTGGGTTGTGCCCTGGATCGTTGTTGAAAGGCTCCGCATTTCCGCCTCGAAGGTTCCGATAGTGGAAGGTGAACCAGACCTTTGTGGTGCGGTTCATCGGAGAAAATGGTGAAACCTTTGTGGTTGTTGAACCATTGTGTTGGTTCACACCTCTCCAAGGAGACGTACTCCCTTAACAAGGAGGAACTCAGGAATACTTCCTCGTCTCCGCGTGCCTCGGTTATTTCTATACCCGAGCTTTTTACTTATGCACTTTACATTGTGATAGCCTTCGTGCTAGAAGTATTCTATATTGCTATCACCTTGTTGCTTGTCTTGCTTAGCATAAGTTGTTGGTGCACATAGGTGAGCCTAGTTTATTTAGGTTGTTGGCTTGTTAATTTAAACACATAGTTTTATTCCGCAATTATCAAGCCTAAACCGGAAAAGTTTTAATCGCCTATTCACGCCCCCCTCTAGGCGACATCCTTGTCCTTTCAAGTATCCACATAGATTCGTCCCTGGTGGCTGCCTCGCACACTTTACGAGAATAGAATTCAATCAAAATAATAATCTAGCATCATAATTGTATTGAAACTAGAATTAAAGAGATGCACGGACATATCTCGTACTACTTACCGTGACCGGAGTAAACGTCAGCTTCTCACTAAAGGAACCCGTCACCACACTCCTGAACAGGTTCCAAACCCTGCCCGGCAAAGAAAATGAATTAATGAATGAGTTATTCATTACCTGATATCTCATGAAATCAACGAAAGAGACCGATATAGCGCAAAAATTACCTATGGAGCATGTCCTGCATGTTGCGGAACTCTTCCAGGTGTCTCTTTAATGGGTCCATGACTTCAACTATTCCCTTATCAACTTGAATGTCTAGCAGAATCCAGTGGAACCTGCACACGTTTATATATACGTCAGTAACTCATCAATTACACTTAACATCGAGTAAGCAAAAGTGAATGTGTACAACAGAGTAAGACCCTCATTGGAAGTTGTAAGGAAACAGTATGTGGTCACAGAAATTTTGCTCCGTTAGAAACCTTAGAAGGTTTTCCGCCGTCTCGTCGGGTTTCGTCGTTAGCGAATGTATATGTACTTTATCTGGGTCAATGAACCCAACACTATAGATCTTTATTTTACATTCCCGGATCTTCATTCTGCATAATAGAGTACAAAAGGATATAATGAGGATAATTACATGCAATGAACTGAACAACTGAAAAACTGAACAACTTATATGTAGACAATGAATTCAACAACTTACAGACAATAGCAACTCATGAGAGTTTTGTCGAGGGTGTCGAAATTGTATAACTGGAAGAGTTCTGAAAACTCAACATGGACCTCTTCGGGTCGGAAGAAGTACTCATGTGGGACTTTCGCCACGATCCTTGTTCTGCCCCCCTGTAACATCCCAAATTTGTAACCCAGTGTTATTAGTCAAAAATTGTGGGCCAACAAAAACTTTTGTTACTTTATGAGTGCTTGCTTGTGTTGTTTGTTTGAATTTTTGAAGAAAAGAAAAGAAATAAAATAATAAAACTAAAGTGACAAGTGTCACCCTAAAAACTCCAAGTAAGTTCAAAATTTCTTCCAAATAAGAATCCAGTGGAGAGGAGTGACCTCTCTCATTTCATTCTTATTTCTTTTCCCTCTAATTCTATTTCCAAAATTATTCCAAAATTCTATTTTCAATTTTCAAATGTTTCTTTAACTTTGGAAATCATCAAGATCACCAAGCTACACTTCCAAAATAAATACCCCAGTGGTACCACAAACCTTGACAAATTATTTTGAAGCAAACCATGGAAAGAATTTCAGAAAATTCAAATTTGAATTTGGTTCTGGAATTTCGTCGAACACTTGTTGATCACACTGTGTTCTTCCCTAAACTGAAAATCCAATCCAAAATTCGAACTCGATTCGGTGAAATCGATCACTCCAGTAGCTCCCACCCCTTCCTCACCTCTCACACGTGAATGATTGCGAGGGAAACGAGCTCGTGGACCCGGAGGTGGAGTGTGGCGTGCGCCACGCCGATGCCGCCCGTGGCGCACTGCCGCACGGGTCGTCTCCGTGGTGAGCAAGGACGCGACGCAGAGGCGACGCCGCGCCGTGCCCGCCACACCACCCTCTTCCCTCTGCCTCTAGTCGACGTGACTCAAGCGCTGCCGAGCTCGCTGGCGTGCCCACCGTCCGCGACGCGACGCCACGCGCTGCCGTCCGTGGTCCCTCTGTGGAGGAAGCAGAGGAAACCGCGATGCGACGCCACGCTCTGCTCGACGCCTCCCTCACTCACCTCTGCGTCTGCTCGAAGTGACCGCAGCGCCGCAGAGCCCCCTCACCCCTTGCGTGCACCCTCGCCACGCCGCGGCCAGAGCGCGAGCGCGACGCCACCCCTGCCAGGGTCAGCGGGCAACACCGCCGCACCCTCTCCTCGTTTGCCACCGCACTACGCCGTACCTGCACCGGCTCCGCGCCAATGGCAAGCTCTCCCACTCCCCAGCCCCATCCCTGCACAGCGTCCACGACGAGCCCGAGCTCGCCCATAAAAGGCCACCCGTGCCTCGCCATCTCTCCACACTCCCTCACGGCCACCACTCCACTCCACTCCACTCCACTCACTCCAGAGCACCGCCAGGAGGGCGGATTCGCAGCCGCGGAAGCGCTGCTGCCTTTGCCCGTGCTCTGCACCTCGCCGGAGCAGAAGGTGGGCGACGGTCACGGCCGAGCCGTGCCTCTCTCTCTCCCTCTCTTCCTTGCACCCTAGCCGCATCACCATTGCATCCTAGCTCACCCGCCGCGGTTCGCCCGTGTTCTGTGCACAGCAGCGCCGCGGAGGAGTCGCCGGACTTGGAGCACGGCCGCGGAGAAGGTGCTGACCACGCCGCTGTCGTTTGGAGCCGTCCCAGCACCCGCAACTCACCCCAGTGCTTCCCCACTCCCTCCGCCGTCGATCTACGTCATCTCCGCCACCACCCGAGGCCCCTAGGTGAGCCCTTGACCCACCTCGTCGCCGCCGGAGCCACGGCTCCGTCGTACGCCGGTAGTCGAGGAAGAAGTTGATCCTGCGCCGTTGGATTTAAATCCGACGGTAGCATACCGCTTCGCCTTGTTTAGACACTGACTGGTGGACCCCACCCGTCAGCATTTTAAACTTAAACCGCGCGCGAAACGTTTTCCACTGAGTCACTGACCACCCGACCCCACATGTCATAGTTTTAAACATTATCCAGAGGAGATGATTTTCCTAATTCTTTTTCTCTGGATAAGTCAGTACTGGACCTAGTTTATAAATTCATTATCTCGAGTTCTAGGAATCCAAATAAATCAAACTCAGATGTTCTGGAAAGCTTATAAAATTCTTTAACTCACCAAAGTGGTCTCATCTCATTTAAATAAATAATAAAAATGTATTAGTAAAAATGCTCCAGAAGGTTTAAAACACTAAACCATTTGTTTCTGGAGTTATATAAATCCAAATAACTTGAAACCAATTTTGGTAGCTTTGTATTAGGATCCTTTAGCTCCCCAAATTTTGGTAGAATTAATTGAGTAGTATAAAATCCTTATCCTTTGGTTGAACTTCAGTGCACCCTTCTGCACTAAAACAATTAGTGTGAACTGTTGGTAGATCCAATTGGTCTAAAACCAATTTTGTTAGGTCACACTCAACCAAGGTTAGATACCCCTAAAAGGATTTAATTTTTGGAGCAACCAAATTTGTTTGGTAGCTAAAACTTGTTTAAAACCCTTCTGAAGTAAAACAGATGTGTAGGGAGTTTTGTAACTCCAAATGATCCCAAACCAATTGGGTGATCTTCTACACACCAGTAGCTATCCATAGAATTTTAGTTTGAATTTTTGTGACAAACATAGATTAAGTGGTGAATTAATTAGTGTACAACTAGTTTCTGCCTTAGTTTGAAATTAATTAAATAAAGATTAATTCAATCAGTTTGAAACCACCTTGTGTTGCTTGATGTGTGCAGTAGCTATGTGTAGCAAGTGTGATGTTGTGATGATGCTTGAGTTAGTATAGTAATTGTTTGTATCGCTTGTTGACGTTAGACGAAAACGCTGCCGGAGTCTTCGAGGAAGGGGAGTACTTTGATCAGCAGGAACAAGACCCCGAGAACTTTGCTGAGCAAGGCAAGCTACTTCACTGAGCTTGCATTTATATACCTCTATTTTAGTCTCAAGAGTTGTTCAAAGGAAACAATGAGTTTTGGAAAAACCCCCTTTTTACAAACTACCGGAAAAACTATTTTGCCACCTTGTGTAGGAGTATAAGGTAGTTATTTAAAACTATAGGATGGGAAAAACAATGTTTTCTTGAAACTCCTTTGAAAGTACTTGGATAGACCTGCCGGAAGGTCGGTGCTCAGTTAAAGAAGGATGGTGTTGTTTTGCGAAAAATGCACATTGTGTCCTAGTACTATGACTACCAGCCGATAACCTGTGCGACCACATTTACCCACATATGGGCAAGGGCGTAGTCATATAATTTGCTCGTGTTAGTACTGGATACCTCAACAACGAGGATGACCTCGTTCCATGAGGGGATGGTTTGGTGACCTACCCCCTGACCTGGGTCCTCTTCATTGAAGTCTACCGGAAGCCGGTATGAGCGTATCGGAGGAAGAGGATTGAAGGGCTCCCTTGGGTCCGCCGGACAGAACTACGAGTCCTCACACTTAGTTTCTGAGGATTTGAGTGTCGATGGAAAGTGTCGTAGAGGCAGGGTCCTATACTAGCATGAGCAAAGGACAGGCTATGGCCGGGAACTCAACTTCGCATACCTCCGGTATGGCGGGACGTGGCTGACACGATGAGTGACCGGATGGGTGTGGGAAAAGCGTACTACCTCTGCAGAGGGTAAAACTATTCGAATAGCCGAGTCCTCGGATATGGACAGTTGGAAGGCTGTCCTAAGACCATGTGCAAGTTTTGATAAAAGTTTTATAAAGCGTTGAGTTTGAAAGGAAACTGAGATGGAAAAGGTTGCTTACCTGTACCAATGAGTTGGTGCAAGGTGGTGAAGGGTTTGGAACCCTGATTGAGATTTGGTCGGACAGGGAAGGATTTTTCGGGAAAAATAGCTAAAGTGGTGTTTTCTCAAAGGATGGTTATAAACTTCGTCTCACTCAACCCTTTCCAGTAAGGATTTGAGAGTTTTCACATAAAAGTTTTTAAAAATAAAACTAGTTAGTGCTTACTCTAGTTGGGGTAGTTTGCGAGTACAATCAAATGTACTCATATTGGTTTCGTCCCTGGCTATTGTCTTAGCCAGATTTCGAGGAACCCTACGTTGAAGAGGAGTTTGGCGACGTCTATGCGAACTAAGATCTTCATAAGTCAGCTGCCTGTCGGGTGTTGTCGAGTTGGTTTAGCCCTACTACCGTAGCTTCCGCTGAATAAAGATGGTTTGGCCCTTGAAGGCACCTATGTATAATTAGGCCTGTATGGCCAGGTTTGTAAGACTTTAAACTCGGTATTGTATGGATGTAAACTTTGATATTCAGTTCGGATTATGTGCAACGACAGACTGATCACGGGATCGTTGTGTTAAGCATAATCGGGTATTTCGGACGGCTAGTCCGGGGTCCCCACAGAGCTGGTATCAGAGCCATCCTGACTTTAGGAGACTTTAGTTAGCATGGGCGTTAGTCAAGAGTTACAAAAGTTAATTTCTAAAACAAGGAAGTGAAGTATTTTCGAAAATTTCTTATCTCCCCAACCCCCCCCCTATTTATTTAAAACCCTACACTCATTAAGAGTAATCTTTTCTTGAACCCTTAAAATTTTGCACACTTGTTACTCCATTAAGTTTACATTTGATACTCATGTCACTTAACTAACTTAAAATTTTGCCTAAACTTGTAGATGGCACCCAACGTGTCCGAGTTCGTCCAAGTGAGGAAGGACGGCCTGCTGATGTTCGAGCAGGACTTGTACGAGTTGAGCCAGATTTTGGGACGCCCTGTTCCAGAGTTTGAGGGAACTCAGGTCGATTCCCTCGGTGATGGGAACCTGTCCTGGCTCATCAAGTCGTCCGTCCGAGGCAGGATTCAGCCACCCCGCTCCAAGGACTTGGTCTACTCCACGATGGACACTACTTGGGTTGACGGTCTGACCCGAGTTATGCAGAGGCTACTAGCCCGCCTTTGTGAGGAGCACAAGGACGAGCTGGTGGGCACTCGGTTCCAGTACTTCGGAAGGCGTGACGACGATGGAAACCCCACCTACCCCGCGCAGCACACTCTCTTCGGCGAGTACATCACCGACATGGAGGTGCTACTTCACGACACCCAGGAGAACCTGCGCGATGCTAGACTCAAGGTTCACTTCCAGCGTAGCTCCCTCGACGATGCCCGAGACCGTGAGACCCAGCTGAAGTGGGAGAATGATAATCTCCGCCTGAAGCTGGCCCGTCAGAGGAGGTCTATCGTCAGGCTCCGCAAGACGGTAGCAGAGCAGAACGAGATGATAGACGAGATGGAGCAGCAGGCGAACGAGATGGAGGAGGAGGGCGAGGATCTCCGCAAGGAGAACAGTGCCTTCATCAGTGATGATGAGGACTACCTTGAGGAGATGGATTACGAGGAGGAGGACGACGAGGAGGAGTTAGTTGACGAGGAGGAGGAGCCGTCTGAGCCAGTTCTCGAGGAGGAGGATCCCGAGGAGCCACCCTACGACTCAGACGTTGAGGTCGTCGAGCCTGGGGTTCCACCTCAGTAGTTGAGCGACGAGAGCACTACCTTAGGACTGTGTCGACCCCCCCTATGCGAGTAGAGTGTGTGTGATGGTTCCTAGTGAAATCATGTTGTATGTACATTAGGTGCATTAGGATGTTGTAAGCTTGTTGTGTGAACTCCTTGATGTGATGTTGTGTTGAATAAAAAAAAATGATGGTCTTGTTTGACGAAGTGATTTATCAACCACTCCCTTCGTGACTTCATCGTTAGCCAAAGCCTCTTTGCCTTGCCTCTTATATCGTATCTATTCCAGGATGACGAACACTCGCCACAACCAGCACGCGACACCACCACCCCCGCCGGAACCAACCGCTGCCCAACTGCTTGCGATCATCATGGAGGATCGCCAAGCTGCTCGAGAGGAGCGCCAAGCTCATCTCGCCGCCCTGCAGCAACTTGCCGCTGCCCACGCCAACCAGAACCACAATGGTGGCAATGGAAATGGCGACGAGGGTGGAAATCAACGCTCTACCCTGAGTGACTTCCAGAAGACCACACCGCCCACCTATTCCAAGGGACTTCACCCCCTGGAAGCAGATGACTGGATCCGCACTATTGAGAACGACCTGGAAGTTGCCTCGGTGGGAGAGAATGAGAAGGTCCTGTATGCTACCCACTACCTTGCTGGACCTGCAAGAGCTTGGTGGGAGACTACCAAGACCCTCCAGCACGCAGGTCATGTCATTACCTGGGAGGAGTTCAAGGACAAATTCCGCAAGAAGTTCATCTCTAGCGGTCTTATCGAGAGGAAGAAGGATGAGTTCCGTAAGCTAAGGCAGGCAGGCAGAGATGTGGTTGGTTACCTGGATGAGTTTACCGATCTTGCTCGGTATGCTCCTGAAGATACCGACACGGAGAAGAAGAAGATGGAGCGTTTTCTGAATGGACTCCATGATGAGATGCAATGTGCCTTGGTTGTCCAGGACTTCCGTGATTTGGAGTCACTGGTGGACAAGGCCATTCAGCTGGAGACCAAGCGCAAGTCCATGTTTGAAGGTCGCAAGAGGAGGATGAATATTCAGGAAGGTTCCAGCAGCCAGAAGCTTCGCACCTTCCAGCCAGCACCCAAGCCAGTTTATCGACCACCCCCAGCTCCACGTCCCAACTATCCCAACCGTCCCAACAGCAACAACAATGTCCCCCGCCCAAACATCAACAACAACTACCGCCCCAATGGCAACAATCGTCCCGGAGGAAACACCAACCTTTTACCCCTACTGCCAGCGTTGTCTGCTTTGAATGCGGCAACAAGGGTCATTACTCCCGAGACTGCCCCAATCCCAAGAGGAATGCTCCGCGCCCCAATGCACCGGCACCCAACTCTGGACAAGGCCGTAATGGAAATGGAAATGGCAAGAATACTGCACCCCGTGGCAATGCTGCTGTTGCAAGAGGCCGTCTGAACCACATCAACACTGAAGAAGCCCAGGAAGCGCCAGATGTTGTGCTGGGTACGTTCCTTGTCAACTCAGTACCTGCCACTGTCCTGTTTGATTCTGGTGCTACCCATTCCTTTGTTACCAAGGAGTTTGTTGTTAAGGGAGGTCTGGTCGGGAGTCTCTTGTCCAAACCCCTACTCATACAAACCCCAGAGTTCCTAGTAGAAACTAAGCTGTTTTGTCCCGACGTCTCTCTTGAGATCAAAGGAGAGAATTTCCCAGCTGACCTAATCATTCTAGGAACCCAAGGCATAGATGTCATTCTGGGTATGAATTGGTTAGCAAAGTATCATGGTCGCATCGACTGTGCCAGAAGAGCCGTATCTCTCACCACAGACGAAGGAACTGAAGTGGAGTATGCTTCACAAGCCAACGAATCCCAACCCTGTTGTCATGAAGGCATAGCCCGACCAACCCTAGATGAGATCCGTGTGGTCCATCTATTCAAGGATGTTTTTCCGGAGGAATTGCCTGGTATGCCGCCAGACCGGGATATTGAGTTCGTGATTGAACTTATTCCTGGAACATCCCCTATATCTCAGAGACCCTACCGGATGAATCCAGAAGAACTGGTGGAATTGAAGAAGCAGTTAGCTGATCAGCTCAGTAAAGGTTTGATTCGCCCAAGCGCATCACCTTGGGGATCACCTATCATCTTCGTGGACAAAAGAGACGGTACCACACGCCTGTGTGTGGATTATCGCAAGCTCAATGATGTAACCATCAAGAACAAGTACCCCCTGCCCAAGATCGAGGATCTGTTCGATCAGATGAACGGAGCCCGAGTCTTTTCTAAGATCGATCTTCGGACGGGTTACCACCAGTTGAAGATTCGAGAGTCTGACATTTCCAAGACCGCCTTCACCACCCGGTACGGATTGTTTGAATACACCGTTATGTCCTTTGGCTTGACCAATGCCCCAGCTTATTTCATGAATCTCATGAATAAGATTTTCATGGAGTACCTCGACAAGTTCGTGGTTGTCTTTATCGATGATATCCTTATCTACTCCAAGACGGAAGAAGAGCATGCTGAACATCTGCGTGTGGTTTTGGAGACCCTCAGAGAACACAAACTGTATGCCAAACTTAGCAAGTGTGAATTTTGGCTAAGTGAAGTGGCATTCCTCGGACATGTTGTGTCTGCAGGAGGAATCTCTGTTGACCCCGAGAAAATCAAAGCCATTCTAGACTGGAAATCACCCACCAGTGTGACGGAAATCCGAAGTTTTCTCGGACTAGCAGGTTATTACCGCAAGTTCGTTGAAGGATTTTCCAGTATAGCCAAACCCATGACCCAGTTGTTGAAGAAAGATAAGAAGTTTGAATGGACCCAGAAGTGTGAAGATAGTTTCCAAGAACTGAAGAAGAGATTGACTTCAGCCCCAATCCTAATCATGCCAGACGTCACCAAGAGTTTCGACGTGTATTGTGATGCTTCACGTCTCGGACTTGGTTGCGTTCTGATGCAAGAAGGGAAAGTTGTGTCGTACCTGTCTCGACAATTGCGACCGCATGAAGGGAATTACCCAACCCATGACCTGGAGTTAGCAGCTGTGGTTTTTGCTTTAAAAAAATGGCGACCCTATCTTGTGGGTCATCGCTGCGAGGTCTATACAGATCACAAAAGCTTGAAGTACATTTTCACTCAGAAGGAGTTGAATCTGAGGCAGAGAAGGTGGATGGAATTGATTAAGGACTATGATGTCGGAATTCATTACCATCCCGGAAAAGCCAATGTGGTAGCCGATGCCCTAAGCCGGAAGCCATGCACCCTGAATACCCTAATCCAAGCAGAGCAGCCAACCTTATTTAAGGAGTTCGAAGATTTCGGACTTGAATTGGTTAGCTATGGATATCTTGCCAACCTGGAGTTAGCCCCAACCCTGTTGGACCAAATCAAAGAAGCCCAGAAGGGTCATGAGAGTATTGAAGGTATTAAGAAAAAGGTACCCCTTGATAAAGCACCTGGTTTTGCCATAGATGCTGAAGGAGTTCTGAGATTCAAAGGACGCCTATGTGTGCCCGATGATAAGGAACTTAAAGGTCTAATCCTGAAAGAAGCCCACAATACCCCATACTCGATCCACCCCGGAGGAACCAAGATGTACCAAGATCTTCGTGAGAAGTTTTGGTGGCATGGAATGAAGCGGGAAATTGGATCTTTCGTGGCCAAGTGTGATAATTGTCAGCGAGTCAAAGCAGAGCATCAGCGCCCTGCCGGATTGCTCCAACCCCTCAAGACCCCCGAGTGGAAATGGGATGAAATTGGAATGGATTTTATCACCGGACTTCCTAGGTCAAACCGAGGCCATGACTCAATTTGGGTCATCGTTGATCGGCTGACCAAAGTTGCCCATTTTATCCCCGTCAAGACCACATACACCGGGGCCCAGTTAGCAGATTTATATATGTCCCGGATAGTAAGCCTACACGGAGTTCCCCAGAGAATTGTATCTGACAGAGGCACGCAGTTTACCTCACGGTTCTGGAAAGCTCTTCATGAAGCCCTCGGAACACACTTATCTTTCAGCACAGCCTATCACCCCCAGACTGGAGGACAGACCGAGCGAGTAAACCAGATTCTGGAAGATATGCTTCGTGCATGTGTCCTAGCCTATGGCTCTAAATGGGAAGATTGCCTTCCATTTGCAGAGTTTTCCTATAACAATAGTTATCAGTCCAGTCTGCAAATGGCCCCATTTGAAGCACTTTACGGCAAGAAGTGTCGTACACCCTTGAACTGGTCCGAGACCGGAGACGGAAAAGTGTTTGGACCAGATACCCTCCGTGAAGCCGAGGAGCAAGTCCAACTTATCCGTGAACGTCTCAAAACAGCCCAATCCCGTCAGAAAAGTTATGCTGATTCCAAGCGTCGTGATGTCACCTTTCAACCAGGAGATTTTGTCTATCTTCGGGTGACACCACTCAAAGGGATGCAACGTTTCCATGTCAAAGGAAAGTTGGCACCCAGATATATTGGACCTTTTCAAGATTCTT
>CAMZMU010000093.1:28973911-29295182 GCA_947311845.1 Poa pratensis | reverse complement strand
GCTGCTGACTATATCATACCTTCCTCTTGGGGTCTCCCAACGAACGTGTGTTTCACGTCATCAATTACCTTCTGAGAAATTGCATTGAGGAATGCACATACCTTCACAATGGCCAGTCAAACATTTTCCGCTAGAATTCCCCTCAATGCAACCGGAAGCAATTGCGTCATAAGCACGTGGCAGTCATGAGACTTTAGGTTTTGGAATTTTTTCTCTTTCATATTTACTATTCCCTTTATATTCGACGAGAAGCCAGACGGGACCTTGATACTGAAAAGGACTTCAAAAAAGATTTCCTTCTCTTCCTTGGTAAGAGCGTAGCTGGCAGGCCCTTGAAACTGCTCTGGATGCATGCCGTCTCGTCCTTTATGACGTCCCTGGTCCTCCCGTGCTTCCGGTGTATCTTTTGACTTCCCATACAAGCTCAGGAAGCCTAGAATATTCACGCAAAGATTCTTCGTCAGGTGGATCACGTCGATTGCGGAGCGGACCTCATTGACTTCCCAATAGGGTAGCTCCCAAAATATAGATTTCTTCTTCCACATGGGTGCGCGCTTATCAGCGCCGTTCGGAACAGGTTGGCTGCCAGGACCCTTTCTAAAGATTACTTTTAAATCCTTGACCATACCAAATACTTCAGCACCAGTACGGGTGACAGGCTTCGTCCGGGTTTTGCCTTGCCATTGAAATGCTTGCCTTTTTGCCTTAAGGGGTGCTTGGGCGGAAGAAAATGACGATTGTACGGGTACACATTCTTCCTACATTTGTCCAGATATATACTTTCTGTCTGATCCAAACAGTGCGTGCATGCATTGTATCCCTTGTTCGTTTGTCCTGAAATGTTACTAAGAGCAGGCCAATCATTGATTGTTACGAAAAGCAATGCTCGTAGGTCAAATGTCTCTTGTTTGTGCTCATCCCACACACTTACACCTGGTTTGGCCCATAACTGCAAAAGTTCATCGACTAATGGCCTTAGGTACACATCAATGTCGTTGCCGGGTTGCTTCGGGCCTTGGATGAGCACTGACATCATAATGAACTTCCGCTTCATGCACAACCAAGGAGGAAGGTTGTAGATACATAGAGTCACGGGCCAGGTGCTGTGACTGCAGCTCTGCTCCCCAAAAGGATTCATGCCATCTGTATTTAGACCAAACCATAAGTTCCTTGCGTCACCTGCAAAGTCCCCGAACTCTCTCTCGATTTTTCTCCACTGCCGACCATCAGCGGGGTGCCTCAACTTGTCGTTTTCTTACGGTCTTCCATGTGCCATCGCAACAACTTGGCATGTTCTTTGTTTCTGAACAGACGTTTCAACTGTGGTATTATAGGAGCATACCACATCACCTTGGCAGGAACCCTCTTCCTGGGTGGCTCGCCCTCAATATCACCAGGGTCATCTTTTCTGATCTTATACCGCAATGCAGTGCATACCGGGCATTTATCCATATTCTCGTACTCTCACCGCGGTAGAGGATGCAGTCATTAGGGCATGCATGTATCTTCTGCACGTCTAATCCTAGAGGGCAGACAAGCTTCTTTGCTTCGTACGTGCTGGCGGGCAATTCGTTCTTTCTTGGAAGCATCTTCCTCATTAGTACCAGCAACTTTTCAAATGACAAGTCAGTCACACCGGTCTCTGCATTCCACTTCAGCAATTCCAGTGTGCTACCCAGCTTCTTCTGGCCATCTTCACAAGTTGGGTACAACAATTTGTTGTGGTCCTATAACATCTGCTCGAACTGCAACCTCTCCTTTTCTGTGTCGCAGCCTCGCCTTGCATCAGAAATGACCCGACCAAGAACATCAGCGGGCTCATCTGGTGCCCGTTCTTCACCCTCTTCTCCTTCATTGTCTTCCATTTCGGTATCAGCATATTCAGGGAACATAGATCGGTAGTTGTCATCATCGTTCTCTTCTTCATCGCCGTCTTCCATCATAACCCCTCTTTCTCCATGCTTGGTCCAAACATTATAGCCGGACATGAAACCGGACCGAAGCAGGTGGCTCTGAATGACTCTTGAGGAAGTGTGATCCTTCTCATTCTGACATTCAACACATGGACAAATCATAAAGCCATCCCGCCGCTTGTTCGCCTCGGCCGCAAGGCGAAAAGAACGCACGCCTTCTCTGTAAGCGGCAGAGCGTCGGTCACCGTACATCCATGGATGGCTCATCTGCATCATAGAACTATATATCAAACGCAATCACGATGCTACAATTAGTACCACGCGGTCTAAACGAGAAAATAGTTGCTAACCTTTTAGGACACTTCGAAACAAAGAGGAGGAAGCTTAAGTGTGGCTCGGCCACCTCATATCATGTTTGTCTTGTGTGAACTCAAGTGGCATCGCTCTAACAGGCATTTCACCGAACACCTCTAGTGCATATGAAGAAGAAAAAAACTAGCACAAACCTACACCACCTCCCACCAGGAAAAAAACAAGAGAGAGGGGAGAGGGGCTGCCATATATATAGGGCCAGACCATTAGTACCGGTTTGAGATACAAACCGGGACTAAAGGGGGCACCAGGCCGCAGCAGGCCGCAGACCCCTTTAGTCCCGGTTTGTATCTCAAACCGGAGATTCAAACCGGGACTATTGGTCCCTAACGAGCCGGGACTATTGGGTGCCGTACGCTTCGGCGTTTTTGGGGCGACGTGTCCGGACCATTAGTCACGGCCCAGGCCGCGGCCGGGACTAATGGCCCGGACGAAAGGCCTGTTTTCTACTAGTGGTATGCCTTTGTAGCTCCGGTAGTATGCATCTGCAGCTCCGACGAAAATTGCTACAATTAGTTCGGAAATTTGCATAAAAAAGTAGATTTTTTTTTGCTACAGAACATTACTTCTATAAAGCTCCGTAGCCAACCCGCCATTTGCCCCCGTTTGCCCCTCTATGCCCCGATCAGCCAATCCTGGTCGTCAGATCTGGTAAAAAAAATTGCTGTTTCACCAGGGACCGTTAGATGCGGTGAAAACGGTTTTGTACTAATTGACTGAGGGGCACAGGCGCTGACCGCTGGGGCCAGTTTTGGCTGGGCCACGGTCGTCAGCCGAACGAGTGTAGGTGCGCGTGCCCCGCTCCATGAGTGAACTCCATGGGGCAAAAGGCTACGGTGAAACCCTAGCCAATCCCCGCTCCCGTCTCTCTCCCCAATCCCTCCCGTGCTTTTCTCCTCCTCCTTCCCTCTTTTGCTACACGAGGAGATGGCGGCGGCAGTAAATCCACGACCAGCACGGGAGAGTCGGCCGGGCCGGGCAGGGCGACAGCGAGCGGCCGGGCCGCGACGGCCGCGCACGGAGGCGGCGGCCAGGCAGGGCGGCGGCGGGCGGCCGGGCCGTAGCGGCCGCGCACGGAGGCGGCAGCCAGGGAGGGCGGCGGCAGGCGGCCGCGCACGGAGGCGTCGGCGGGCCGCCGGGCCGCGGTGGTTGCGCACGGCGGCGACGGATGGCCAGGTCGGTGGTGGCCGGGCCAGGCAAGGCGGCGGCCAGGCCAGGGGAGGAGGCAGAGGTGCAGTAGTTGCAGCGTCTCGTGGCTAGACGCAGGTCGGTTGTGGTGTACCTCGTCGAGCCCGCCCTCCTTCTCCACCTCGCTGGCCTCATCCACTTCGCGTCCTCCTCCAAGCCTCTTTGTCCTTAGGCCGGAAGCACTAGGTGAGGTGCCCATCTTTCTCCACGTGCCTTCTCAAGCCTTTGTTTGTTCTGCATATGAACTGTTTGATGAAATGATCATGTGCTGGTCTTTTATTGCCGCTATGTTTTTCTGTTGCTTGCGGAGCAGCTGTCACTAAGCGGGCACTTTGTGTGATGGTTGTTTGCTCATGGAAAATAAGGCGGACGAGGGCATCGACGCTGTGTGCGAGCTCCTTTTCAAAAATTAATTGAGTATAGTTGAATTTTGTAGCTAGCCTGATGTTGTAGTGTTCATTGGCTGATGCCATATTCAATGGTTATTTTTATTTTCAGCATATGCTCTGTTGCTGTTGTTGTTGGTGGTGGTGGTGGTGGTGAAGACAAGACTAAAAAATAATCCATTATGCATCATGTTTTATTGCCATATTTACGTGGCACGATTAAGATCAGACTTTCTTATTAACCATTGTACATGCCCTAACACTAAAAACTTAACCAAATACAGGACAACCACCTGAAAAACTGGTTACCACCGAAATAGGGACCGAACCAAACACACCCTAAATGTCTCATTGGTCCACAGCCGACGACGCCAAAGCGCCACATCATCCTGACCACCTATGATGGCACCACCATTGAACACATCTCCATGCTCACTGGGTGTCACGAGTCCTTCTCCGGCGTGTGCTCTTGTCGCATCGCGCCCCCCCCCCCCCCAATCCAATCTCTCCTTGCTCTGCGTTGTTGTCGCCTCCTCAACAGTACAGAATTGCCTGCAATTCAAAAAATCAGTGAGACACAGAAACTTGTAATAGGATAAAAATCAGGCAAACACATAATTGCCTGCAATTGAGGAAGCAAGACTATCGGAAAGACAACCAAGGTTCAACTCAGAAAAGTCATAACCAATTGGAACACTAACCGGAAGGGGAAATTGATGCCGTCTGCTTTAGCTACGACATTTGCCGGTCCAGCTATCTCGCATACCACATGGCAGAACATGCACGGAGGGGAAAACGAACGGAGAAGGCCAAGATGGACCTGCATTAGTTACCAACCTTGTGGTCTTCTTCTTCTTCCGTAAAGCCGCGATGAAGTATGGATGATTGAACTCTATCGTTCAGGGACAGTGAGGCCTATGTTCAGGCGAGATGACACCAACTTCGAACTGATGGATACACATGGCTGGCCTGGCTAAGCCGATCCATTTGATCGATGTCGGTGTCATCTCTCCTGATCACTGGACCCAAATCCTCACAAGAAGAACAAGAACAGCACTCGATGATCTGCTCAAGGCATTTTTGTCTGCCTGTCTGTATGTGTCTGTCCCTGCACGGTGCATAGACAAACACAACGGAAACCACCATATATAGGCCGATCGAGGGAGGGGGAGTGATGCATCTCAAAGACCAGCTAGCGGTGAAGCGCGGCCATGTGATGAGGCATAAGTGATTATCTGAGTCCGGCGACCTTTGACTGGAGAAAACTCGTGCGTTCACTCGATGGAAGCCTGGGCTTCCTCGCTTCCACACCGAGAAAGCTGTAGGTCAGCGGCGTCGTGGTCGTGGTGGATCGAGAGAACGATGTACACACACACCGGACAGACCACAACTTGGTGGTGCTGTCCTGGCCTTCACAAAGGACAAATTGGTGGCCTCGATCTCATGGACCGTTCTTAGATTCCTCTCTTTTGTTTCTAAATATTGTAGACACCGTCTCAAGTTTCATCGCTTGGATGGAGGAACGTCTTCTTGCTTTGACAACCTAGGGGTCCATGGTCAACAGTGATATTTGTATGTCTGTCTATCTATCAGATAAAAATGCTTTTGCTTTCATTTTGTCCTCCCCAGGAAATCTGGCACTGGTGGTATCAAAGATTTTACCCAAACATGTGGAGAAATATAGGCAATCCGAAGTATTGTACCGAAATATTGAAGATAATCACATCAACTGCTTTCCTACATGTAATATAGTCTCTGGATTGTTCAGAGGGACAAAAAAAGTATTGTACCCATACATTCATGTATGTGATCTCCAGGCAGTACTATATGTCCCGGACTCAAACTAATGGTAGCTTAAGGGCACAACAACATGGTTTGAAAATATGAAAGGTTGCCCCCCCCCCCCCCCCCCCCCCACGCGTCGCTCTCGCCCAGGGCGACACGGGGGCGACTCGCCCAAAAAACCTAGCTACAGCCGCCGCCGCATCCCACCTCCGTGCCCGCGCCGTCGCCGGAGGACGCCGCCGGGCGAAGCTCGTGCGGCCGACGGCGGCGGCGGGGCGATTCCTCGTGGTCCCCTGGGTCCCTGGGCGGCGGGGCTCAGCAGGACCGACGATTCGCCGGCGCCCCCACGACCTCCTCTTGGCTGGGCTCCTGCGAGCTCCTCCGGTGGCCTGGCGCGACGTGCGGCGGCGGGGCCGAGCGAGTGGTGGCGGGTCGACGCGATGCTGCTCCGCAGGCTGCGGCCCGCAGACCGGGCCTGATCTGGGCTCCGGATGGGCCGGGCACTCCTTCCTCATCGACACTCTGCGCGCTCGGATCCGCCCTCTGGCAGCTGCGTGGTGGCGCGCATGGGGCGCGTCGGCGCCTGCTGTAGGGCTGCAGCCCAGGCCATGGTGGTTCTGGGCCACGGTAAGTGCCCCCAACTACCTCTGCTGGCATGGTGCTCGACGGGGTCGGTGGCTGCTGCTGCGTCCGGCGGCTCTGGAGGATCTGCCGCTTGTGTTGATGTTTGGCCGTGTGCGGTCTCCGCGAGGTGTGGTTGGCTGCGGCGGTCGCTGGTGGTGCTTGACTGCCTTCCTCTATAGGTTGTGCTCAAACTCCGGGTGAGAACCCAGCATCGACTTTGTCGTTGCCGGCGGCAGCGGGGTCTTTGACGTCGTTTCCTCGCAGGAGGTGCCGTTGTGGAGTTACAACACCTATTGTACTTTGGTGTTCTCCGGGTGAAAACCTTGGACCCGGCTTGCCGGATCGGATGATGGTGTTGCGCCCTTGACAACACAACCTCCTTGGAGGCGTCATCTTGGAGACCCTTTGTTTGGCTTTTGTTGCTGCGTGTGCTGGAGGGTGTTGCTGCGGCCAGCTTGGGGCCGATGGTGGTTTGTTGTCCCTCTTTGGCAGGTCTTCGCGTGATCTCGGACACTTGGTTTGCTTGCCCAAGACCCTCCCATGGCGGCCGTGCAGTGTGATGAGCTTCGGGCTCTTGGTGGCGTCTCGGTTCACCTTTGCTCAATGACAATGCAATTGATGCCTCCCCCACCTGCTTGTCGTCTCGTTTTCTCGTGGCGGAGCTCCCAGTCAAGGTTCGTGCTAGGTGCTAGGCTTTGGCACTCGTTGATTGTGGATGCTCCTGAGTTGTGCCGTGGGATTCGATATGCTCGCTGGTGCGGCGTGCTAGGCTATTTGTTGAATCTTGGTATTGTGATCCCTCGACAACACCCCTCATCTTCTTGTGCCTCTTGGTGGTTCTTGCCGCTCCCTCTCATCGTATGTGTGTTTTTCCTTTATCTCTCCCCTTGTAATCCCCGTGTACTCTGGTTCATTTGAACCCATCTTGTAGAGGCTGCAAAGCCTCAAGACAACTTGAATGAATATTCAGGTGGGGATTTATCCCCCCGGTGACCATAAAAAAAAATATGGTTCTTCATCGTGACTAATTCAAAGGTGGTATCCTTAAAAGAACTAAGCTCCCTAGGAATAGAGCTTCCTTGTTGCTCCACGTGTCAATCTTCCATTGGTTTAGACAAATATGAAAATAATATTATTTCCCTTCAAAGTACTAAGTTCCCTAAAAATAGATCTCTCTTATTGCTTCACATGTCAACCTTCCATAGTTTAGATAAAGGTAAAAATAATATTATTTGTATACAATTTTCTATCTACTGCATATAAAACTACGGTGTTTCCGAGTAAAGTGACCGGGCTAAATGTAGCCTTTTATTTCGAAGATTTGAAATATAATTTTTAAAGTGTCAAAAAAATCTGAAAAAATATGTGCATATAGTCACGGATATATCATACAAGGATGCAAAATCTTAATCCGAAATATGTTGTATTCTACGCTACACAAAAAAGACAAAAATATAGATCAAGTGTGTGAACAGGGCAATAACCAAAAATATTAATAATTTTGGATTCAAAATTTGCACAATTGTAGGATAAGGTATAAGCTACATCCAGATTTATTTTTATAATTTTTTGAAACTTCAAAATACTATTAAAAAAATTAAAATATAGGGATACACGTAGCCCGGACTACAAATGCCTTTTTCGCGATGTTTCCCCTTTGAAGCGAATTTTCAGTAGCTGCCCTATTTTAGGTCATAACTGTTTTTAAGTCATTTGAAGCCAAAATCTCCTTTAATGTAAATTTTGTCATTTTTTGTTAAATAAAAACACACCAAGTGTTGTAGATATAAAGCACTTTGGCTGATGCTATATAACAAAAAGAAAAACACGCACGCTAACTGTCCATCGGAAGTTTCATGTCGACCTCACAACTCTTCTACGATAACCACCGTCACCTCTTCTCACATTGATTTGGCCTCGAATCCGGCAGTTCCGCCACAACTCTTGACCAATTCGGTTGCAATCCACCACCACTGTACAGGGGCACCACAGATCAGGAGGGATTCGGTATCGAGAGATGCCGGCTGTCGCTCCCCCGCCACGTGGCCACCATCTACTCTCGCCCATATTAGGTCATTTGGGACCAAAAATCTTGCTCCAACTGCGGTACTTGATGTAAATTTTCCCAGTTTTTTTGTCAAACAAAAAAAGCGTTGTAAACTAAATATTTGGGCCGCTGGTATATAACAGAAAGGCCAACGCGTGCAGGACAACTGCCATCGGAATTTCATGTTGCCCTCGCGCCTCTCCTCCAGTGACCGCCGCCGGCTCTTCTCCCATTGATTCGGACTCGAATCCGGCAGCTCCGCCACAAATTTGCCGATTCGACCGAGAATTCACCACCACTTCTCAAGGGCACCACAGATCGGGAGGGATTCGGCCTCGAGTGTTGACCTCGCTCTCCTCCTGTGCGACCACCAATGACGCCCTTTTGTAGCTTCGGCAAACGAGACACCCGAGCGGCCCTCCTCCCTTCCACTTTTTAACTTTCCCTCTTCCTTCCCTGCCAACACGAGCACGAGTGACACACAACAGCTCTACCTCCGGCTTCACCTCGACTAGCTCTGCCTTGCGTGGGTCCTCCGCCTGTACACACCAGTTGTCGGGCTCGCCTCGTTAAAGATTAACAAATCCAAAGTTGTTATTATATAGTTTATATTGCAGGTGCTAGACCAATACATACAATATTTTACGAAAAGGGTATAAATTTGTACCTAATCATGTATGAGAAAGTAATCTTTACTCAGACCAGTATGTCATGTATTTATAACCGCAATAATATCGTCGGGCGCAGCAAAGCGCGCCAACCCCTTCTAGTAACTAATTAATGATGCAAATCTAATAGCATAGACAGATGTATACCAATTCGTATCGGAAGCGATATGATCATGGGGAGATATTTTTTAGACGGAAGGCTCGAGAGCCCAGCTTTGAATTAACGAAGCCACATACGATAGAGATTACAGCACACAGAAACAGCAAAGAAGATTACAAGTCACCACTCCAGGCAAACAGAAACAGGCAGTGATCATGGGGAGAGATCACTATATGCATGTGTATCATTATTGACAACGATATAATCATCATGTGAATTGGAATGTGTGATGTCATGAAGCAACTGTCAGCATGTAACTTTGAATTGTCTCCTTTATTTGGTTTACACCATTATCCGCATAACCGGAACCCCACATGATGACATATACTAGTTAAAAATAAGAATCTTAAAGAGAAAGTTAAGAGTATGTTAAGTAAGGCAAGAAAAATGTTCCGTGCAACATCTGCGTATCCACGCACTTAATGATTTTGAGTAGTACTACCTTTCGTCTATGTTTGCTATCGAAAGAGTAAAACGCTATCGTCCTGATCATCTTTCGTGCAGAGTGAGAAAATGTGCAACAAGACTTCTCCGTGATGGGACAAAATAGATGATCAGTTGGCTCCTTTAACTCTCTAGTTCATGTATACTGCATCAAGTTAAGATATACTTCTGGAATTGTTCCTTGACAGGTGTATGAATTGCCATGCTTTGGTCAAGAATTCCACAAGTTTTCCACTCGTTTGACTAGGATTGCGATGGTTAATTATTGCGGAATCTTTTTTGTTTGTACACCTCATTTGTTTCTTACTTTTGACTAGGAGACAGACTTTGAATTGTCTTGTTTTTTGCGACAGATATCTTGCTGCCTAGATATCCCTGTCACTGGAATAAAATCTGAACATGAACAATTATTCGCTATATGCACTGCTTTTGATCCGCCAGATATGCATCCAGGAATTATGTCATCTTGGTGCAAAATAGCTCGTCTGAAATGGACTTTAACCTTAACCAATAACCATGAAAGCATCCTTGTATCGATTCGCCAAATCCGTGTCAAATGCGAAATGAAGCAGTGCACATTGCACGCCTCTCATAACTAAACTTTCTCGTAGAAATAAGCTGTAGTACAAAGATAGAAGTAGGTTTGGCTGGGACTTCGGATTTTTCTTGAATTCTTGTGTTGTTTGAAGAAGTCTAGCATTTCGGTGTCAGTCATTTATACTACTTCTGTCCTGCAGATTTGTATAGCACCAACACTGCAAGTGTGCAACTAGTTTACAGTGTGCGTTCACACACTTGAAGAACTGATGTATCGTTCAGATATGTGCAAGCAATTTGAACGCCGAGTCAACCAAAAATTTGACCAAGGCTTGTACGATACAGTATGCGGACCAATTTACTGGTGGTTCACTTATTACCCACACAACCTTTGTATGGGTGGTTCAGGAGCTCAAACGTCAAACCTGGTGGTCGTAACTACATCCTATGCTGGGATATCCTCAAGATGAAAGCATGCATAGATTCAGAGTTTACATGAGATCAATGACTAGCAAGACAGTTACTACACGCAGACAGAGACGAACTACAAAATTGTTCTTTAGCAGTGAACATGCATCGACCTAGGAACAGTCCATGCGCTCAATGACATTGTTGCATCTGCGGATTGAGCGGCAAATCAGTATAGTAATGGCATCGGGTCAGTGAGAAATTGCCTTCAAGAACAAAAATTAAGGCAAACAAAGCTACTTATAATAGAGTGGAAAGAGTAAAAAGCGTAAGAAAGCAAGACTACAGTCAGTACACGCAAAACAACCTAGGTTAGGTTAGAACCTGACAGGGGACGGTATAGGTGATAGCTGCCTACCCCGGCCGGCCGGTAGTTACATCCAAGATCCAACAGACCAACGAGGCAACGACCTTCTTGCAATCAGAAAAGGTCGAACATACTCAGAATGATAAAAGAAACCAAATTGGCGTTGCTGTTCAGCTGAGATTTGTGGTAGAACGGCCGCATCTCCTGACCTGCAAGCAAAAACACGGAGAAGGAAAACGAACGGAGAAGGCCAAGAGGCAAGTTACCTTGTGGTCTTCTTCTGTAAAGCTGCGATCAAGTATGCATGCAGCATGATGAGTTCATTACTCTATTTTACAGGGACGGTGAGGCCTATGTTCAGGCGAGATGACACCCACTTCAAACGGATGGATACAACATGCGCTAGCTAAGCCGATCCATCCGATCGATGTCGGTGTCATCTCTCCTGATCACAGGACCCAAACCCACAAGAACAGCACCCTGCTCAACAGCTCAAGTGGTTATCTGCTGACTCAAGGTAATTTTGCCTGTCTGTCTGTATGTGTCTGTCCCTGCACGGTGCACAGACAAACACCACGGGCCTCCTGTATATATAGTCCGGCCGGCCGGGGACGGGTGATACCTCTCAGAAAGAAAAACTAGCTTGCTAGCTAGCTAATGGCGCGCGGCCATGTGACAAGGCAATAAAATGGTGTGTTGGCGAGCTTTGAGCGGCGAAAATTCGTGCGTTCATTCCATCAGGAATCCTGGGCGTCCCCGCTTCCACACCGGAAAGCTGTAGGTCAGCGGCGTCGTGGTCGTGGTGGCGCGAGAGAACGATGTACACACACAGCGGACATACCACAACTTGGTGGTGCCCTGCCTTCACAAAGGACAAGTTGGTGCACTAGTAGCTAGCGTCTCATGGACCATTTCAGATTTATCAGATTAAAATGCTTCTGTTTTCACCTTGTCCTCCCCAAGGAAACCTCGCAACGATGGTATCAAAAGTTGTACTGAAGATGTGTCAATATATAGGTTAAAAAAAATCCGAAGTTTACGTTCCTTTGATTAATACTAATTAAACCGGCCTGCAGGCTGAAGCTCATCTTCAACGAACCTGGGTAGTATTTTACTGAAGATATTAAAGGAAATCACATCAATTGCTTTCGTGCCTGCTATGATCTCGTGCAGATCTTTGATACGTGTAATATAATCTCTGCATTGTTCCGGAGGACACAAAAGTATGATTTGACTGTTGGAAGTTCAAGATCTTACATGCATGTATGTGATCTCCCAGCAGTACTATAGTAGTATGTGGTTCTTCTATTTGATTAATTAAACCCTGCCCCGTACTCAATGAATGTTATTTTTTAAGATGGAATCAATGGTATTTCATCATGACTATTTCAGAGGGTCGAATAACTAATTAAAGAGGCACATCTAGGCTCTAGCATAGCCAGATGTATATCAATTCATGTCGCAAGCGATGGGGAAAGATTGCTAGATGCATGCATATCATTGGTGGTGATAAGAATCGTCATGTAAGTTGGAATGTGTGATGTCATGAAGCAAATGTCAGCATGTAACTTTGAACTGTCTCCTTTTATTTGGTTTACCCAGTGTAACCGGAACCCCACGTGATGACATATATTGATTAAAAAATAGAGTTTTGAGGAGATAGTTAAAAGCATCGAAAATGCAATTCTAGCGTCGCCGCTGGTTACCGGTCAGCCATCTACCGTCCACGTGCATCGTGATTCGTGCTGCGTCATTTTGCCATGTTTGACCAATTTCAACTTGATATGATGCACATTTGGATTTTAATTGAAACCGTGATGAAATCTTGTAGATTTTAGTTATCTCATAAGCATAACACATAGATTTCACACATATTTAGACTATTTCAACTTTTTTCCAATCAAATTATGTTTCACAACAAAATCCGACTAGATTTCATAACGGCTTCAATTAGATTTCAAATATATATCATATCAAGTTGAAATTGGTCAAACATGACAAAAGACGCAGCACGAATCACAAAGCAAGTGGACGATGGATGACTGACCGGTAGCTAGCGGCGCCGCTAGAAAAATTGCGTTATTAAAAGCATGTTAAGTTAGGCAAGAACGTGTCCTTGCATCATCTGCATATGCATGCACTTCATGATTTGAGGAGTACCTTTCAGTCCATGTTGCTATCAAAAGAGTTAAACGCTATAGTCTTGGTCATTTTTGGCGCAGTGAGAAAATGTGCACGAGGACTTGGTTTTCATGTTGGGAGAATCATAAGATAGATGATCAGCTCAGCTGGTCCTTTCCCTAGTTCTTGTATACCTTGCATGGTGCAGAAAGTTAGGAAGCACTAGCATTTTTGGAGCTGTTCGTAGATAGGTGTACCATACTTTTGTCACGAATTCTCCAAAGTTTTCCACACTTTTGACTAGGACTGGGAGGGATTATCGGGGGATCGTTTTTGTTTGTACACCCCCTTTGTTTCTTACTTCTGGATACAGACTTTGAATTGTCTTACCTTTTGCAACAGATGTAACCTTGCTGCCTAGATATCACTCTCACTGGAATGAAATCTTAACCTTAACAATTATCCACTATTAGGCACTGCTTTAGACCTTACAGATGTACATCCATAAATTATGTCATCTTGGTACAAAGTAGCTGGCCCTGAAATGGACTTGCAAGGTAAAGAAAACACCAAAGGACAAGTACAGTGGAACCTCAAGAATCTTTGCATGATCTGGACAAAATCCTTCCAAAGAGCTTTCAATCAGGAAATAATCAAGCACATGTGTACGCGATCCTTGTGTCGATTCGCCAGATCTGTGTGAAATGCGAAATGGAGCAGAGCAACTGCACACCAGCAATAACTGTACTTTCTTGTACAAAAATCATAGAATATGGTTTGGCTGGGACTTTGGATTTTTCTTTAATCCTTGTGTTGCTTGAAGAAGTCCGGCATTTCGGTGCCAATCATTTATGTTTTCTGTCCTGCAGATTTGTATAGCACGAAGATATACTAACAATGCAAGTGTGCAACTAGTTTAGAGTGTGCGTTCACATACTTGAAGAACTTAATTAAAGTGTCGTTCTGATAAATGCAGAGCAATTTGAACGCCGAGTCAATATTTTTTTTACCAAGGCTTGTATGCCGACGATTTAGTGACAGTAGTAGGAACACACCTGAAGAACTGAAGACTAACATGTGGGAACTGGCGATTTCCCCCCAAAGAAAGAACATGTGGGAACTATAGTTCTCTTTGTACATACAATCAGTGGCGGAGCTAGACTCCAGTACCAGTGATGTCAATACGCTATGCTGCTTGGTACTTCTAGAGACTGATGCATAAAATTTGAAAAATTAGAGGGGCATTTGGAAAACCTGTGATGTCAAGCGACATCATATACTGTGAGCAGCTCCGCCACTGCATACAATGATACAAACCTTGTTGCATGGATGGTAAAAGTCTTGAGGAGTTCAAACTTCGGACCTGGTTGGTCATCCTTACATTATATCCTTCACCGAATTGCTGGGAATTCTAATCATGCTCAAGTTCATTGCATGGGCCTATCCATGTCCCTTTCTCCTTATGTGTAACTAACATTAACCTTATCCAGTTGTGCTTAGCTGGCGGCTGGCGTAAATTGGAAGTTTGGAGGTCACACAACTGCAGTCCATTTTATTACTCCCTCTAATGCAAAATAAATGGCGTAGCTTTGAATTAGGGTTAGTTCAAAATTATGACTCTTATCATGGACCATAGTTAGTATAAGATTAGAAGGTAGAACTAGCAAGGTTTACCGGTCGGGAACCAGATATCCCGTGCACCCCCGGGAAATGGTCTTACCGGGCAAAAAACCCAGTTTTTTTTTTAAATTTCGTATTTTAACAAAAACTCTCGGTAAATGGTCATACTGGGAACCAAAAATTGCATGTTCGAATTTCGGTATTCAAATTCGTCCGGTAACCGGTCTAGATTTTCCGGTAACCGCGGTAACTGGAAATTCCGACCGGACCGTCCCCTCTTGGAAAGTTTTTCCTGCCGGTAACCAAAACCTTGCCTGGCGCAATTGGAAGTTTGGAGGTCACACCTGGAAGCTAGAGTCCACTTTATTACTCCCTCTGATGCAAAATAAATGGCGTAGCTTTGAATTTGGGTTAGTTCAAAATTATGACACTTATAATGGATCAGAGATAGTAGAATTAGAAGGTAATAAACTAGTAAGGTTTACCCTCGAAAATTCTGGTCCTATGACATCTCTAGATTACAAACATAAGGACCCATTACCCATTTTTTAAAAGAGAACTACTCATTTTTTGGCCTAAGGACTAATTACTCATGATCCTATTTACCACTATAGCTCCTGCTCAACCTTGTTGCTTTCTGGAAAGTGTCTTTGACTCCCGAGCTTTCCGGTGCTCCCTACATTTTAAAATATTCAAAAGAAAATTATAGTTTTCAAAATATTATGTACATGGCCAATGATATATCTATGGGCATGGAAAATCTCAGTGCAAAATTATTTGCATTATGGGCTAAACAAAAATGACAAAATATGATAAATTTAGAGATATGAAAATATGCATAATTACATCCACAATTTTGTCAGTTTTGTATAGCTTACAATACAAAGTATTTAAAATCGATATTTTACACGTTAGTGGGATACATCATCGGCTACATCGATATTTTTTTCAAAAAAATCTTTTAAACATCCTAAATATGATTTTTGAATTTTTTTAAAACTAATAAGATCACTGTATCTGGAGTTCTCTCTCTTTTTTACTTGTTCTTTAGCTCTTATAGAGCCATGAACTTGTTAAGTGAACTTGATCGTACGGCCCCATGTGCAAGCCAAACCAGCACAGCAGAATGTGGCATGTCTCATGACTCTCTTTTTTTAGAATAGAGAATCATGTCTCATTTTTTTTTAGCAAAGAGAATCATGTCTCATGACTCATGAGAGTTGACTCTTGACTTCGACTACTCCCATTTTGTTTTAGCATAACTACTCCCATTTATGATCCTACCCACGCTCGAACTGGTGGGCCGGACCTCGGATGATAGAGTAGCCCAAAATTCCAGCAGACAAACAGCAGACTGTCTCGGGCCGGGCTGGCACAGCGAATCTCTAACAAGAACTACAATGTACGGCCCGCTCCGCCTGCGCGGCCGTGGCCGTGGCCGTGGAACCTACAGCGCCGTCGTGGCAGGGAGAGATGGCCGTGCTGTGAGCGTGGGACACGGCGGCACGACGCGGGGATGATAAAAAATGGAGTGTCCTCGCTGTCGCTGATGGTGCGCCTCCTCCACCTGCCCCGCGCTCCCACCTACCGCCCCCTCCTCTTCCTCCCGCTCCCTCCTCCCTCGCGCCTGCGAGTGGCCGCGTCGGCCTCCTTGTCCCCCCTCGCCGCCATGTCGACGACGGCGCAGCAGGCGGTCGCCGACCAGAAGCGCGCGGTGCGGTCCGACGTGCGCAGGGCGCTCAAGGCCCTCTCCCCCGACCAGCGGGCCAGCGAAGGTAGGTGAGCCCGCCACGCCTGGATGGCCACCAGCTGCTCGTCGATTTGCCAGTTAGAACTTTGCTGATGGAGTAAGCGTGTAGTGTTACTGTGTTAGTGCCATATAGAAAATAGTGCTAAAATTTTGTGACAAGAATAAACAATCACCATGTAACTCGCGGTAGATCACTACTAGCATTTCGATTTTAATGACTGCTTAACATTAGAGCGCGTGCCTAGGATATATATGATTCCGATTCTGATGGGAAGTGTTTAAGCAAGTAAAATGTTCTAGTGGCATTGCAGTGCTTAGCATGACTCTATTCTAAGAGAAACAAGAATTAGTGTACTTACCTTTGGATTTCTCTTACCGTAACAAAGGAGATAAAAGTAGTGGTACCATTTTGTTTTCATTAGTGTTAGGAGACATTAAGTGAAATGAGGATCAGTGTAGTATGCTTCTGTTGTTGGAACAGAGTTGGTTTTCTGCATGTTAGAAGTATTTAGAGCTGAAAATTTATTATCATTGCAGACCTGGCTATTCAAAGCAATATTTTGAACTCTTCTTGGTTCAAAGCAAGCAAAAGGTTGTGCGCCTATATAAGCTGTCCGCAATTACGAGAAGTTGATACAACAAAAATACTAGCACAAGTTCTATCCCCAGATTCTGGTGAGTCGCCGAGTCCCATATACATATCTGCTCTGTGTTATTTCCTGTCTCTAACAATTTGGTTCATTTTAAGAACATGATGGACAAGCAAAGGATATCTATGTTCCTCGAGTTGAAGATAAAAATCGCAATATGCGGATGTTCAAATCACGACCATGGATGATTTAATTAAAAATTCTATGAACATTCTTGAGCCGTCACCATTGGATGCTAGTGGGAATGCTCGTGAAGATGGTATGAAGTACCATGGAACTTTTCCCTACTTCATATATTTATTAAGCTATTTCATCAGCAATGTCAGTTGGTTTATGTGTTACCACTGAGCCACCTCTACTCCTTACAGTGTTATCATCCTCATCCCCTGTTGATCTTCTTCTGTTGCCTGGTAAGCTCTTCATCCATTGCTACATTCATTTTTGTCTTTTTTCTTTTTAGAGGTCGCTCATCTTATTGTCACATTAGACATTCAGTTGGATAATATTTGTTATTCATGCAGGACTAGCTTTTGACAGAACTGGCCGAAGACTAGGACGTGGTGGAGGGTAGGACTGTATTTTATTCTATCATGATATTTACAATAATGCCTTGTATTGAAGTTGCCAATGTACACCTATCGCAGAAAAAAATGGTTGCCAAGGTGCAATGGCATATTCATCCAAATGACCAACTACGAAATTGTTCCACTTCTAACTTTCACCGCCAGCTAAAAATGGTTCATGTAGTCTGCTATGAACCAAATATATCATGATTTACTAGAATGCCAATTACTATATTTTCTTCACCTGCATATATTCGAAAATGCAGCTTAATGACGTTGAAATTTCACCGCCTTTTGATTTCTGGTGTCAGAGGAGCCTGTTTGTTGGAACAACAGTTACCACTAGAAAACTGTATGTATCTTTTTGATGCAGAAATTCCTTGCTAGGGTGATCCACACACATTAATATCTTCGTCTAGCAAACAAATCAATTGCTTGTCATAATATTTGCAGACCATCTAAACGTAAAACTGTGTGTTTGTAGTCCCTGTGGTACGTGGATTAACAGCCAAACAGCATCAACATGAATCGTGTTGAACCTGGAGTTAATGAGATCGGATATTTGACCTTAGTCTCTCCTTTTAGCTAAGAGTAGAATTCTATGTGCAAACATCACTTAGCATCGATCTTTTTTTGTATATTCCCTAGCTCTGTATAACTCCACGATGTGTACTTTTGTTTACTTGTTGGGCGCTTCACTTATCATATATACCAAGTTTCACTTTTTTTATTAAAATATTTTTCCATTATGTAATTATAATTTTGCATGTTTCCCAATCTGAAAGGTACTATGACACATTCTTGATGAGATACCAAGAACTCGCTAAAGAGAAAGGGTGGAGTCAGCCTCTTCTAGGTATGGTATGCATATATTCAGAAGTTTAGTTCTCTATATACATTACTTAGCGTTCTTTTGTTTTATTTGTTTCTTCGCACACAAATTTGCAGGAAGTTGTGGACTTCTAGTCTATTATAGTTGCAAAAAATATGCTATTGGTTTCACTAGTGTTTTGTGTTGGGGTCATATTATTCCCTCTGCCTCAGAAACAAAATCAAATTAAACTGTTTAGAGTAGATTGTGTTGGACTAGTAGGATCAAAGTGGATAGTTTTGAAAAATAAGACCACAGTTAGAGACTTAGAGGGAGCACAATTCAATGAGTTACAACTGTATTTGCAATGCTAGCAAACTCTAAGGGAGTTATTCAATGGTATGGAATCCAATGACATGTAGGAAACTAGAGTGTACATCCATGTGGCATTAGTTTTATATCTTGTATTCTTATTAGGACTTTTTTGCGAACCCGGCAGGAGCACTGCCTTGCATTAAGATTGAGACCAATGCCCACAATTTGATTAATTAAGAATTAATTTATCATGATGCATTTGCAATCTCTTTTTGAAGCATTCCAGTTTCTATTTTAGTTTTTAAGAGTATCTTAAATTCTTGAATCCAGCCAGTAACCAAATTCAATCGTCAAGTACATTCTCTCCCATTTCTGGTTCCAAACTTATGTATGCACATGAGAGCTTTGTTCCCTCAAGTAAAAGAAAAGAAAATGAAAGCTTTGTTTGACATGTACATGTGAAGGACATAGTTACTCACAGTTAGATACTAGAGGGTCCTTTCTCAGGGAAGATACCTGTACTGGTTTGTTTTCTCAGTGGACTCTTTTAAGCAGCCTTGATGTCAAACAGAAAGGGTTTATCCTTTTCTTTTCCCTTTCTGTGGAGCTAGATATGTTTGATCCACCTGCATAACGGTAGCTGCATGGATAATTCCGACCATAGATTAAACAACCAGCCGGTGGGAGAACCGTCCAACTGGCTGGTTCACTGATTCGCCAGCCAGTTCAACGCCGACAAAAAAAACGTCATATTAGTTGGTGTTTAGGCTAGATTGTAGAAAATTTGACGTCGGATTGTGTATGAACTCATAATATATGTGTTAAATCATCAATAAATCACAAAACCAACTCAGCCTAGCTGGTAATGGGCCTCCAGCGTGGGAATTCTTGCAGCTCGTTACAGCTCGTTACAGCTCCAGGCCTATTCGGATGCTACGTGGGCTAGTGATCCTTCGGATCGCCGTTCACTTTCTGCTTACTGTGTTTTTCTTGGTGGTTCTCTCATTGCCTGGAAGACGAAGAAACAGACTGCAGTGTCACGTTCGAGTGCGGAGGCAGAGTTGCGGGCTATGGCTCTTCTGACAGCTGAGGTGACTTGGTTACGATGGCTATTAGAGGATTTTGGTGTTCCTGTTACAACACCTACTACCCTCTTGTCGGACAGTACAGGTGCTATCAGTATTGCGCGTGATCCGGTGAAGCACGAGCTCACCAAGCATATTGGTGTTGATGCTTCTTTTGTACGCGCCAGTGTGCAGGATCAGGTTAATTATTGCTCTTCAGTATGTGCCTTCCGAGTTGCAGTTGGCGGATTTCTTCACGAAGGCCCAGACTAGAGCGCATCATGGATTTTATCTCTCCAAACTCAGTGTTGTGGATCCACCATGAGTTTGAGGGAGGTGTTAGAGTTATATTATGTGTCCATGTATACCTGTATAGTTTCCCGGTTGTATAAGGGGTTTCCTGCATATTTGTCACCTGTACATGTACTATATATTGTGGCCTTTGGCCTCTGGAAATACAAGTTGCGTATTTTCCTAACACAATTATCCGCTATATGCACTGCTTTTTTTTTTTTTGATAAGTTATATGCACTGCTTTTGACCTGCCAGATATGCATCCAGGAATTATGTCATCTTGGTGCAAAATAGCTGGTCTGAAATGGACTTGTAACCTTAACCAATGACCATGAAAGCATCCTTGTATCGATTCGCCAAATCCGTGTCAAATGCGAAATGAAGCAGTGCACATTGCACGCCTCTCATAACTAAACTTTCTCGTAGAAATAAGCTGTAGTACAAAGATAGAAGTAGGTTTGGCTGGGACTTCGGATTTTTCTTGAATTCTTGTGTTGTTTGAAGAAGTCTAGCATTTCGGTGTCAGTCATTTATACTACTTCTGTCCTGCAGATTTGTATAGCACCAACACTGCAAGTGTGCAACTAGTTTACAGTGTGCGTTCACACACTTGAAGAACTGATGTATCGTTCAGATATGTGCAGAGCAATTTGAACGCCGAGTCAACCAAAAATTTGACCAAGGCTTGTACGATACAGTATGCGGACCAATTTACTGGTGGTTCACTTATTACCCACACAACCTTTGTATGGGTGGTTCAGGAGCTCAAACGTCAAACCTGGTGGTCATAACTACATCCTATGCTGGGATATCCTCAAGATGAAAGCATGCATAGATTCAGAGTTTACATGAGATCAAAGACTAGCAAGACAGTTACTACACGCAGACAGAGACGAACTACAAAATTGTTCTTTAGCAGTGAACATGCATCGACCTAGGAACAGTCCATGCGCTCAATGACATTGTTGCATCTGCGGATTGAGCGGCAAATCAGTATAGTAATGGCATCGGGTCAGTGAGAAATTGCCTTCAAGAACAAAAATTAAGGCAAACAAAGCTACTTATAATAGAGTGGAAAGAGTAAAAAGCGTAAGAAAGCAAGACTACAGTCAGTACACGCAAAACAACCTAGGTTAGGTTAGAACCTGACAGGGGACGGTATAGGTGATAGCTGCCTACCCCGGCCGGCCGGTAGTTACATCCAAGATCCAACAGACCAACGAGGCAACGACCTTCTTGCAATCAGAAAAGGTCGAACATACTCAGAATGATAAAAGAAACCAAATTGGCGTTGCTGTTCAGCTGAGATTTGTGGTAGAACGGCCGCATCTCCTGACCTGCAAGCAAAAACACGGAGAAGGAAAACGAACGGAGAAGGCCAAGAGGCAAGTTACCTTGTGGTCTTCTTCTGTAAAGCTGCGATCAAGTATGCATGCAGCATGATGAGTTCATTACTCTATTTTACAGGGACGGTGAGGCCTATGTTCAGGCGAGATGACACCCACTTCAAACGGATGGATACAACATGCGCTAGCTAAGCCGATCCATCCGATCGATGTCGGTGTCATCTCTCCTGATCACAGGACCCAAACCCACAAGAACAGCACCCTGCTCAACAGCTCAAGTGGTTATCTGCTGACTCAAGGTAATTTTGCCTGTCTGTCTGTATGTGTCTGTCCCTGCACGGTGCACAGACAAACACCACGGGCCTCCTGTATATATAGTCCGGCCGGCCGGGGACGGGTGATACCTCTCAGAAAGAAAAACTAGCTTGCTAGCTAGCTAATGGCGCGCGGCCATGTGACAAGGCAATAAAATGGTGTGTTGGCGAGCTTTGAGCGGCGAAAATTCGTGCGTTCATTCCATCAGGAATCCTGGGCGTCCCCGCTTCCACACCGGAAAGCTGTAGGTCAGCGGCGTCGTGGTCGTGGTGGCGCGAGAGAACGATGTACACACACAGCGGACATACCACAACTTGGTGGTGCCCTGCCTTCACAAAGGACAAGTTGGTGCACTAGTAGCTAGCGTCTCATGGACCATTTCAGATTTATCAGATTAAAATGCTTCTGTTTTCACCTTGTCCTCCCCAAGGAAACCTCGCAACGATGGTATCAAAAGTTGTACTGAAGATGTGTCAATATATAGGTTAAAAAAAATCCGAAGTTTACGTTCCTTTGATTAATACTAATTAAACCGGCCTGCAGGCTGAAGCTCATCTTCAACGAACCTGGGTAGTATTTTACTGAAGATATTAAAGGAAATCACATCAATTGCTTTCGTGCCTGCTATGATCTCGTGCAGATCTTTGATACGTGTAATATAATCTCTGCATTGTTCCGGAGGACACAAAAGTATGATTTGACTGTTGGAAGTTCAAGATCTTACATGCATGTATGTGATCTCCCAGCAGTACTATAGTAGTATGTGGTTCTTCTATTTGATTAATTAAACCCTGCCCCGTACTCAATGAATGTTATTTTTTAAGATGGAATCAATGGTATTTCATCATGACTATTTCAGAGGGTCGAATAACTAATTAAAGAGGCACATCTAGGCTCTAGCATAGCCAGATGTATATCAATTCATGTCGCAAGCGATGGGGAAAGATTGCTAGATGCATGCATATCATTGGTGGTGATAAGAATCGTCATGTAAGTTGGAATGTGTGATGTCATGAAGCAAATGTCAGCATGTAACTTTGAACTGTCTCCTTTTATTTGGTTTACCCAGTGTAACCGGAACCCCACGTGATGACATATATTGATTAAAAAATAGAGTTTTGAGGAGATAGTTAAAAGCATCGAAAATGCAATTCTAGCGTCGCCGCTGGTTACCGGTCAGCCATCTACCGTCCACGTGCATCGTGATTCGTGCTGCGTCATTTTGCCATGTTTGACCAATTTCAACTTGATATGATGCACATTTGGATTTTAATTGAAACCGTGATGAAATCTTGTAGATTTTAGTTATCTCATAAGCATAACACATAGATTTCACACATATTTAGACTATTTCAACTTTTTTCCAATCAAATTATGTTTCACAACAAAATCCGACTAGATTTCATAACGGCTTCAATTAGATTTCAAATATATATCATATCAAGTTGAAATTGGTCAAACATGACAAAAGACGCAGCACGAATCACAAAGCAAGTGGACGATGGATGACTGACCGGTAGCTAGCGGCGCCGCTAGAAAAATTGCGTTATTAAAAGCATGTTAAGTTAGGCAAGAACGTGTCCTTGCATCATCTGCATATGCATGCACTTCATGATTTGAGGAGTACCTTTCAGTCCATGTTGCTATCAAAAGAGTTAAACGCTATAGTCTTGGTCATTTTTGGCGCAGTGAGAAAATGTGCACGAGGACTTGGTTTTCATGTTGGGAGAATCATAAGATAGATGATCAGCTCAGCTGGTCCTTTCCCTAGTTCTTGTATACCTTGCATGGTGCAGAAAGTTAGGAAGCACTAGCATTTTTGGAGCTGTTCGTAGATAGGTGTACCATACTTTTGTCACGAATTCTCCAAAGTTTTCCACACTTTTGACTAGGACTGGGAGGGATTATCGGGGGATCGTTTTTGTTTGTACACCCCCTTTGTTTCTTACTTCTGGATACAGACTTTGAATTGTCTTACCTTTTGCAACAGATGTAACCTTGCTGCCTAGATATCACTCTCACTGGAATGAAATCTTAACCTTAACAATTATCCACTATTAGGCACTGCTTTAGACCTTACAGATGTACATCCATAAATTATGTCATCTTGGTACAAAGTAGCTGGCCCTGAAATGGACTTGCAAGGTAAAGAAAACACCAAAGGACAAGTACAGTGGAACCTCAAGAATCTTTGCATGATCTGGACAAAATCCTTCCAAAGAGCTTTCAATCAGGAAATAATCAAGCACATGTGTACGCGATCCTTGTGTCGATTCGCCAGATCTGTGTGAAATGCGAAATGGAGCAGAGCAACTGCACACCAGCAATAACTGTACTTTCTTGTACAAAAATCATAGAATATGGTTTGGCTGGGACTTTGGATTTTTCTTTAATCCTTGTGTTGCTTGAAGAAGTCCGGCATTTCGGTGCCAATCATTTATGTTTTCTGTCCTGCAGATTTGTATAGCACGAAGATATACTAACAATGCAAGTGTGCAACTAGTTTAGAGTGTGCGTTCACATACTTGAAGAACTTAATTAAAGTGTCGTTCTGATAAATGCAGAGCAATTTGAACGCCGAGTCAATATTTTTTTTACCAAGGCTTGTATGCCGACGATTTAGTGACAGTAGTAGGAACACACCTGAAGAACTGAAGACTAACATGTGGGAACTGGCGATTTCCCCCCAAAGAAAGAACATGTGGGAACTATAGTTCTCTTTGTACATACAATCAGTGGCGGAGCTAGACTCCAGTACCAGTGATGTCAATACGCTATGCTGCTTGGTACTTCTAGAGACTGATGCATAAAATTTGAAAAATTAGAGGGGCATTTGGAAAACCTGTGATGTCAAGCGACATCATATACTGTGAGCAGCTCCGCCACTGCATACAATGATACAAACCTTGTTGCATGGATGGTAAAAGTCTTGAGGAGTTCAAACTTCGGACCTGGTTGGTCATCCTTACATTATATCCTTCACCGAATTGCTGGGAATTCTAATCATGCTCAAGTTCATTGCATGGGCCTATCCATGTCCCTTTCTCCTTATGTGTAACTAACATTAACCTTATCCAGTTGTGCTTAGCTGGCGGCTGGCGTAAATTGGAAGTTTGGAGGTCACACAACTGCAGTCCATTTTATTACTCCCTCTAATGCAAAATAAATGGCGTAGCTTTGAATTAGGGTTAGTTCAAAATTATGACTCTTATCATGGACCATAGTTAGTATAAGATTAGAAGGTAGAACTAGCAAGGTTTACCGGTCGGGAACCAGATATCCCGTGCACCCCCGGGAAATGGTCTTACCGGGCAAAAAACCCAGTTTTTTTTTTAAATTTCGTATTTTAACAAAAACTCTCGGTAAATGGTCATACTGGGAACCAAAAATTGCATGTTCGAATTTCGGTATTCAAATTCGTCCGGTAACCGGTCTAGATTTTCCGGTAACCGCGGTAACTGGAAATTCCGACCGGACCGTCCCCTCTTGGAAAGTTTTTCCTGCCGGTAACCAAAACCTTGCCTGGCGCAATTGGAAGTTTGGAGGTCACACCTGGAAGCTAGAGTCCACTTTATTACTCCCTCTGATGCAAAATAAATGGCGTAGCTTTGAATTTGGGTTAGTTCAAAATTATGACACTTATAATGGATCAGAGATAGTAGAATTAGAAGGTAATAAACTAGTAAGGTTTACCCTCGAAAATTCTGGTCCTATGACATCTCTAGATTACAAACATAAGGACCCATTACCCATTTTTTAAAAGAGAACTACTCATTTTTTGGCCTAAGGACTAATTACTCATGATCCTATTTACCACTATAGCTCCTGCTCAACCTTGTTGCTTTCTGGAAAGTGTCTTTGACTCCCGAGCTTTCCGGTGCTCCCTACATTTTAAAATATTCAAAAGAAAATTATAGTTTTCAAAATATTATGTACATGGCCAATGATATATCTATGGGCATGGAAAATCTCAGTGCAAAATTATTTGCATTATGGGCTAAACAAAAATGACAAAATATGATAAATTTAGAGATATGAAAATATGCATAATTACATCCACAATTTTGTCAGTTTTGTATAGCTTACAATACAAAGTATTTAAAATCGATATTTTACACGTTAGTGGGATACATCATCGGCTACATCGATATTTTTTTCAAAAAAATCTTTTAAACATCCTAAATATGATTTTTGAATTTTTTTTAAAACTAATAAGATCACTGTATCTGGAGTTCTCTCTCTTTTTTACTTGTTCTTTAGCTCTTATAGAGCCATGAACTTGTTAAGTGAACTTGATCGTACGGCCCCATGTGCAAGCCAAACCAGCACAGCAGAATGTGGCATGTCTCATGACTCTCTTTTTTTAGAATAGAGAATCATGTCTCATTTTTTTTAGCAAAGAGAATCATGTCTCATGACTCATGAGAGTTGACTCTTGACTTCGACTACTCCCATTTTGTTTTAGCATAACTACTCCCATTTATGATCCTACCCACGCTCGAACTGGTGGGCCGGACCTCGGATGATAGAGTAGCCCAAAATTCCAGCAGACAAACAGCAGACTGTCTCGGGCCGGGGCTGGCACAGCGAATCTCTAACAAGAACTACAATGTACGGCCCGCTCCGCCTGCGCGGCCGTGGCCGTGGCCGTGGAACCTACAGCGCCGTCGTGGCAGGGAGAGATGGCCGTGCTGTGAGCGTGGGACACGGCGGCACGACGCGGGGATGATAAAAAATGGAGTGTCCTCGCTGTCGCTGATGGTGCGCCTCCTCCACCTGCCCCGCGCTCCCACCTACCGCCCCCTCCTCTTCCTCCCGCTCCCTCCTCCCTCGCGCCTGCGAGTGGCCGCGTCGGCCTCCTTGTCCCCCCTCGCCGCCATGTCGACGACGGCGCAGCAGGCGGTCGCCGACCAGAAGCGCGCGGTGCGGTCCGACGTGCGCAGGGCGCTCAAGGCCCTCTCCCCCGACCAGCGGGCCAGCGAAGGTAGGTGAGCCCGCCACGCCTGGATGGCCACCAGCTGCTCGTCGATTTGCCAGTTAGAACTTTGCTGATGGAGTAAGCGTGTAGTGTTACTGTGTTAGTGCCATATAGAAAATAGTGCTAAAATTTTGTGACAAGAATAAACAATCACCATGTAACTCGCGGTAGATCACTACTAGCATTTCGATTTTAATGACTGCTTAACATTAGAGCGCGTGCCTAGGATATATATGATTCCGATTCTGATGGGAAGTGTTTAAGCAAGTAAAATGTTCTAGTGGCATTGCAGTGCTTAGCATGACTCTATTCTAAGAGAAACAAGAATTAGTGTACTTACCTTTGGATTTCTCTTACCGTAACAAAGGAGATAAAAGTAGTGGTACCATTTTGTTTTCATTGGTGTTAGGAGACATTAAGTGAAATGAGGATCAGTGTAGTATGCTTCTGTTGTTGGAACAGAGTTGGTTTTCTGCATGTTAGAAGTATTTAGAGCTGAAAATTTATTATCATTGCAGACCTGGCTATTCAAAGCAATATTTTGAACTCTTCTTGGTTCAAAGCAAGCAAAAGGTTGTGCGCCTATATAAGCTGTCCGCAATTACGAGAAGTTGATACAACAAAAATACTAGCACAAGTTCTATCCCCAGATTCTGGTGAGTCGCCGAGTCCCATATACATATCTGCTCTGTGTTATTTCCTGTCTCTAACAATTTGGTTCATTTTAAGAACATGATGGACAAGCAAAGGATATCTATGTTCCTCGAGTTGAAGATAAAAATCGCAATATGCGGATGTTCAAATCACGACCATGGATGATTTAATTAAAAATTCTATGAACATTCTTGAGCCGTCACCATTGGATGCTAGTGGGAATGCTCGTGAAGATGGTATGAAGTACCATGGAACTTTTCCCTACTTCATATATTTATTAAGCTATTTCATCAGCAATGTCAGTTGGTTTATGTGTTACCACTGAGCCACCTCTACTCCTTACAGTGTTATCATCCTCATCCCCTGTTGATCTTCTTCTGTTGCCTGGTAAGCTCTTCATCCATTGCTACATTCATTTTTGTCTTTTTTCTTTTTAGAGGTCGCTCATCTTATTGTCACATTAGACATTCAGTTGGATAATATTTGTTATTCATGCAGGACTAGCTTTTGACAGAACTGGCCGAAGACTAGGACGTGGTGGAGGGTAGGACTGTATTTTATTCTATCATGATATTTACAATAATGCCTTGTATTGAAGTTGCCAATGTACACCTATCGCAGAAAAAAATGGTTGCCAAGGTGCAATGGCATATTCATCCAAATGACCAACTACGAAATTGTTCCACTTCTAACTTTCACCGCCAGCTAAAAATGGTTCATGTAGTCTGCTATGAACCAAATATATCATGATTTACTAGAATGCCAATTACTATATTTTCTTCACCTGCATATATTCGAAAATGCAGCTTAATGACGTTGAAATTTCACCGCCTTTTGATTTCTGGTGTCAGAGGAGCCTGTTTGTTGGAACAACAGTTACCACTAGAAAACTGTATGTATCTTTTTGATGCAGAAATTCCTTGCTAGGGTGATCCACACACATTAATATCTTCGTCTAGCAAACAAATCAATTGCTTGTCATAATATTTGCAGACCATCTAAACGTAAAACTGTGTGTTTGTAGTCCCTGTGGTACGTGGATTAACAGCCAAACAGCATCAACATGAATCGTGTTGAACCTGGAGTTAATGAGATCGGATATTTGACCTTAGTCTCTCCTTTTAGCTAAGAGTAGAATTCTATGTGCAAACATCACTTAGCATCGATCTTTTTTTGTATATTCCCTAGCTCTGTATAACTCCACGATGTGTACTTTTGTTTACTTGTTGGGCGCTTCACTTATCATATATACCAAGTTTCACTTTTTTTATTAAAATATTTTTCCATTATGTAATTATAATTTTGCATGTTTCCCAATCTGAAAGGTACTATGACACATTCTTGATGAGATACCAAGAACTCGCTAAAGAGAAAGGGTGGAGTCAGCCTCTTCTAGGTATGGTATGCATATATTCAGAAGTTTAGTTCTCTATATACATTACTTAGCGTTCTTTTGTTTTATTTGTTTCTTCGCACACAAATTTGCAGGAAGTTGTGGACTTCTAGTCTATTATAGTTGCAAAAAATATGCTATTGGTTTCACTAGTGTTTTGTGTTGGGGTCATATTATTCCCTCTGCCTCAGAAACAAAATCAAATTAAACTGTTTAGAGTAGATTGTGTTGGACTAGTAGGATCAAAGTGGATAGTTTTGAAAAATAAGACCACAGTTAGAGACTTAGAGGGAGCACAATTCAATGAGTTACAACTGTATTTGCAATGCTAGCAAACTCTAAGGGAGTTATTCAATGGTATGGAATCCAATGACATGTAGGAAACTAGAGTGTACATCCATGTGGCATTAGTTTTATATCTTGTATTCTTATTAGGACTTTTTTGCGAACCCGGCAGGAGCACTGCCTTGCATTAAGATTGAGACCAACGCCCACAATTTGATTAATTAAGAATTAATTTATCATGATGCATTTGCAATCTCTTTTTGAAGCATTCCAGTTTCTATTTTAGTTTTTAAGAGTATCTTAAATTCTTGAATCCAGCCAGTAACCAAATTCAATCGTCAAGTACATTCTCTCCCATTTCTGGTTCCAAACTTATGTATGCACATGAGAGCTTTGTTCCCTCAAGTAAAAGAAAAGAAAATGAAAGCTTTGTTTGACATGTACATGTGAAGGACATAGTTACTCACAGTTAGATACTAGAGGGTCCTTTCTCAGGGAAGATACCTGTACTGGTTTGTTTTCTCAGTGGACTCTTTTAAGCAGCCTTGATGTCAAACAGAAAGGGTTTATCCTTTTTCTTTTCCCTTTCTGTGGAGCTAGATATGTTTGATCCACCTGCATAACGGTAGCTGCATGGATAATTCCGACCATAGATTAAACAACCAGCCGGTGGGAGAACCGTCCAACTGGCTGGTTCACTGATTCGCCAGCCAGTTCAACGCCGACAAAAAAAACGTCATATTAGTTGGTGTTTAGGCTAGATTGTAGAAAATTTGACGTCGGATTGTGTATGAACTCATAATATATGTGTTAAATCATCAATAAATCACAAAACCAACTCAGCCTAGCTGGTAATGGGCCTCCAGCGTGGGAATTCTTGCAGCTAGGTTAATATCGTATGTTCGATCTCTGCCTAGAACATCTTGTTCGAAAAAGTTTTCCCGGTTTACATTAAAAGGGTTTTTTAATCATAAAGAACCGGAGAAAGCTCCGGCTCTGGCCTTTTCGGGTTGGCCATCAGTCCAGTCCGTCTAGTTTTTAAACCATGCTGCACTAGCTTTCTAGATTCCTTAAGTTGGTGTAATATGAGTCTCATGTGCCACTCTGCCAAAAATGCACTCAGGATTGTATGCGCTATACCTGTCACAGCTGTCAAGCCAAGAATGCAATTGGATCCCAATCCTGATTCTGTGTTTTTGCTCCGGTGTCGTAGCCACCTATGGTAGTGTAGCCTTTTTTCATTTCAGCGCTCTTCGAAAATACAAATTACATAATTTGATGTGTGTTCGAACGAGTGGTAATTCTCTCATTTCCCTGTTCTAAACCACAATTTAGCTCACGGAGCAAATGGTGAGTGCCGACAGGTAGTTCCATGCTTATCTGACTGAACAAAATCTTTTTCATTGCATGTTTCGGTAAAATATGTCTATCGCAATGATATCACATCTGTTACTCTGCATTGCATTGTTATATTTAATGGTGATGTATATTTATCCTTCCGTTTAGTAAATGATTCACACTAATGGTTGGCTTATTTTGAAGTTGCACTTTCATACTCGGTGCAAATTCTGGAGGAAGGAGTCATCCCACTCAACTCAACTGATGTTCCCATTGATGCTCTGGTCACATCCTCTGGCATTATACCAATCAGTTCTGCTGCATTGGAGAGGGTGCAACGAAGCTGATTGGTCTCCGCTATGTCTTCAGTTCCTGACAGCAGTCACCCATTCCAGAACTCTGCTTACCAGAGCTGAGAAATGTGCATGTCGCTTGTGGTTTTATGTTGTATCATTTCAATTTTCGATTGAATGAATTCGGTTAGACAGTAGAATATGTATTCAAAACATGAGCTCGTTTTAGCTGCCATTGTAATGACGCCTTTGATGAAACAATTGATTAGCTCAGTACAATATTCTGAAATTGTGTCATTGTTTCAGTATGTTACATTTTTTGCATCCGTTGGTATGTTACGTTTTCAGGTATCATTCCTCTAAAATAATTTACTAGTTAGATTTGGTTCTCAATGCAGTTTTTCCGAAGATGCTGTTTCCATGTTTGCCTAGTGTAACCATGGCTTTGCACTGAATTCGGCTCTGGCCAAATTTGCTCAACTTCTGATGATTGTTCTGCTGACTAGGGTATAGGGTTTTAGGTGAACCTGAATACTTATCTTGAGTACACTTCTAAAGAGCCATATGGCCGACGAAAGAAAGAAAGTGTGACAGTCTGTTTCGGGATTACATTATTTCAGTTTAGAATAGGCAAATATGTATCCGATTGGTTTTCAACGAAAAGATCAACAGCCCAGTTCAACAAAGACAAGAATATCACCGACAAAAGCAGAATTCACAACTTCATTGATATATATGTATACAATGTTTACAACTTTTCTCTGTCACACAAGATTGGCAGTAAGACAAGAACAATTAATGAAACCATTGGCTCGCAACCAAAATTCGAATGATTTAATCACTAATTAAGAACTAACTGCAAATTCCCGGGTGACAAACATGATCAGCGGCTGAGGGGCAAATTCATGGGTTGAGCACCTCAGACCGTAACAAGAACTACAACAAATTCTCAGCATGAAACGATCAGGGCTTCAGCACGTCCTCCGGACAGATGTAGGGGTCGTCGAAGAAGACGGTCTGCACCACCTTGTCCAGCTCCCGGCGAGCCGCCTCCCTCTGTCGCGCGTAGACGTTCTGCTTCCTGTTCAGAACTTGGCGAGCGGCGTCGAGGGCCGCACGGATCGTATCCTGTGGGGCGTAGGGATCCTGATGACTCGCCGCAGGCGCCGGTGGCCGGATCGGCAGGATGCTCTTGGTGACTGTCGCTTGGACGCGCTCGCCGTCCTCCTGCTTTGTCTTGATCTCGCCGTGCGCGTCGTTGCGGAAGACGCCGGCGCAGTGGACCTTCATCGTGCCCGACGCCTGCACCGCCACTGTAGGCCTGATCCTAGTGCACGAAACCTTCTCACCCGCCTTTTGCTTCGTGATCACGCCGTGGGCGCTGACCTGGGTCGATGACGACGTCTCTTTCTTGGGGTGCGATGGCGCTGGCACCGCCGGCTCGATCTTCTTGCAAGAAATGCTCTCGCCGGTGTGCTGCTTGTTGATCGCGTCGCCGCCGAAGCGGACAGCGCGGGCGGTGACCTGGGTCTCCTTCTTCGGGCAGGACGTGCGCACGAACGGCCTGATTCTGGCGCACGAAAGGTGTGCCGCCGGAGAAGCCGCCTGTTTCTTCCTGGCGCGGGAGTCGTCGTCACCTCCATGGCGGCGTCGCCGCTTGCAGTCCCCGGAGGCGTCCGCTTGCATCATGACACGGGAGGGGTCGAAGCAGACGCGATCCGCGCACGGCGGTGCCTGCGCGCGGAAGGACGACGAAGGTGCGGCAGAGGAACCACGCGGGTGCAGAGCAGCGCAGGGAGCCACCAGCGAGGCCATAATCGATCTTGTCTCCGTCTTCTTGCTTTTGCTTGCAGCTAGGGCTTGATGGGGGCGCAAGGGGTCGATCCGGATGCTGCACGGAATTTGGGATACCGGGGGATTTCTGTGAACTTGGTATATGGATCGATTTCAGTCCGGCCAGAAAGCGGAGACAGATTGCGCGGGAAACAAACCCTTGCGCGCCACGATTTTGCATTCGATCGATCAATTTTGGAAAGTAGTAAATGCAGGGTGTCCGAGTCTAACTGTCCGCTGAATTTGTTTTCCATCCGGACACTCAGAGCAGCATAGCGCGTCCGTTCCACGCGGAGCAAGCCAAGCAGGGATTTTACCCAAGGAAATCGTTGTACGTTTGTGCTTTTTCGAGAGTAATTGTACGTCTGTGCTACTTCATCAGATATAAATGAGAGAGTGGCGTTTCGGGTCATAGGTCTAGATATGGATTTCCGAAAGAGAATCCACTACTTCTAATTCAAAAATAAAATTCCACTACTTCTGTTTCTGTTTGGTCTGAAATAAACCCTGAACTCTTGGAAAAGTTCATATCACATATAACTAAAAAAAAAAATGCTTGTGTAGGCAAACATTCAGCACAGGTAAACGAGGCTGAACTGGAGCCGCATCTTGATCACCCGGTTCCATCGAATCAAAATCCTCACTTGAACTTTAGATTTCCAAATATCCAGAGCACCCGCGGTGCCCCCACACTGTTGTTATCTTGCTAATTCATATGAGACTGCTCTTGCATGACCCTCGAGTTTGTCAGACCCATCCACGACTCAACTTACCCACGTCCCTAGCCCGTCTGCACCTCTAGAGCTCCCTACTCGCGTGGATTGATGTCGTCGCACTCGGCGGCGAGATCCCATAGTTGTCAGGACCCGTGGACGATTCATGCCGACATGCTCGTTCCTTGAAGCTTGTGGAGTAACTTGCCACAGTTTCAAGAGGGTGAAGCGATGGGGCAATACACGTCACTGTTTTCCTTGGGTGGGACGGTGTCGTGTCTCGGGTGACGGACACCGGAAATAGATGGTACCCCCACTAGTACAGAACGACACATCGGAAACGAGCCAAAAACCCCATCGGCAACGGAAAAAAGGTCTGTGTCCCTGCCTCCGTGGCTGATGTGAAGGCCCTCATCGGTAACGGAGGCAAAACACCGTTTCCGACGAGGTCTCCATTTGGCAACGGTTGTGCGCAGACCTCCGTTTCTTTAGTTTTCATTCATCAGATACAGAGTTTGCCATCCACCCGTTTGCACTGAGCATTTCTCATATTTCGGTTTCAGGATGCCACATTTACAAATGCCACTAGATACTTAAAATCTCACAACACAAGCTCAAATACTAAAACGGTAACAGATTTCATTCATATCACAATGTAACTTTACATTTTCATCACAATTTCACCTTTACAATTGCATCACAAGATGTGACAAACATAAGAGGTAAAATGATAACAGATTTCATCTATACTAATCCTATCATGTCAAAGGACGGAAATAATATATGATTTCTTTCCTACATCCTTTTCCACAATTCTCGCAGGTGTCACTCTAGCAATCTCTTCTTCTCTCAACTTCTTGAGAGAAGGATGTTCAAGTTTTGGACCCTATACATTAGTAAATAGAATTACAACTGTTAAATACATATGCTAAAACAAATACACTATGAATTTAAGCAAACTGAAACGATAACTTACCTATGTCTTGAGGTGGCTCTTATTGATGAACCGGAGCAGCCAACACACGGCTTGTCAACAAGATATTGCGATGTCAGCAGCTTCATAGGATGCCTGACAACGATCATCCTTTCCATGGAGGCCACCACCGGCTCTGGATTTTTTATGCAGTGTAACTGAAATCTAATCTAATACGTCACCGATGTGACATTTCGGCGACACTGTATAAAACACTCTTACTTAAAAAAGTGTTTTGTGCAGTGTACCAAAACGTCACAATAGCGACGGTGGATATGTATGGTGGAGTTTGAAAGGGAACAGCTTGATATCCCTAAATGTAAATAATGATTTATGTTAGTTCTGACACTACTAGATAGAACGAACAATTTAACACAATAATATGAAGTATATAGTAGCATTTAGTGTATACTGACCTATGTATATAATTGGAGGACATTATGGGAAAGTTAACAAACACTACTGTCTTGAGTAGTGTTCGTTGTTTGTTCTGTGTCTCCGACTTTTTTATGCAGTGTCACCGAAATAGACTCCTGTTTTCATATTGACTAGTTAGCTAAACTACAACCGGTTGCAAGTGCACAATAGGCAAGTTAACTACATTAAGAAATGATCTAGATAGAACTACCGAATGTGAACTGAACTACTATCAACAAGTTAGCTAAACTACAACTAGTTGCAAGTGCACAATAGGCAAGCTAACTACATCAAGAAATGATCTAGATAGAAATACCGGATGTGAACTGAACTACTATCAACAAGTTAGCTAAACTACAACTAGTTGCTCTAGATCAGGTGTAGGCAAGTTAGCTACATCAAAGAGTGGATCTGATACCTTCTTCACGTCGCCGTTGGATCGATCTAGCAGATCCGAAAGTGGTGGAGGTAGAGGAAGCGGACAGAGCGATGACCTCGCCGTGTCGGGCGAGATGGCGAAGACCTCTCCGTGTCGGGGGACATGGCGAAGACCTCGCCGTGATAGCCGTCGTCTGGGCGGAGACGGCGCCGCCACGGCGCCGGCGATGGCCGCAACGCCAGGAGCCGCCGCCACGAACAGAGCTAGTATACTGGGACAGAGTGAGGAAACAAGTGAGTGTTAGGTTTTGCTCTGTACGCCCATATATATAGGTAAAACATAGGAAATGGTTCTTTAGAAGGACCGTTTCCTTTGTGTTTCTTCCACTGAGGTGTGGGACCTACGCGCCCACTCTGTGGAATTTCTTCTACTCTATGGAATAATATTTTCCTATATGGAGAAAACCACTTATAGGATACTTATATTAATATTAGTGATTACTACATTACATACGCAGTACATATTAATAATAATAAAGTAAATTACAGATGGAGAACTTATAGAACTACTACTAGCGACTTCTTGTTTTTCTTGCGCCCTGCTTCCGCGCAATCCTCGTCCTTCTCACGGCCTCGCTTGTTGGGGGCCATTGGAGTGGTGGCGGCGGCAGCATATCGGAGGCGGTGGCGGCGGCTTTCTTCTCCGTCGCCGGGGCTCCCTTCTTCGGGACCGGCGCCTCCACCTTGTCCTCCTCGTCGTCGTCCTCCTCCTCCTCCTTCTCCTCTTCGGTTGACTCCTCATCAGAATCAACCTTCGGCGGGCCCAGCATCAAGGTGGGATCATGGAAGTTGGCATATTCGTCATCGCTCGTCTCCGGCGTCGCTCCTTCAACGGACTCGCCGCTGACGGGGGGACTGTCCTGCGGCGACTCAGTGTGCTCCTGTGTGTCGTTGCTGCGAGGCATCTTCGCTAATCAGTAGGAGGGAGCGAGCGAGCGAGAGAGAGAGAGCAGATTCTGTGGCATCTTGAGCTAGCAAGGATTGGGGTTTTTAAGGAGTAGTGGGCGGTGCCACTACGCCATGGCATTTACTCGCCTCGCTTTGAATTCGAAGAAGCTTGAACGCGACCACATTGGAAACGCACACATCGAATGACCGTTGCCATAGAACCACATATCGGAAACGGAGGCACATTGGGAACCGTTGCCAATAATATGGGTAACGGAGATAATACTTTCTCCGTTACCTATGTTGACGGGCCAGCCGCGGCCCAGGTCAGGTTTGTACGCTCCGGCCGCGCGGAAAGCGCGATTCTCCGTCGCCTAACGCCTGCCGTTTCCATAGAGGGGTATCCGATGTGTCGTTCTGTACTAGTGCCCCTTTTTAGGTTCGGCACGGGGCGCGAAGGAGGCTGGAAGACGCCTTACCCGGGAGCAAGGTCGCCAAGTTCTTCGTCGGTGGGAGAGAGCAAACAACACAGAAAGACACACGGAGTTACCCAGGTTCAGGCCGCCCGGAGGCTAAAAGCCCTACTCCTGCATGTCTGGATTGAGAGGTTCATCATGGTGTGGTGTGCAAGGGTATTCTGGGGTGAACCCGGCAGAGTTTCGGCCGGAGGTAGACGAAGAGCAGATCCTGCCCTGGGGAGATCACCTCTCTCTCTACCCTCCGAAGCCTAGTCTAGTCTTGCATAAGCTCTAGCTTGCTTCCTTTTTTCCTCCTTCTTCCTCGGTGCCATGGACCTCCTTTTATAGGCTAAGGGGATCCGACATGGGCACGCGAGAGGCGTGAAGGGTCTTGGCGGGAAAACCCCTCGGCGGTCCTTGGAGGAGACGTGGCGTCCTCTCCTCCAAGCATTCTCCGGAGGGCGGCGCGGTCGTCCGTCCTTGGAAATGGTGGGACGGACAAAGCCTGTCCGCCCCACCAACTACGCTCGTGGCGACGTCACCAGGGCGCGGCCTTCATCTTGGCGCCCAAGTCTTCTGCCAGCTTCCGACGAGCTGGTGATCTTATCCTTTCGGTGGTACGGATGGAGGACCCGGGGTGCGCCTGACCTCCTGCCGGGCGCATGGACCCGCGGGTATCCCGCCTTGTTCTCCGGACGAGGGGGTGACCCCGGGAGGTCGCCTGGTCCTTAGCCACAGAGCCTTGCTGTCGAACTTGTCGGGTTTTCTTGGGGCAGATGGGCTAACCCATCTGCTGTACTTGACTCCTTGCCTTGTCCATCTTCTTGGTGGGCCCCGATGGAGGACCCACTTTGGCAGCATCAGGGGAACCCCATGTTCCACTGCTGCAACAGTAGCCCCCGGGCATGGTCCCGGCGGCTCTTGCTTCAGCTGCTGCCGGGGCTATGGCCAAAGTGGGTACCCGGCGCCTTGCTTGCTTTGCCCTAGGCTCGCCAGGGCGAAGTAGAGACGAGCCCCCGAGCTTCTCTTGGACTTGATCGCGGCGAACGTTGCGGTTCGCACGGACGGCCAACGTCTATCTTGAATCCAACGGGAGGGAGCGCTTGAAGCGGAACGTCCCCTCGATCCCCACGTCAGTCGGAGTAATGGGGCCGCGACGTGACGCGTGGGGTGACTTATGAGTCACGCCTCGCAGCACTGTGGCCGTTGCTCCCCAAATCTTCCAAAATCCCCAAATCGCCGCCACCGGAATTCGACTCTTCTTCTTCGCCGAGCGCCGCCCTCCTCCTTCGGCCACCCGGACCTCACTTTGGAAAGCCCACTCCTCTGCCGCTCAAGGCACCTAGGCGCGAGAGGGGAGGAGTGCGGAAGGTGAAGCAATCCGTAGTAGAGAAAGCGGCGATTGAAGCCTCTCGCGCCGCCGCCATACTTCCCCCGAAGAGGGTGATGCAGGCTGTGTTTTCTCCAAGCGCGTATGCTGATGAGAAGAAGGTGGATCCTGCTCGCCACGCAGTAGCCTTGGAATTTCGTGGCGGTGAAGAAGTGGGAATCCGTCCCGGAGAAGGTCTTCAGGGAGAAAATGAAGTGGTCACCTTCCACAACTTCTCGGTGATGGGACTATTGCCCCCCTTTTCATCGTTTTTCCTCGCCATCCTGGAAGCGTTCGGACTGCATATGCTTCATTTGCATCCGAATGCGGTGTTGATTCTGGCCTCCTTTGCATATGTGTGTGAGTCATTCGTCGGGGTAATGCCCTAGGTGGCCTTGTTCCGTCACTTCTTTGTTTCCCACCTGGGAAGGTCGAAGTGGATAGCCGGCGGGTTACCTTTCGCCTCAGGAAGTCGTCGGCGCACCAATACCCAGCTGTGAAGCTTAACCCGGACTGGGGAGAGTGGAGGCACAACTGGTACTTCATTTCAGTGGGAGGCTTCAATCCCCACCTCCTGACGCCAACCTTCCCTGCCGAGCGTCTGGCCAACTCCAAAGATAGAAGCTCCCAAGGTCCGGCTCTTGCCCCAATCATTGAAAGACTAACCGAGCTCCGCAACCAAAGGCTGACATGCTCCGCCATTGTGGGTGACTTCATCCGAAGAGGAAACGCCCCGCTGCAACACAGGTCACAGCCGCTGTGGAAGGTTCAGCCAAGGATTGGACTCCTCTTACAGTGGAGAGAATGGTCGAGCAAGATGCTCTTTCTGCTCCCGGGTGTTCCTTTTCATCTTCCGCCAGGAGTGCTTCCCCTCTTTGAAGGCTCAGGTGCTGCGGTTGCCCGACCCTCATGCCGGAATGCAACACATTTGGGATTGCTGGCACCGAATTCCTGGATCCCCTTCCGGTTCCAGCGCAGAAAGTCGCACCGGGTCAAGGGTCTTCGATAGCTGCAGACTTGCTCGGCGGAGACGTTTCCCCGGAAGGTTCTGATCTGTCCGACAATGAAGCTGAGGAAGAACTTGCCCCGGACGAGCCTGCCGGGTGCGCGGATCTTGCCTCTCCCCGAGAGGCGAGGGAGGTTCAGACGAGGGTCGAGGGTCCAGCGGTGGAACTGCTCCCGGAGCAGTCAGCGCACCACTTGACGAGCCAGAGTCGGAAGGTGACTCCCAAGCTCTCCCTCCTCTGCTCCTAGCTGATGATGGCGCCGAGGAGAGCCTGTCGTTGCCGATCCCTTCCGATGCTTTGGAGGAAAAGAGTTGGAGCGCCCCCGGAGCCAAGCGGACTCGAGGGTAAGTTAGAGTCCTTCTGACCCCGAGCGATGAATCTTTGCCTGACACTTTAATGACGTGACGCCTTGTTTTCCTCGTAGATCCCCGGAACTCGGAAGTTCCAGGAAATACCGCCGGGTGGAAGACGACGTTGAAGCTGGAGAGACCGCAGAGAGCTCTGCCATGGTCGTGGAGGAGCCCCCGGCTCCTGTCGAAGCTCCGTCTTTGCAGCATGACATCCAGGAAACGGGGGAGATGGTGGTGTGGACCCCCCTTCCCCGAATTCGGGAAGCGACCTCCCCGGCGGGTGATACGTCTCAAACGTATCTATAATTTCTGATGTTCCATGTTGATATTATACCAATTGTTACATGTTTTATATACACTTCGTAGCATTTTTATGCATTTTATGGGACTAACCTATTAACAAGATGCCACAGTGCCAGTTCCTGTTTTCTGCTGTTTTTGTATTCCAGAAAAGCTAGTCTAGAAATATTCTCGGAATTGGACGAAACTTGGACAGAACCTCCTATTTTTCCAACACGAAGACGGAATCCAGAGGAGAGACGGAGGAGGGCCACATGGCACCCACACCATGGGGCCGCGCGGGCCCCCTGCCGCGCCGTGGGGTGGTGTGGGGCCCTCGTGGCTCCGCAGTCGTCGCCCTTTCGCCTATTTATTCCTCCCGACGTGAAAACCCTAAATACCTGAGCCATTATCCACGAAAAGTTCCAGAGACGCCGCCGCTGTCAACCCTAGCTCGGGAGGGTTCAGAAGCTCTTCCCGGCACCCTGCCGGAGAGGGGAATCATCACCGGAGGGCTCTACATCACCATGCCTGCCTCCGGAGTGATGCGTGAGTAGTTCATCCTTGGACTACGGGTCCATGGCAGTAGCTAGATGGTTGTCTCTCCACTTTATGCTATCATGTTTAGATCTTGTGAGCTGCCTATCATGATCAAGATCATCTTATTGTAATGCTACATGTTGTGTTTGCTGGGATCCGATGAATATTGAATACTATGTCAAGTTGATTATTAATATATCTTATATGTTATTTATGATCTTGCATGCTTTCCGTTACTAGTAGATGCTTTGGCCAAGTAGATGCTTGTAACTCCAAGAGTGAGTATTTATGCTAGATAGTGGGTTCATGCCTCCGGTAATCTGGGAGAGTGACAATAACTTCTAAGATTGTGGATGTGCTGTTGCCACTAGGGATAAAATAACCGATGTTTAGCTTAAGGGTGCGCCGTTAGGTCTAATGCATTTGTTTACATTACGCACATTACTTAATGCAATTATCCGTTGCTTGCAACTTAATACCAACGGGGAACTCGGTATGACAACCTGGCGGTGGATTATTAGTCATAGACGCTGTTGGATAACGGTCTATGTATTTTGTCGTAATGCCCACATGAATATCATAGTAATCATCATGTCATATATATGCATTGTCATGCGCTCAATATTTTGTCAATTGGTCAGCTGTAATTTGTTCACCCAGCATGTTAGTTATCTTTTATGGAGAGACACCACTAGTGAACTGTGGACCCCGGTCCATTCTTTTATACTGATAATACAACCAACTGCAAACAATGTTCCTTTTCATTCTCTGCAATTTACTACTGTTTTCCACACCATACGTTTAATCCTTTGTTTTCAGCAAGCCGGTGAGATTGACAACCTCACTGTTTCATTGGGGCAAAGTAGTTTGATTGTGTTGTGTGCAGGTTCCACGTCAGCGCGCCACTGACAACCTTCAGAAGTGATTTCTTGCTCCTACTGGTTCGATTAAACCTTGGTTTCATACTGAGGGAAACTGCTGCTACACTGCTTCATACCTTCCTCTTGGGGTCTCCCAACGAACGTGTGATCCACGCAATCAAGCATATTTTCTGGCGCCATTGCCGGGGAGCAGAAGTACTTCGGTTCAGAAATCTCCTTACTTCCCCTTCCACACGCCAGCATATTTTCTGGCGCCGTTGCCGGGGAGCAAGAGGATTTCTGCAAGGGGAGTTTCACGCTTCCAATCTCTTTACTTTGTTATTGTCTTGCTAAAATGAGTACCCCTGAGAACACTAAGTTGTGTGATTTCACTAGCACGAACAACAATGATTTCATTAGTACACCTATTGCTCCACCTGCTTCTAACGCAGAATTCTATGAAATTAAACCTACACTTTTAAATCTTGTTATGAAAGAGCAATTCTCTGGTGTTAGTACGGATGATGCTGCTGCTCACCTTAATAATTTTGTTGAACTTTGTCAGATGCAAAAGTATAAGGATGTAGATGGTGATATTATTAAACTGAAACTTTTTTCCTTTCTCTTTGAGAGGACGTGCTAAAGAATGGTTGCTATCTTTGACTAGAAATAGTATTGATTCATGGACTAAATGCAAAAATGCTTCCATAGGAAAATATTATCCTCCTGCTAAGATTATATCTTTGAGAAGTACCATTATGAATTTCAAACAATTTGATAATGAGCATGTTGCTCAAGCTTGGGAGAGAATGAAATCATTGGTAAAGAATTGTCCCACCCATGGACTGACTGCTTGGATGATCATCCAAACCTTTTATGCAGGACTAAATTTTCTTCAAGAAACCTATTGGATTCGGCCTCTGGAGGTACCTCTATGTCCATCACTTTGGGTGATGCAACAAAGCTTTTTGATGATATGATGATAAATTATTCTGAATAGCACACCGAAAGAGCTCCACCAAGTAAGAAGGTAAATTCTGTTGAAGAAATCTCTTCCTTGAGTAATAAGATTGATACTATTATGTCTATGCTTACAAATGGAAAGATGCATATTGATCCAAATAATGTTCCTTTAGCTTCTTTGGTTGCTCAAGAAGAGCATGTTGATGTGAACTTCATTAAAAATAATAACTTCAACAACAATAAGAGTGTACCCTCTGATCTTGAAGTCATGCTTAAGGATTTTATTAGTACACAAACTGCTTTCAATAAATCTGTTGAGGAAAAGTTTGGGAAAATTGATGTTCTTGCCTCTAAAGTTGATAGTCTTGCTCTTGATGTTAGATCTAAAATGGCATGGTGTGTCTCTTTTCCAATGGTTACTAGGACTTTAGCGATCCAGATATCCCCAAGCTTAGGTGGTATCATAGCTTCTTGATTGTACCTAGCAATCTTTTCTTTTAAGACATGATTAGCAATATAGGAACCAAAACCAGCCTGGTTAATATTAACAGAAGGATCACTTGCAAATTTTTGTAAGATTGAAATTAATTCATGCAAGCTACACTTCTCTAAATCAACAAATGGTTCCTTAACTTCACTAAGCATTTTAACTTTCTCAACTTTTTTATCTCTATTATATAGATTAAATAATTCATAACGGTCATCAAACACATCTTCAGGTACTTGAGCTTTTTCTAAACTTTCTTTAATTTTTACTTCCAATATCAAGCCATCAAGTAGAATGTAAGCATCAGCAATAGTAGTATTTATGAAAGAACCCTTACATTCATTGTCTAAAAAGAGTTTAGAAGTTCCAAACAATCCTTTATAAAATATGTGCATGAGCATCCAATCTCTAATACCATGTTCCATTCCATAAGCTATACCTCTAAACCTTTCCCAAGTTTTAACCAAGGTTTCTTCCTTATTTTGTTTAAAGGTGATAACTATTTCTCTCATATTATAAACCATGGCTGAAAAACAAAACCTCTCAATGAAAGCAGCTTTCAAATTAAACCAATTGCTAAAATTCCCAGGTGGCCATTTTAATATCCAATCTAGAGCTTTTCCAGCCAAGGAATAAGGAAAAAGCTTTACTTTGATCACATTGGCATTGGCATGAATCAGGTTTAATTCTTTGCATCTTTCATTAAATTTACTAAGATGTTGAAGAGCATCTTCTTTCGGTTTCCCAGAAAAACGATTTTCACAAATCAATTTAGTGACATTAGGATCTATCTCAAATTCTTTAACAGGGAAATTCCTATCTTGAGGAAAATTCTTAACACTAAATGGCCAAAAAGTTCTTTTCTCCATTGAGCAAGTTTTTATGTGTTTTTAATTTTTTATGCAAAACTGAAAGTAAAATGACACTAATGCAACTCGAAATAACAAATGCAACACAAAAATGCAAAACTGAATATAAATATGCAAACCGAAATATAAAGATGATATGCAAGACAAGAACAAAACAAAATAAAATAATTGTAGGTAAAGATGGATAAGATGATGCTCACGTAGGTGCAACCTCCCCAAGCTTAGTTTATTACACAAGTTGGTGATGAAGTTGACTTGATGTGAGTGATCCTTGGATAAACCTTTCAGCTATGGTTCCCCGGCAACGGCGCCAGAAAACGTCTTGATGGCCCTTCACGTAGTTACCCCACAACGGCGCCAAAAAAGGTCTTGACGGCCCTTCGTGTGATTACCTGCGTGAAAAGTAAATGGGTTAGGTTGAGACTCCAAGTGCAGAGTGTATGTAGTAGTGTAAGACAGTTTTCCCCACGAGGGGTGACTCGAGGGTTTAATATCGAACTCTCGGGGAACCAGTATTTCAGGTGTTATCTCCTTATCCTTCTCTTGAGAATCTGCAACAAAATAAATTGTTTTGTGCCCTCAACCTCACCAAGTGGTTGTCAAGCACAAGGTGTGAGAATGATAATAAAATAAATATGCAAACAATAGTAAATATGCAATGATGGTAAAATAAATATGCAAGGATGATGGTAGTAATGATAAATGATATTTTTGAGTTTTTATGATGAATGCAAGATGTAAAAGTGTTTTTGTATTTTCGGATTTAATAATGGCAGCAAACAAAAGTGGTGATAAAAGTGTTGGAAAGGTGTTTCTTATGATTAAAATGGACCGGGGTTCATGGTTTCACAAATGCACTCTCTCTTGATAACGTGGTAGACAATGGAACACTAAAATTAACATGAAAGATGACAAGACATGGTTTGGCAAGTTATTAATAATATGGGCATCACGTCCTAACATAGAGATCTCAAGTATAAGTTGTTCTCTCTCTTATGCTCCACCAAGATGCGAACTAAATCATAACACCTTAGTAATTAAGATAAATCAGAGCATAGCAATAAGTTCAATGACATGAAGTTAAAATAAGAACATGCTAGATCTAGTCATGGAGGTAGTGGCCAAGGTCACATCCACTCTCCGGTAGCATGGTATTTTTGTTTATCCCTAGTGAGGCAACAAAGTAAGGTAGAAAACCCAAGTGGATCGCAGAACTTTCTCTCACGTTCACTGCACTAGCCACCCCCCGTTATTCCAACTGATGCACACATTCCCCCTCACATGCTCTCATAAACATGCTTGATCATGACAAGTAAATAAGAACGGGGTACATAATATGCATCTACTTTCATAACTGAAACAAAACCATTGCAATCTCAAACATGTATTAACTCATAATAAAGATCCACCACAAAGGAATTACATAGATGACCGTAATCATGTTCAGCAGCTCATACGGTACTAATTAGTGAATCTCATAGAGAGGAGAGATACATAAGTTACTTCCACAAACCCATAGTCCAGGGGTGGACTACTCCCTCTTCATCATGGTGTCGGTGGAGATGTTGTTGGAGGGGAAGGAGACCACACCGGCAGCGCCCCGCCAGAGTTTTCCCCCTCCAATCTTCAGCTCCAGATCTCTGTTTCGTGGTTTCTCTGTTTCTGCGGCGCTCTCTTTCGCGAAAGCCCTGGGGGGGGGGGTCTATATATAGTCGTTTTTAGGTCAAGACGAAGCTTCAGGAAGAAAGATCGACGGCAGCGGAGGCCCGAGGGCCAGGATGGGGGACCCACGCGGTCAGGGAATCTGGCCGCGTGGGCCCACCCCTTTCAGCCTTCTGGTCTCCGTTTCTTCGATTCCTTTGCGCCTACGTTTCGTTCCTTCCAAAAAAAGTGATCCCCGTAAAGTTTCAGGTCATTTGGACGTCGTTTGGGTCCCTGAAACATCAAAATATAGAAAAAGGGGTTTTCTGACAGCGCAGGGTTAATTTCAGAAAAATGGGGGAGTTGTTAATTATCCCCAAAACTCAATATAAATCATGAATATAACCCTCATATGATGCCAATAACATGGAATAACATGTAATAAAATGTAAAGTTCATGTATGCATTTTACATGCATCACCAGGCAGGGCGGAGGCGGCAGCCAGGGAGGCGGCGGCAGGCGGCCGCGCACGGAGGCGTCGGCGGGCTGCTGGGCCGCGGTGGTTGCGCACGGCGGCGGCGGACGGCCAGGTCGGTGGTGGCCGGGCCAGGCAAGGCGGCGGCCAGGCCAGGGGAGGAGGCAGAGGTGCAGTAGTTGCAGCGTCTCGTGGCTAGATGCAGGTCGGTTGTGGTGTACCTCGTCGAGCCCACCCTCCTTCTCCACCTCGCTGGCCTCATCCACTTCGCGTCCTCCTCCAAGCCTCTTTGTCCTTAGGTCGGAAGCACTAGGTGAGGTGCCCATCTTTCTCCACGTGCCTTCTCAAGCCTTTGTTTGTTCTGCATATGAACTGTTTGATGAAATGATCATGTGCTGGTCTTTTCTTGCCGCTATGTTTTTCTGTTGCTTGCGGAGCAGCTGTCACTAAGCGGGCACTTTGTGTGATGGTTGTTTGCTCATGGAAAATAAGGCGGACGAGGGCATCGACGCTGTGTGCGAGCTCCTTTTCAAAAATTAATTGAGTATAGTTGAATTGTGTAGCTAGCCTGATGTTGTAGTGTTCATTGGCTGATGCCATATTCAATGGTTATTTTTATTTTCAGCATATGCTCTGTTAAAGTGTTGTCAACCCTTTCCTATCTTAGAGCCCCTGCTTCCTGCTATGGATCTTTCCTGTTGTTGTTGTTGTTGTTGTTGTTGTTGTTGTTGTTGTTGTTGGTGATGGTGGTGGTGAAGACAAGACTAAAAAATAATCCATTATGCATCATGTTTTATTGCCATATTTACGTGGCACGATTAAGATCAGACTTTCTTATTAACCATTGTACATGCCCTAACACTAAAAACTTAACCAAATACAGGACAACCACCTGAAAAACTGGTTACCACCGAAATAGGGACTGAACCAAACACACCCTAAATGTCTTATTGGTCCACAGCCGACGACGCCAAAGCGCCACATCATCCTGACCACCTATGATGCCACCACCGTTGAACACATCTCCGTGCTCACTGGGTGTCACGAGTCCTTCTCCGGCGTGTGCTTTTGTCGCATCCCCCCCCCCCCCCCCCCCCCCCCCCCCCCATCCAATCTCTCCTTGCTCTGCGTTGTTGTCGCCTCCCCAACAGTACAGAATTGCCTGCAATTGAAAAAATCAGTGAGACACAGAAACTTGTAATAGGATAAAAATCAGGCAAACACAGAATTGCCTGCAATTGAGGAAGCAAGACTATCGGAAAGACAACCAAGGTTCAACTCAGAAAAGTCATAACCAATTGGAACACTAACCGGAAGGGGAAATTGATGCCGTCTGCTTAGCTACGACATTTGCCGGTCCAGCTATCTCGCATACCACATGGCAGAACGACCGCATCCCCTGACCTGCAAGCGAAAACATGCACGGAGGGGAAAACGAACGGAGAAGGCCAAGATGGACCTGCATTAGTTACCAACCTTGTGGTCTTCTTCTTCCGTAAAGCCGCGATGAAGTATGGATGATTGAACTCTATCGTTCAGGGACAGTGAGGCCTATGTTCAGGCGAGATGACACCAACTTCGAACTGATGGATACACATGGCTGGCCTGGCTAAGCCGATCCATTTGATCGATGTCGGTGTCATCTCTCCTGATCACTGGACCCAAATCCTCACAAGAAGAACAAGAACAGCACTCAATGATCTGCTCAAGGCATTTTTGTCTGCCTGTCTGTATGTGTCTGTCCCTGCAGGGTGCATAGACGAACACAACGGCAACCACCATATATAGGCCGATCGAGGGAGGGGGAGGGGGAGTGTGATGCATCTCAAAGACCAGCTAGCGGTGATTCCCGGCCATGTGATGAGCCATGTGATGAGCCATAGGCGATTGTCCTGAGTCCGACGACCATTGACCGGAGAAAACTCGTGCGTTCACTCGATCGAAGCCTGGGCCTCCTCGCTTCCACACCGAGAAAGCTGTAGGTCAGCGGCGTCGTGGTCGTGGTGGATCAAGAGAACGATGTACACACAGAGCGGACAGACCACAACTTGGTGCTGCGGTGTCCTGGCCTTTACAAAGGACAAATTGGTGCCCTCGATCTCATGGACCGTTCTTAGATTCCTCTCTTTTGTTTCTAAATATTGTAGACACCGTCTCAAATTTTATCGCATGAATGCCTTCTTGCTTTGACAACCTAGTTGTCCATGCTCAACAGTGCTTTACCCAAACATGTGGAGAAATATAGGCAATCCAAAGTATTATACCGAATATTGATGAGAATCACATCAACTGCTTTCCTACATGTAATATAGTCTCTGGATTGTTCAGAGGGGCAAAAAAAGTATTGTATCCATACATTCATGTATGTGATCTCTAGGCAGTATATTTCCCGGACTCAGCTAATGGTAGTTTTTTTTTTTTGCGAAACACAGTACATACGCAGCTCATATATATGCACACACTCACCCCTATAAACGCACGCACGCACGCACACCCTACTCCTATGAGCACCTCGATAGACTGAGCCGGCGGGTCGAGTTTTGAGATTGACGAAGTCACCACAGGCGCCTCGCTGTCGACGGGAACATCGCCTCCCACTAAAGAATATTCCGTCAAAATGAGAAACACCAGTGTCAAATCTGGAGTTTGAACTCTGGTGGGCTGGGGGTACAACCACCCTCGCCACAGGCAAGTTCTCTCAACTAATGGTAGCTTAAGGGCACAACTATATGGTATTTCATCGTGACTAATGCAAAGGGTGGTATAACTAATTAATGATGCAAATCTAATAGCATAGGCAGATGAATACCAATTCCTATCGGAAGCGATAGGATCATGGGGAGGGATCACTATATGCATGTGTATCATTATTGACGACGATACAATCATCATGTGAATTGGAATGTGTGATGTCATGAAGCAACTGTCAGCATGTAACTTTGAATTGTCTCCTTTATTTGGTTTACACCATTATCCGCATAACCGGAACCCCACATGATGACATATACTAGTTAAAAATAAGAATCTTAAAGAGAAAGTTAAGAGTATGTTAAGTAAGGCAAGAAAATGGTCCGTGCAACATCTGTGTATCCACACACTTAATGATTTTGAGTAGTTCTACTACTAACTTTCGTCTATGTTGCTATCGAAAGAGTAAAACGCTATCGTCCTGATCATCTTTCGTGCAGTGAGAAAATGTGCAACAAGACTTTTCCGTGATGGACAAAATAGATGATCAGCTGGCTCCTTTATATCTCTAGTTCATGTATACTGCATCAGTTAAGATATACTTCTGGAATTGTTCCTTGACAGGTGTATGAATTACCATGCTTTGGCCAAGAATTCCTCAAGTTTTCCACTCGTTTGACTAGGATTGCGACGGTTAATTATTGCGGAATCTTTTTTGTTTGTACACCTCATTTGTTTCTTACTTTTGACTAGGAGACAGACTTTGAATTGTCTTGTTTTTTGCGACAGATATCTTGCTGCCTAGATATCCCTGTCACTGGAATAAAATCTGAACATGAACAATTTGTTAGAGTTATATTATGTGTCCATGTATACCTGTATAGTTTCCCGGTTGTATAAGGGGTTTCCTGCATATTTGTCACCTGTACATGTACTATATATTGTGGCCTTTGGCCCCTGGAAATACAAGTTGCGTATTTCCCTAACATGGTATCAGAGCTAGGGTTTTTCTTTTCCTCCGGACGCGCAACTCGTCCGTCGCCGCAGGTCGATTTCTTCTGATCGATCAACCTCCTGTCGCACCTCGTCCCCGACGTGCGCTGTTCCAGGCCGTCCGTGGCCGTCCGCCATTACCTCTGGTTCCGCCTCTCCCGGGAGGCTCTAGGCCGTCCGTCCCCGCTGCCCGACAGGCCGCCGCCGTCCTCAAGGCCGTCCCCCGGCCGTCGCCCCCAGGCCGTCCGCCGCCGCCCACTGCAGGCCGTCCGCCGCCGCCCCCAGGCCGCCCGCCGCCCCCCGGCCGTCCGCCGCCTTCCGGCCATCTGCCGCCGCCGTTTTCCGGCCGCTGCCGGCCTGCCTCTGCGGATCCGGCCGATTCCGGCCAGTTCTGGCCGATTCCGTGGCCATTGCTCTCGTGCTCGAGTTCTGCCCGACAGGCTCGCGTTCGAGCGCTGCTGTCTCGCTCGATCTGTTCGATCTGGTGAGCGTTGACCTGTAAAAAAAAAAACAGGTACAATGTCTTCGTCATCAGGCTATGTCTCCATCCCTCGCTGCCCGGTGATTTTTGATGGTGCTAACTACACCGAGTTTGCTGGCTTCATGCGCATTCATATGTGTGGTCTTCGTCTCTGGGGTGTGCTTTCCGGCGAGGTCTCGTGTCCGCCGTGCCCCATTGCTCCTACTGCTCCTATTCCGCCGACGCCACCAGTCCTTGCTGCCGATGCTACTCAGGCTGCAAAGGATGCAGCTAAGAGTGCGGATGATGTCGCCATTGCTGCGTATGACCGGCAGGTCAAGGAGCATTCTGACGCCCTTGAGACCTACCGGCTGGATCTGACTGCTTACACCCAGTGGATTGATGATGATGCTCGTGCTGCGGCTGTTCTTTCTTCCAGTGTTCTTCCTCAGTTTGCCTCTGAGTTTATGGGGCTCGGTACTGTCTCTGAGATGTGGGCTCATCTTCGCCAGCGCTACCAGCCATCTGGCGATGATCTCTACCTTTCAGTGGTCCGTCAGGAGCATGCCCTTCAGCAGGGCGACTCCACTATTGATGAGTTCTACACGCAGAGTTCTGCTATCTGGCGCCAGCTCGACTCTCTCCGTACTGCTGTTTGTGGTACCTGCCCGTGCTGCCAGATTGTGAGGTCCGACTTGGAGTTTCAGCGCGTCTATGAGTTCTTATCTCGGCTCCGCCAGGAGTTTGAGCCCCGTCGTGCTCAGTTGCTTGCTCGTGGCCGTGTTCCTATTTCGGCTGTTCTGTCTGAGCTTCGTGCTGAGGAGACTCGCCTCCGTGGTGCTGGTCTGCTTGCGGTTCCCTCAGTCTTTGCTGCTCGACCTCCTGCTACGCCGTCTACAGCACCAGTGCTTCCTCGTCCCAGTGCTCCGCCGCTTCTACCCACTCCTTCTGGTGGAGATGGTCGTTCTCGTGTTCTTCCTCATTGCGGCTATTGCGACAAGGATGGTCATGCTGAGTCTGATTGCTGGAAGAAGCAGCGCAAGGAGCGCAAGGCGCACTTCTTCTACTAGGCCTCGTGCTCCTTCTTCGACACGCTCCGATGCCTCCTTCACTGAGCAGGATATTATGAGGCTTAAGCGTCTGCTGGCTGCTTCAGGTTCTTCTTCGACAGGTACTGCAGGCTCTGTGACTGATGCTTCTAGCTCTGAGCGACCACCATCTACACAGTCAGGTACATCTCGTTGGGTTCTGGATTCTGGAGCTTCCTTTCATATGTCTTATGATTCTTCTGCTTTATCCTCTCTTCGGTCTCTAGATTCTCCTATTAATGTTCTCACTGCCGATGGTACTCCTCTTTCGGTTACTAGTCGTGGTAATCTTACCACTCCTACTTTCTCTGTCCCTGACGTTTCTCACGTTCCTCGTCTTACCATGAATCTTTTTTCTGCTGCCCAGCTTACTGATTCTGGTTGTCGCGTCATTCTTGATGTTGATTCTTGTTCTGTCCAGGATCGTCGCACGCGTGCTCTGGTTGGGGCTGGCCCTCGGCTCCGTGATTCTCCGGGGCTCTGGGAGTTAGACTGGCTTCGTGTTCCTTCCGCTGCCACCACTACAGCCAGTTCTTCTGCTTTCGTCGCTTCAGCTACCGGCTCCTTCCAGCAGTGGCATCATCGACTCGGTCATCTTTGTGGCTCACGTCTATCGTCATTAGTTCGTCGAGGTCTTCTGGGGTCTGTCTCAGGAGATGTCTCTTTACAGTGTCAGGGTTGTCGTCTTGGCAAACAGATTCAGTTGCCTATCCTACTAGTGAGTCAGTGTCTAAGCGTCCTTTTGATTTAGTTCATTCCGATGTGTGGGGTCCGGCTCCCTTTGCTTCGCAAGGGGGCCATCGCTACTATATTATTTTTATAGATGATTTCTCTCGCTACACTTGGCTTTATTTTATGTCTTCTCGCAGTGAGGTTCTCTCTATATATAAGCGTTTCGCTGCGATGGTTCACACTCAGTTCTCTACGCCTATTCGTGTGTTTCGTGCTGACTCTGCTGGCGAGTACATTTCCAAGATGTTGCGAGGTTTTCTTGTAGAGCAGGGTACTCTTGCTCAGTTCTCTTGTCCTGGTGCTCATGCCCAGAACGGCGTTGCTGAGCGCAAGCATCGCCACCTTCTTGAGACGGCTCGTGCGATGATGATCGCCGCCTCTCTTCCGCCTCACTTTTGGGCTGAGGCTGTTTCCACTTCCACCTATCTCATCAATATTCAGCCTTCTGCTGCTCTGCAGGGTGGTATTCCTCTTGAGCGTCTTTCGGATCGTTCTCCTGATTATTCGGCGCTTCGATTGTTTGGTTGCGTTTGTTATGTTCTTCTAGCTCCCCGTGAACGCACCAAACTAACCGCTCAGTCTGTTGAGTGTGTTTTTCTTGGATATAGTGATGAGCATAAGGGTTATCGGTGTTGGGATCCTGTTGCTCGTCGGATGCGGATTTCCCGGGATGTGACCTTTGATGAGTCTCGTCCCTTCTACCCGCGTCCATCTTCCTCGACATTTTCGGTAGAGGACATCTCTTTCTCACCTTTCCCGATACACCTCCCTCAGTGCCTCGTATTCCTACTCCTCTTCGACCCACTGTTGATTCGACTCCATCCTCTCCTACATCACCGACGTCTTCTTCTCCCTTGGCGCATGACTCTCCACCTCCATCACCGCCGTCTTCCCGTCCCCACCTCCATCACTCCGGTGATTCCTTCTCGTCCCTCTTTTCAGTTCTATTACACCCGTCGTCCACGTGTTGTGGATGAGTCCACTGATGCACCGTCTACTTCTGGTGTGTCTTCTTCCTCTTCTCAGCCGACTTATGGTCTTCGGGCTCGGCCTTGTCCTCCCCCTGACCGCTACTCTCCTGACCGCTATGGTCTTTCGGCTGTTGTTGAGCCGACCTCTTATCGTGATGCTGTTGTTCATCCTGAATGGCAACTTGCGATGGCAGAGGAGATTGCTGCCCTTGAGCGCACGGCACATGGGATCTGGTTTCTCTTCCTCCCCGTGTTCGTCCCATCACATGCAAGTGGGTCTATAAGATTAAGACTCGTTCTGATGGATCTCTTGAGCGTTATAAAGCTCGTCTTGTGGCTCGGGGTTTTCAGCAGGAGCATGGTCGCGATTATGATGAGACATTTGCTCCTGTGGCCCATATGACCACTGTTCGCACACTTCTCGCAGTGGCCTCTGTTCGACACTGGTCTGTGTCTCAGCTTGATGTTAAGAATGCCTTTCTTAATGGTGAGCTGCGTGAGGAGGTTTATATGCAGCCCCCACCTGGGTATTCTGTTCCTGATGGCATGGTTTGTCGTCTTCGCCGTTCTCTCTATGGCCTTAAGCAAGCCCCCGCGCCTGGTTTGAGCGCTTCGCCTCTGTGGTGACTGCCGCTGGTTTTTCTCCTAGTGCTCATGATCCAGCGTTGTTTGTTCACCTGTCTGCTCGTGGTCGGACTCTTCTTCTTCTATATGTTGATGATATGATCATCACTGGTGACGACCCCGAGTATATTGCCTTTGTCAAGGCACGTCTTAGTGAGCAGTTTCTTATGTCTGATCTTGGTCCTCTTCGTTATTTTCTTGGGATTGAGGTTTCTTCTACCTCTGATGGTTTCTTTATCTCTCAAGAAAAGTATATCCAGGATCTTCTTGCTCGTGCTGCTCTTAGTGATGAGCGTATTGTTGAGACTCCTATGGAGCTCAATGTTCACCTTCGTGCTTCTGATGGTGATCCCTTATCTGATCCGACGCGTTATCGTCATCTTGTTGGGAGTCTTGTCTATCTTGCAGTCACTCGTCCGGATATCTCCTATCCTGTCATATTCTGAGTCAGTTTGTTTCTGCTCCCACTTCTGTTCACTATAGTCACCTTCTTCGTGTTCTACGATATCTTCGTGGCACGATGTCACACCGTCTCTTCTTTCCCCGTTCCAGCTCGTTACAGCTCCAGGCCTATTCGGATGCTACGTGGGCTAGTGATCCTTCGGATCGCCGTTCACTTTCTGCTTACTGTGTTTTTCTTGGTGGTTCTCTCATTGCCTGGAAGACGAAGAAACAGACTGCAGTGTCACGTTCGAGTGCGGAGGCAGAGTTGCGGGCTATGGCTCTTTTGACAGCTGAGGTGACTTGGTTACGATGGCTATTAGAGGATTTTGGTGTTCCTGTTACAACACCTACTACCCTCTTGTCGGACAGTACAGGTGCTATCAGTATTGCGCGTGATCCGGTGAAGCACGAGCTTACCAAGCATATTGGTGTTGATGCTTCTTTTGTACGCGCTAGTGTGCAGGATCAGGTTATTGCTCTTCAGTATGTGCCTTCCGAGTTGCAGTTGGCGGATTTCTTCACGAAGGCCCAGACTAGAGCGCATCATGGATTTTATCTCTCCAAACTCAGTGTTGTGGATCCACCATGAGTTTGAGGGGGTGTTAGAGTTATATTATGTGTCCATGTATACCTGTATAGTTTCCCGTTGTATAAGGGGTTTCCTGCATATTTGTCACCTGTACATGTACTATATATTGTGGCCTTTGGCCTCTGGAAATACAAGTTGCGTATTTTCCTAACACAATTATCCGCTATATGCACTGCTTTTTTTTTTTTGATAAGTTATATGCACTGCTTTTGACCTGCCAGATATGCATCCAGGAATTATGTCATCTTGGTGCAAAATAGCTGGTCTGAAATGGACTTGTAACCTTAACCAATGACCATGAAAGCATCCTTGTATCGATTCGCCAAATCCGTGTCAAATGCGAAATGAAGCAGTGCACATTGCACGCCTCTCATAACTAAACTTTCTCGTAGAAATAAGCTGTAGTACAAAGATAGAAGTAGGTTTGGCTGGGACTTCGGATTTTTCTTGAATTCTTGTGTTGTTTGAAGAAGTCTAGCATTTCGGTGTCAGTCATTTATACTACTTCTGTCCTGCAGATTTGTATAGCACCAACACTGCAAGTGTGCAACTAGTTTACAGTGTGCGTTCACACACTTGAAGAACTGATGTATCGTTCAGATATGTGCAGAGCAATTTGAACGCCGAGTCAACCAAAAATTTGACCAAGGCTTGTACGATACAGTATGCGGACCAATTTACTGGTGGTTCACTTATTACCCACACAACCTTTGTATGGGTGGTTCAGGAGCTCAAACGTCAAACCTGGTGGTCATAACTACATCCTATGCTGGGATATCCTCAAGATGAAAGCATGCATAGATTCAGAGTTTACATGAGATCAAAGACTAGCAAGACAGTTACTACACGCAGACAGAGACGAACTACAAAATTGTTCTTTAGCAGTGAACATGCATCGACCTAGGAACAGTCCATGCGCTCAATGACATTGTTGCATCTGCGGATTGAGCGGCAAATCAGTATAGTAATGGCATCGGGTCAGTGAGAAATTGCCTTCAAGAACAAAAATTAAGGCAAACAAAGCTACTTATAATAGAGTGGAAAGAGTAAAAAGCGTAAGAAAGCAAGACTACAGTCAGTACACGCAAAACAACCTAGGTTAGGTTAGAACCTGACAGGGGACGGTATAGGTGATAGCTGCCTACCCCGGCCGGCCGGTAGTTACATCCAAGATCCAACAGACCAACGAGGCAACGACCTTCTTGCAATCAGAAAAGGTCGAACATACTCAGAATGATAAAAGAAACCAAATTGGCGTTGCTGTTCAGCTGAGATTTGTGGTAGAACGGCCGCATCTCCTGACCTGCAAGCAAAAACACGGAGAAGGAAAACGAACGGAGAAGGCCAAGAGGCAAGTTACCTTGTGGTCTTCTGTAAAGCTGCGATCAAGTATGCATGCAGCATGATGAGTTCATTACTCTATTTTACAGGGACGGTGAGGCCTATGTTCAGGCGAGATGACACCCACTTCAAACGGATGGATACAACATGCGCTAGCTAAGCCGATCCATCCGATCGATGTCGGTGTCATCTCTCCTGATCACAGGACCCAAACCCACAAGAACAGCACCCTGCTCAACAGCTCAAGTGCTTATCTCTGCTCAAGGTAATTTTGCCTGCCTGTCTGTATGTGTCTGTCCCAGCACGGTGCATAGACAAACACCACGGGCATCCTGTATATATGAGTTATTTGCACTGGTGGTCACACAACTCGACAGCTATGTGCACTTAAGTCACACAACTGGATAACTGAATTTTTTGGTCACACAACTTGTCATCTGGTGCACTTAAGTCACTGACCCCACATGTCAGGCCGTTTTCCGTTGAAGTTGATGCTGACTGGACACGTAATTTTGCAAAAAAAACCCTGTATTTTTGTACATTTGCAAAAACCCCCTGTATTTTTTTCAAAAAAACCCCTGAATTTTTGAAATGTCCAAAAATGCAGGGGCTTTTTTGCAAATGTCCAAAAATACAGGGGGGTTTTTGCAAGATTACGTGTCCAGTCAGCATCAACTTCAACGGAAAACAGCCTGACAGGTGGGGTCAGTGACTTAAGTGCACCAGATGACGAGTTGTGTGACCAAAAAATTCAGTTATCCAGTTGTGTGACTTAAGTGCACATAGCTGTCGAGTTGTGTGACCACCAGTGCAAATAACTCTGTATATATAGTCCGGCCGGCCGGGGACGGGTGATGCCTCTCAGAAAGAAAAAACTAGCTTGCTAGCTATAGTGGCGCGCGGCCATTTGACGAGGCAATAATATGGTGTGTTGGCGAACTTTGAGCGGCGAAAATTCGTGCGTTCATTCCATCGGAATCCTGGGCGTCCCCGCTTCCACACCGGAAAGCTGTAGGTCAGCGGCGTCGTGGTCGTGGTGGCGCGAGAGAACGATGTACACACACAGCGGACGTACCACAACTTGGTGGTGCCCTGCCTTCACAAAGGACAAGGTGGTGCACTAGTAGCTAGCGTCTCATGGATCATTTCAGATTTATCAGGTTAAAATGCTTTTGTTTTCTTTTTTTTTGAGAAACACAGTACAACACAGACGCTCATATACACGCGCACACACTCAACCCTAAGAACGCACGCACGCACACCCTACCCCAAAATGCTTTTGTTTTCACCTTGTCCTCCGCAAGAAACCTCGCAACAATGGTATCAAAAGTTGTACTGAAGATGTGTCAATATATAGGTAAATCCGAAGTTTGCGTTCCTTTGATTAATACTAATTAATCAAAGGGGCCTCTTTTCTCTTTCCTCTCGGGCTCTAGGCACGGAGGCGCGTCGTGTGCTGGAGCCGGCGGCACGGCGAGGGAGGTGCCGCGCGGCGGCGCGGGCGCACTGCGTCGGGGCGCGGAGGCGCGTTGCGGCTGGCGTCGGCCCGGCCGCATCTGGGCTGCGCGAGGGCTGGAGGTCGGCGTGGAGGCGTTGCGGAGCTGAGAGGCGCGACGTCGGCGGCGCTGCGGCGCGAGGAAGGAGCGCGGCCTCCGCGCTGCTGGTGGTTTGCTGCGGGCGGGCCCCATCTGGGCTTGCAGCGGGCCGGGGCTGCGGGCCGTCGCGGCGGCGCGGCAGAGTGTGGGAGCGGCGGAACGGCCAGCCGTTGAGGCACTGCTGGCAGGAGGCCAGCGCGTGGAAGAGGTCAGGGTGTGGAGGAGTGCAACAAGGTGGAGCTTGGCGGTCAGCCACAGTGGCTCCCTGCCATCTTTGCTGCTCCCTGAGCTTTGCGGGTGGGTCAAAATCCGGGCGAAAGCCTTGCGCCGACTCCGGTCGGGTCGACGATGGCGACGCCTTTTGGGCGCCGTTCTCTTTCTTGTTTGCATCGTTGTGGAGCTTCGACACCCAGCCCGACGAGAGTGGTCCGATGATCTCCGGTGAAAGCCTAAACTCCGTCGGGAGCGGGCGACGGTGATGGACGCGTCACTACCTTGTTGGAGGCGTCGTCTTGGAGTCATTGGCCCTCTCGGTCCGATGGATTCGCGGTGTATGTGCAGGATTGCTCTATGGTCGAGGGAGGCAGATTCCGGGGCAGCGGCCCGGACGGTGGTGGACGTCGAGGCGGCGGCCTCGGTCTCCCACGCTACGACGGTTCTATGAGGTTTAGCTGTTGTTTAGCATGGGTCTGGGTGGCGACCTGGATGAAGACTGCGCGGGCAGAGAGTTTGTCGGCTCGACTGGATCGCCTTCGGGCAATGCGAAGGTCGATCTGGTTGCTACGCCGGGGCGGCAGCCCCGGAACAGGTTGGTTTTGGTGGCGACCTGGATGAAGACTGTGTAGACAGAGGGTTCGTCGACCATGACTGGATCACTTTCGGGCAATGCGAAGGTTGATCTGGTTGCTATGCCGGGGCGGCGGCCCCGGAGCGGGTGGTGTGTATTGTGGCGTTTGGTCGACTTGTGTCGTGTGGGCGGCGGGTCGCATCTTCTGTGTGGTTTTTTGCCCTGTTTTCCTCATAAATAGGGCATTGTACATTTTGTATGGTTTTTGGGCCCGGTTTCCCTTATAAATTGAGCCAATTCTATTCTATCTAATCGAGCGATGGATATCGACCACCTTAAACTCAAAAAAAAATTAATACTAATTAAACCAGCCTGCAGGCTGAAGCTCATGTTCAATGAACCTGGGTAGTATTTTACTGAAGATATTAAAGGAAATCACATCAATTGCTTTCGTGCATGCTATGATCTCGTGCAGATCTTTGATACGTGTAATATAATCTCTGCATTGTTCCGGAGGACACAAAAGTATGATTTGACTGTTGGATGTTCAAGATCTTACATGCATGTATGTGATCTCCCAGCAGTACTATAGTAGTATGTGGTTCTTCTATTTGATTAATTAAACCTGCCCCGTACTAAATGAATGTTATTTTTAGATGGAATCAATGGTATTTCATCATGACTAATTCAGAGGGTGGAATAACTAATTAAAGAGGCACATCTAGCATAGCCAGATCATGTATACCAATTCCTATCGCACAAGCGATGGGGAAAGATGGCTAGATGCATGCATATCATTGGTGGTGATAAGAATCGTCATGTAAATTGGAATGTGTGATGTCATGAAGCAAATGTCAGCAAGTAACTTTGAACTGTCTCCTTTTATTGGGTTTACCCAGTATAACTGGAACCCCACGTGATGACATACGTTGGTTAAAAAAGAATAGGTTTGAAGAGATAGTTAAAAGCATGTTAAGTTAGGCAAGAACATGTCCTTGCATCATCTGCATATGCATGCACTTCATGCTTTGAGGAGTACCTTTCAGTCCATGTTGCTATCGAAAGAGTTAAACGCTATCGTCTTGGTCATTTTTGGCGCAGTGAGAAAATGTGCACGAGGACTTGGTTTTCATGTTGGGAGAATCATAAAATAGATGATCAGCTCAGCTGGTCCTTTCCCTAGTTCTTGTATACCTTGCATGGTGCAGAAAGTTAGGAAGCACTAGCATTTTTGGACCTGTTCGTAGATAAGTGTACCATACTTTGTCACGAATTCTCCAAAGTTTTCCACTCGTTTGACTAGGACTGGGAGGGATTATCGGGGGGTCGTTTTTTTTTTTGTACACCCCCTTTGTTTCTTACTTCTGACTGGGATACAGATTTTGAATTGTCTCACCTTTTGCAACAGATGTAACCTTGCTGCCTAGATATCACTCTCACTGGAAATAAATCTTAACCTTAACAATTATCCACTATTAGGCACTGCTTAGACCTTACAGATGTACATCCATAAATTATGTCATCTTGGTACAAAGTAGCTGGCCCTGAAATGGACTTGCAAGGTAAAGAAAAGACCAAAGGACAAGTACAGTGGAACCTCAAGAATCTTTGCATGATCTGGACAAAATCCTTCCAAAGATTATTCAATCAGGAAATAATCAAGCACATGTGTACGCGATCCTTGTGTCGATTCGCCAGATCTGTGTCAAATGCGAAATGGAGCAGAGCAACTGCACACCAGCAATAACTGTACTTTCTTGTACAAAAATCATAGTATAGGGTTTGGCTGGGACTTTGGATTTTTCTTTAATCCTTGTGTTGCTTGAAGAAGTCCGGCATTTCGGTGCCAATCATTTATGTTTTCTGTCCTGCAGATTTGCATAGCACGAAGATATACTAACAATGCAAGTGTGCAACTAGTTTAGAGTGTGCGTTCACATACTTGAAGAACTTAATTAAAGTGTCGTTCTGATAAATGCAGAGCAATTTGAACGCCGAGTCAAAAAAATTTACCAAGACTTGTATGCCGACGATTTAGTGACAGTAGTAGGAACACACCAGAAGAACTGAAGACTAACATGTGGGAACTGGCGATTTCCCCCCAAAGAAAGAACATGTGGGAACTACTTCCTCCGTTTTTTAATATAAGATGTTTTAGCTTTTGTCCACATTCACATACACACAAATTTATGTAGACACATTTTAGTTTATATGTTCAATCATTTGAGTGTGCATATAGACAACATATATACCACCTAAAACATCTTATATTAAAAAACGGAGGGAGTAGTTCTCTTTGTACATACAATGATACAAACCTTGTTGCATGGATGGTAAAAGTCTTGAGGAGTTCAAACTTCGGACCTGGTTGGTCATCCTTCCATTATATTCTTCACCGAATTGCTGGGATTTCTAATCATGCTCAAGTTCATTGCATGGGCCTATCCATGTCCTTTCTCCTTATGTGTAACTAACATTAACCTTATCCAGTTGTGCTTAGCTGGCGTAAATAGGAAGTTTGGAGGTCACACAACTGCAGTCCATTTTATTACTCCCTCTAATGCAAAATAAATGGCGTAGCTTTGAATTAGGGTTAGTTCAAAATTACGACTCTTATCATGGACCAGGGTTAGTATAAGATTAGAAGGTAGAATTAGTAAGGTTTACCGGTCGGGAACCAGATATCCCGTGCACCCCCGGGAAATGGTCTTACCGAGCAAAAATCACAATTTTTTGAAAATTTCGTATTTTAACAAAAACTCTCAGTAAATGGTCATACTGGGAACCAAAAAATTGTATTTTCGAATTTTGGTATTCAAATTCATCCGGTAACCGGTCAGGATTTTCCGGTAACCGCGGTAACCGGAAATTCCGACCCCTCTTGGGAAGTTTTTCCTACCGGTAACCAAAACCTTGCCTGGCGCAATTGGAAGTTTGGAGGTCACACCTGGAAGCTAGAGTCCACTTTATCACTCCCTCTGATGCACAATAAAGGGCGTAGCTTTGAATTCGGGTTAGTTCAAAATTACGACACTTATAATGGATCAGAGTTAGTAGAATTAGAAGGTGGTAAACTAGTAAGGTTTACCCTCGAAAATTCTGGTCCTATGACATCTCTAGATTACAAACATAAGGACCCATTACCCATTTTAAAAAAGAGAACTACTCATTTTTTGGCCTAAGGACTAATTAATGAAAGGGCATGGCGCCCCCATGTGTGGTTTTGGTAATTAATGACAATCCCTATGGACTAATGGTTGCATTGAGTTATACTTGTAGTGTTTGTCCATAAGCAATGCTTGAACTCCATATGTTGGATTCAAGGATGATGCCATGAATATATTGATATAATGAAGTATTTGGCATCAAGATCATCGAGGTGTATGGATATATATTTGATATGATCAAGAAGAAGAGCATGTGATGACCAAGTTGTTACTCGAGGAGTTATCCGATGATTGGTCATATGTGAGTTGAGCATATTGCAAGTATGTCTTAAAGAAAAGGATTATGTGATCATTCATGGTTATCTTCAAGACATCATCTATTGAAAAGAGAAGAAAAGATACAAGGTTGATCAAGATATTGATCAACACACAAAGATACAAGATGTACCAAGTGGGATCATGTATCTCTTGGTATGGTAAGCAATTGTCCATATAGCTTTATGAACTAACCCATGCTATGTGTGTGGCATTTCTATGTGTGGTTAGGTATCTTTCTATGGGCTTGCATCAAATGAAGATTTCATATAGCCCATGAAGGATGACGTCAAGTGGTGATCGTCATCAAGCTTGAGAAGTGCAAGTGTTCAAGAGAAGTATCTTGAAGATATCATATGCTTGATGCTTGCCACCCTCTTGGAGATAATGGTCAAGTGAATATGTGCATATGAGAGGCTCTCCCATAGTGGAGTATGGAGAGCAATATGTGAGACTTCACCAAGCGAAGCGCAATCAAGAAAGGTGGTCCACTTGAAGAGATCAAGGTCGACATCATCTAGATCAAGTGGAATGCATAAGACAAAGGTATGATCTTGATAGGGTTTCTATTTTACCGGTCTCATGGTGCTAGTTGGGAGACCGGGCTATAGGATCGATACCGTACTATCAAGAGGGGCTCTCAATTGAGCTTTAACGTATCAGTTGGAGAGAGAGCTCAAACCTTTGCATACTTGGCATCATCTTTCTTGGTTCTTATTTGGCTTTTCTCTGTGTGGGATTTTGGAGCTTGTTGTGATCTTCATAACAAGCTCAAGTTCATCAAAAACAGATTTTGTATGAAAAACTTGTTGAGTTTTTGATGTTGGAGGTTTGATGTTGGAGGTTTGACCGGTTGTACATTTGGTTTTATCCTCCCATGTTGGACTATGATGTTTCTCTGTATGATCTTGTAATGCTCGTTGCGGTGATTCCAACGAGCCCAAGAACATCGAAAACAGAGTTCGTATGTAAAAGATATCACGTTTTCTGTATGTGTGTTTCTGGAAATCCGGGTGACTCGGAATATTCCGAACTCAATCCGAACTGATTCCGAACTCATTCCGAACTGAGCTTTTCGGTGCTGTACTCAGTCCAGATTCAGTTGGTAGACATCCGGATTATTCCGAAAATCCGGAATTCTGAACCAAATCCGGATTCACTCCGAACGACACGAATCTGGCCCAAACGGTCGGATTTTGGGGACCTATAAAATGGGGCTTTCTTCCCCAACGGTTCCCCAACTCTTGAGCTCGTTTTTGCCCCCATTGTTGAACCTTCTTGAGCTTTGCTATCTCTCTATTCCTCCATGATTCTTGCCTCCAATTAGAGGGAAAAGAGAGAGGAGATCTATATCTACCATTCCACCAATCAATCTCTCCTCTAAGTGAGGAGAAGCTTTTGGATCTAGATCTTGGAGGGATTTTGTATTCTTCCTTGTTCTTCCTCTCTTCTCCCCCCATAAGCATTAGTTGCTTTGGTGGGATTTGAGAGAGAAGGACTTGAGCACTTCTTGTGTTTTTGCCCATTGCATCGGTTGCATCGGTTTGAGTTCTCCACGGTGATACGTGGTAAGTGAAGTTGAGTAGCTTGTTACTCTTGGGTACTTGGGGTGCCCTAGAGCTTGTCCTCTAGGTACTTGGGGTGCCCTAGACGGTCCTTGTTGATCTTGGAGTTTTGGTGGCTCCCGGGGAACCTCCAATTGAGTTGTGGAGTGTGCCTCAACCTTGTGATTCTTGTGGTTTTGGGAGCCGCGGGAATTCGGTGGGAGCCTCCAATTAAATTGTGGAGTGTGCCTCATCCTTGTACGGGTTCGGTGACCACCCTCGAGTGTCCCATAGTGGTTCGTGGTACTCTACATTGGTAGACGCACGAAGTAGATTACGTTGTGCCATTTGACGGCTATTCGGGGATCACTTTGTGACTCCGCACCGCTCCAACGGAGACGTAGCTTTCATTGGGACTTGAACTTCGGGATAAATCATCGTCTCCAAGTGCATCGGTATTTCTATACCCGAGCTTCTCACTTATGCAATTTACTTTGTGATAGCCATCGAGCTTGAAGTAATATATCTTGCTATCACATAGTTGCTTATCTTGATTAGCATAAGTTGTTGGTGCACATAGGTAAACCTAGCTTTGTTTAGGTTTTGTGCTTGATAAATTAACCGCTAGTTTTATTCCGCATTTATTCAAGCCTAAACCGTAAAGAATTTTAATCGCTTATTCGCCCCCCCCCCCCCCCCCCCCCCCCCCCCCCTCTAGGCGACATCCGTGTCCTTTCAATTACTCATGATCCTATTTACCACTATAGCTCCTGCTCAACCTTGTTGCTTTCTGGAAAGTGTCTTTGACTCCCGAGCTTTCCGGTGCTCCCTACATTTTAAAATATTCAAAAGAAAATTATAGTTTTCAAAATATTATGTACATGGCCAATGATATATCTATGGGCATGGAAAATCTCAGTGCAAAATTATTTGCATTATGGGCTAAAAAAAATGACAAAATCTGATAAATTTAGAGATATGAAAATATGCATAATTACATCCACAATTTTGTCATTTTTGTATAGCTTACAATACAAAGTATTTAAAATCGATACTTTGCACGTTAGTGGGATACATCATCGGCTACATCCGTATTTTTTTCAAAAAAATCTTTTAAACTCCTAAATATGATTTTTGAATTTTTTTAAAACTAATAAGATCACTGGATCTGGAGTTCTCTCTCTTTTTTACTTGTTCTTTAGCTCTTCTAGAGCCATGAACTTGTTAAGTGAACTTGATCGTACGGCCCCATGTGCAAGCCAAACCAGCACAGCAGAATGTGGCATGTCTCATGACTCTTTTTTTTAGAATAGAGATCATGTCTCATTTTTTTTTAGCAAAGAGAATCATGTCTCATGACTCATGAGAGTTGACTCTTGACTTCGACTACTCCCATTTTTTTTAGCATAACTACTCCCATTTATGATCCTACCCACGCTCGAACTGGTGGGCCGGACCTCGGATGATAGAGTAACCCAAAATTCCAGCAGACAAACAGCAGACTGTCTCGGGCCGGGCTGGCACAGCGAATCTCTAACAAGAACTACAATGTACGGCCCGCTCCGCCTGCGCGGCCGTGGCCGTGGAACCTACAGCGCCGTCGTGGCAGGGAGAGATGGCCGTGCTGTGAGCGTGGGACACGGCGGCACGACGCGGGGATGATAAAAAATGGAGTGTCCTCGCTGTCGCTGATGGTGCGCCTCCTCCACCTGCCCCGCGCTCCCACCTACCGCCCCCTCCTCTTCCTCCCGCTCCCTCCTCCCTCGCGCCTGCGAGTGGCCGCGTCGGCCTCCTTGTCCCCCCTCGCCGCCATGTCGACGACGGCGCAGCAGGCGGTCGCCGACCAGAAGCGCGCGGTGCGGTCCGACGTGCGCAGGGCGCTCAAGGCCCTCTCCCCCGACCAGCGGGCCAGCGAAGGTAGGTGAGCCCGCCACGCCTGGATGGCCACCAGCTGCTCGTCGATTTGCCAGTTAGAACTTTGCTGATGGAGTAAGCGTGTAGTGTTACTGTGTTAGTGCCATATAGAAAATAGTGCTAAAATTTTGTGAGAAGAATAAACAATCACCATGTAACTCGCGGTAGATCACTACTAGCATTTCGATTTTAATGACTGCTTAACATTAGAGCGCGTGCCTAGGATATATATGATTCCGATTCTGATGGGAAGTGTTTAAGCAAGTAAAATGTTCTAGTGGCATTGCAGTGCTTAGCATGACTCTATTCTAAGAGAAACAAGAATTAGTGTACTTACCTTTGGATTTCTCTTACCGTAACAAAGGAGATAAAAGTAGTGGTACCATTTTTTTTCATTAGTGTTAGGAGACATTAAGTGAAATGAGGATCAGTGTAGTATGCTTCTGTTGTTGGAACAGAGTTGGTTTTCTGCATGTTAGAAGTATTTAGAGCTGAAAATTTATTATCATTGCAGACCTGGCTATTCAAAGCAATATTTTGAACTCTTCTTGGTTCAAAGCAAGCAAAAGGTTGTGCGCCTATATAAGCTGTCCGCAATTACGAGAAGTTGATACAACAAAAATACTAGCACAAGTTCTATCCCCAGATTCTGGTGAGTCGCCGAGTCCCATATACATATCTGCTCTGTGTTATTTCCTGTCTCTAACAATTTGGTTCATTTTAAGAACATGATGGACAAGCAAAGGATATCTATGTTCCTCGAGTTGAAGATAAAAATCGCAATATGCGGATGTTCAAATCACGACCATGGATGATTTAATTAAAAATTCTATGAACATTCTTGAGCCGTCACCATTGGATGCTAGTGGGAATGCTCGTGAAGATGGTATGAAGTACCATGGAACTTTTCCCTACTTCATATATTTATTAAGCTATTTCATCAGCAATGTCAGTTGGTTTATGTGTTACCACTGAGCCACCTCTACTCCTTACAGTGTTATCATCCTCATCCCCTGTTGATCTTCTTCTGTTGCCTGGTAAGCTCTTCATCCATTGCTACATTCATTTTTGTCTTTTTTCTTTTTAGAGGTCGCTCATCTTATTGTCACATTAGACATTCAGTTGGATAATATTTGTTATTCATGCAGGACTAGCTTTTGACAGAACTGGCCGAAGACTAGGACGTGGTGGAGGGTAGGACTGTATTTTATTCTATCATGATATTTACAATAATGCCTTGTATTGAAGTTGCCAATGTACACCTATCGCAGAAAAAAATGGTTGCCAAGGTGCAATGGCATATTCATCCAAATGACCAACTACGAAATTGTTCCACTTCTAACTTTCACCGCCAGCTAAAAATGGTTCATGTAGTCTGCTATGAACCAAATATATCATGATTTACTAGAATGCCAATTACTATATTTTCTTCACCTGCATATATTCGAAAATGCAGCTTAATGACGTTGAAATTTCACCGCCTTTTGATTTCTGGTGTCAGAGGAGCCTGTTTGTTGGAACAACAGTTACCACTAGAAAACTGTATGTATCTTTTTGATGCAGAAATTCCTTGCTAGGGTGATCCACACACATTAATATCTTCGTCTAGCAAACAAATCAATTGCTTGTCATAATATTTGCAGACCATCTAAACGTAAAACTGTGTGTTTGTAGTCCCTGTGGTACGTGGATTAACAGCCAAACAGCATCAACATGAATCGTGTTGAACCTGGAGTTAATGAGATCGGATATTTGACCTTAGTCTCTCCCTTTTAGCTAAGAGTAGAATTCTATGTGCAAACATCACTTAGCATCGATCTTTTTTTGTATATTCCCTAGCTCTGTATAACTCCACGATGTGTACTTTTGTTTACTTGTTGGGCGCTTCACTTATCATATATACCAAGTTTCACTTTTTTTATTAAAATATTTTTCCATTATGTAATTATAATTTTGCATGTTTCCCAATCTGAAAGGTACTATGACACATTCTTGATGAGATACCAAGAACTCGCTAAAGAGAAAGGGTGGAGTCAGCCTCTTCTAGGTATGGTATGCATATATTCAGAAGTTTAGTTCTCTATATACATTACTTAGCGTTCTTTTGTTTTATTTGTTTCTTCGCACACAAATTTGCAGGAAGTTGTGGACTTCTAGTCTATTATAGTTGCAAAAAATATGCTATTGGTTTCACTAGTGTTTTGTGTTGGGGTCATATTATTCCCTCTGCCTCAGAAACAAAATCAAATTAAACTGTTTAGAGTAGATTGTGTTGGACTAGTAGGATCAAAGTGGATAGTTTTGAAAAATAAGACCACAGTTAGAGACTTAGAGGGAGCAGAACTTATTAGGGAGCACAATTCAATGAGTTACAACTGTATTTGCAATGCTAGCAAACTCTAAGGGAGTTATTCAATGGTATGGAATCCAATGACATGTAGGAAACTAGAGTGTACATCCATGTGGCATTAGTTTTATATCTTGTATTCTTATTAGGACTTTTTTGCGAAACCGGCAGGAGCACTGCCTTGCATTAAGATTGAGACCAATGCCCACAATTTGATTAATTAAGAATTAATTTATCATGATGCATTTGCAATCTCTTTTTGAAGCATTCCAGTTTCTATTTTAGTTTTTAAGAGTATCTTAAATTCTTGAATCCAGCCAGTAACCAAATTCAATCGTCAAGTACATTCTCTCCCATTTCTGGTTCCAAACTTATGTATGCACATGAGAGCTTTGTTCCCTCAAGTAAAAGAAAAGAAAATGAAAGCTTTGTTTGACATGTACATGGGAAGGACATAGTTACTCACAGTTAGATACTAGAGGGTCCTTTCTCAGGGAAGATACCTGTACTGGTTTGTTTTCTCAGTGGACTCTTTTAAGCAGCCTTGATGTCAAACAGAAAGGGTTTATCCTTTTCTTTTCCCTTTCTGTGGAGCTAGATATGTTTGATCCACCTGCATAACGGTAGCTGCATGGATAATTCCGACCATAGATTAAACAACCAGCCGGTGGGAGAACCGTCCAACTGGCTGGTTCACTGATTCGCCAGCCAGTTCAACGCCGACAAAAAAAACGTCATATTAGTTGGTGTTTAGGCTAGATTGTAGAAAATTTGACGTCGGATTGTGTATGAACTCATAATATATGTGTTAAATCATCAATAAATCACAAAACCAACTCAGCCTAGCTGGTAATGGGCCTCCAGCGCGGGAATTCTTGCAGCCAGGTTAATATCGTATGTTCGATCTCTGCCTAGAACATCTTGTTCGAAAAAGTTTTCCCGGTTTACATTAAAAGGGTTTTTTAATCATAAAGAACCGGAGAAGGCTCCGGCTCTGGCCTTTCGGGTTGGCCATCAGTCCAGTCCGTCTAGTTTTTAAACCATGCTGCACTAGCTTTCTAGATTCCTTAAGTTGGTGTAATATGAGTCTCATGTGCCACTCTGCCAAAAATGCACTCAGGATTGTATGCGCTATACCTGTCACAGCTGTCAAGCCAAGAATGCAATTGGATCCCAATCCTGATTCTGTGTTTTTGCTCCGGTGTCGTAGCCACCTATGGTAGTGTAGCCTTTTTTCATTTCAGCGCTCTTCGAAAATACAAATTACATAATTTGATGTGTGTTCGAACGAGTGTAATTCTCTCATTTCCCTGTTCTAAACCACAATTTAGCTCACGGAGCAAATGGTGAGTGCCGACAGGTAGTTCCATGCTTATCTGACTGAACAAAATCTTTTTCATTGCATGTTTCGGTAAAATATGTCTATCGCAATGATATCACATCTGTTACTCTGCATTGCATTGTTATATTTAATGGTGATGTATATTTATCCTTCCGTTTAGTAAATGATTCACACTAATGGTTGGCTTATTTTGAAGTTGCACTTTCATACTCGGTGCAAATTCTGGAGGAAGGAGTCATCCCACTCAACTCAACTGATGTTCCCATTGATGCTCTGGTCACATCCTCTGGCATTATACCAATCAGTTCTGCTGCATTGGAGAGGGTGCAACGAAGCTGATTGGTCTCCGCTATGTCTTCAGTTCCTGACAGCAGTCACCCATTCCAGAACTCTGCTTACCAGAGCTGAGAAATGTGCATGTCGCTTGTGGTTTTATGTTGTATCATTTCAATTTTCGATTGAATGAATTCGGTTAGACAGTAGAATATGTATTCAAAACATGAGCTCGTTTTAGCTGCCATTGTAATGACGCCTTTGATGAAACAATTGATAAGCTCAGTACAATATTCTGAAATTGTGTCATTGTTTCAGTATGTTACATTTTTTGCATCCGTTGGTATGTTACGTTTTCAGGTATCATTCCTCTAAAATAATTTACTAGTTAGATTTGGTTCTCAATGCAGTTTTTCCGAAGATGCTGTTTCCATGTTTGCCTAGTGTAACCATGGCTTTGCACTGAATTCGGCTCTGGCCAAATTTGCTCAACTTCTGATGATTGTTCTGCTGACTAGGGTATAGGGTTTTAGGTGAACCTGAATACTTATCTTGAGTACACTTCTAAAGAGCCATATGCCGACGAAAGAAAGAAAGTGTGACAGTCTGTTTCGGGATTACATTATTTCAGTTCAGAATAGGCAAATATGTATCCGATTGGTTTTCCACCAAAAGATCAACAGCCCAGTTCAACAAAGACAAGAATATCACTGACAAATGCAGAATTCACAACTTCATTGATATATATGTATACAATGTTTACAACTTTTCCCTGTCACACAAGATTGGCAGTAAGACAAGAACAATTAATGAAACCATTGGCTCGCAACCAAAATTCGAATGATTTAATCACTAATTAAGAACTAACTGCAAATTCCCGGGTGACAAACATGATCAGCGGCTGAGGGGCAAATTCATGGGTTGAGCACCTCAGACCGTAACAAGAACTACAACAAATTCTCAGCATGAAACGATCAGGGCTTCAGCACGTCCTCCGGACAGATGTAGGGGTCGTCGAAGAAGACGGTCTGCACCACCTTGTCCAGCTCCCGGCGAGCCGCCTCCCTCTGTCGCGCGTAGACGTTCTGCTTCCTGTTCAGAACTTGGCGAGCGGCGTCGAGGGCCGCACGGATCGTATCCTGTGGGGCGTAGGGATCCTGATGACTCGCCGCAGGCGCCGGTGGCCGGATCGGCGGGATGCTCATGGTGACTGTCGCTTGGACGCGCTCGCCGGCCTCGTGCTTCGTCTTGATCTCGCCGTGCGCGTTGTTGCGGAGGACGCCGGCGCAGTGGACCTTCGTATTGATGACGCCGTGCGCGAAGCCGTGGGCGCTGACCTGGGTCTCTTTCTTGGGTCGCGATGGCGCTGGCACCGCCGGCTCGATCTTCTTGCAAGAAATGCTCTCGCCGGTGTGCTGCTTGTTGATCGCGTCGCCGCCGAAGCGGACAGCGCGGGCGGTGACCTGGGTCTCCTTCTTCGGGCAGGACGTGCGCACGAACGGCCTGATTCTGGCGCACGAAAGGTGCGCCGCCGGAGAAGCCGCCTGTTTCTTCCTGGCGCGGGAGTCGTCGTCACCTCCATGGCGGCGTCGCCGCTTGCAGTCCCCGGAGGCGTCCGCTTGCATCATGCACGGGAGGGGTCGAAGCAGACGCGATCCGCGCACGGCGGTGCCTGCGCGCGGAAGGACGACGAAGGTGCGGCAGAGGAACCGCGCGGGTGCAGAGCAGCGCAGGGAGCCACCAGCGAAGCCATAATCGATCTTGTCTCCGTCTTCTTGCTTTGCTTGCAGCTAGGGCTTGATGGGGCGCAAGGGGTCGATCCGGATGCTGCACGGAATTTGGGATACCGGGGGATTTCTGTGAACTTGGTATATGGATCGATTTCAGTCCGGCCAGAAAGCGGAGACAGATTGCGCGGGAAACAAACCCTTGCGCGCCACGATTTTGCATTCGATCGATCAATTGTGGAAAGTAGGAGTAGTAAATGCAGGGTGTCCGAGTCTAACTGTCCGCTGAATTTGTTTTCCATCCGGACACTCAGAGCAGCATAGCGCGTCCGTTCCACGCGGAGCAAGCCAAATAGGGATTTTACCCAAGGAAATCGTTGTACGTTTGTGCTACTTCATCAGATATAAATGAAAGAAATTCCACTACTTCTATTTGGTCTGAAATAAACCCTGAACTCTTGCAAAAGATTTTTTTTATATCAAGGTGGTCGTATCACCGTCCGAATAGATAGAAGAGATGACCCAGTTTATAAGGAAAATCGGGTCAAAAACCATACAAACTGTACAATGCCTTGTTTATGCGGAAAACAGGGCAAAAAACCACACATGCGAGTCAACCCGCCGCCCACACGACACAAGTTCATATCACATATAACTCTAAAAAAATACTTGTGTAGGCAACATGTAGCACAGTTAAACGAGGCTGAACTGGACCCACATCTTTATCGCCCGTTCCATCGAATCAAAATCCCCACTTGAACTCTAGATTTCCAAATATCCAGAGCACCCGCGGTGCCCCCATGCTGTTGTTATCCTGCTAATTCGTATGGCACTGCTCTTGCACGACCCTCAAGTTTGTCGGACCCGTCCACGACTCAACTTACCCACGTCCCCAGCCCGTTGCACCTCCAGAGCTCCCTACTCGTGTGGATTGATGTCGTCGCACTCGGCGGCGGGCATCCCATCACGTCAGAGACCCGTGGACGATTCATGCCGACATGCTCGTTCCTTGAAGCTCGACCTGTTTGATCCTTTCACTTTCCTCTTTTCAAATAGTCAGCACCTAGTTTAATTTTCTTGTTTGGCAACTTTCAAATAATGTAGCACAAAGTTTTAGAAAACCTAACCCTGTTTTTAGAATTTTAAACTTTCGAGAACATTTTAAAATTTGGAAATTACACACATTTTATGTGTCGTGCACCTGTGAACACTTTGCGAAAGACTTGTGGCCAACCATTCTCAATCTCGACAAAAAAAAGAAAAAGCTCATGTGACACTTCTATTTCGAAATTGTTTATTTCAGTTCAAGAAAGACATAATGCCTTTTTTTAAGATAGGCGAATTCACAACTTCATTAATTTAATAATGTTTAGAACTTAAATTGTCACACAAGGTTAGCCATATGACCATAATAGTCAATGGCTCGCAACCAAAATGACAAAGATTTAATCACTCAAATCTTGCTGGGAATTTCCCATCATGACATGAATGATCAGGGTTAGAAAAATATCAAGATGAAATGGCTGATGTAGGGGTCATCGAAGAAGACCGTCTGCACTGCATTGCCACTGTCCGCATGGTCCCGGCGCACGAAATTCTCTCGTAGGCCTTTGGTTTCGTGCCCACGCCGTACGCGACAGCGTGGGCGCTGGCCTAGATCGATTGAGGATGTCCCTTTCTGGGGTGTGAAGCGTGCACGAATGCTCTTATCCTGGTGCAATAAAGGTGCTTGACCGGAGGACGAGGCGCCCAACCGCCTGGTTCTTGCTCGCGCGGAAATTTTGTCGCCTCCATGGTGGTGTCTCTACTTGTAGTCCCTGGCATCATCCGTTTGCATCATGACGTGTCAGGGTTCAATATATACATGATCCACGCACGACGGCGCCGGTGCACGGTGGACCGAATCAGTACAGAAATCGACGGCTGTAGAGAAGGACATGGAGCTATTAGCGGGGCAGGGAGCCTCAAATACTAAACGTTTGTAGCTCTCATACTTTTACTTCTCACGTATAAGATACTATTGACCATTTGTAAATAATATTAAGTTGATCTTAGTCTACATAAACTATTACACGCAATGGACCAATATAATGTGCCACGTAAGAACAAACCAATTAGATCAGCGAGTGACCAGTTTAATTTTTCAGCTCATCTGTCCTATGGATGTCATATTAAATGTTTTGCTAGATACATTTCCCATGTTTAATTGCATGCATAATTTTCTATTTGAAACTAACATGAGCATTGTATACACCATGTGATACAAAGGTGCGTTGTGATGAGCACTGGATTTTGTGTCTTCAAAGTAAACACATATTACTTTACGTTTGTTGTTGATTACTATGTGCAATGCTACTTATCTAACAAGTATAGATTTTCAACATATTATCATCTTATTACCGAATACATTGTAACATGTAGGACACATTTGATCATGGAAAAAAGGTCATGCCAGCCGTTCAATTTAACTCTACAATTTTCTATATATTTTCTTACATATCCACACAACACACCTGTTTATTAAGATATTTGTTAGGATATATACTTTGAAATATCTGCCAACATATTCAATAATATTGAAAATAGAGAGAAAAAATTGACACAATAACATACATATCTTTATATGATTCATCAATTGTAAAAATATCAAGGAGGCACATGTACTTGTTACCTCGTGCTCGTTATAGATTTTCTATGGGAAATGCAATGTGTTTTACCTTACTCTTTTGTCTCCACATTTAAGTTGGTTTTGTATCTTGTCGAGGATAATATCTCACAAAGGAAAACATATCTTGCGCAACTCAGATAAACTTTCAATGATATAAATTGAAACTATATAATAGAAAATATTAAAAGAATATTGTAGGTTAACAATGCCAATTAAATAGTATAAAAGTATATATATTTAAACCAAAATATGATTAATAATTTTATAAAATATAAAAGTTCAGTACAACTGTATTTATTTTAACTCGCCCTAAATCTTAAATTTAGTTGGTACTTCCCTGCCATCAGGGAAGCCATGCTAGCTCTTGCTTTGTCTGCCCCAAGGGATTGAGAGGGATGGGGGATAAGGGCTCAAGGAATCCATTGGCTGATCAGGAGGTTGCATGAAGATTGGGGATGCTGGTTGATCGCTCTGAATCACTTATATGAACATAAACGAACGGTGAACTCCGGTACTTTGTAGGATGAACGGTTGTACGATTGCGCTCATCTAGAAAAAAGTGAAATAAGAAATTAAATAACTCATCTAGGCGACAAAAGACAAAATTTGATGAGCCAATATCACAAAACCATAACTATTGAGGCCAGGATTTAAGAAATACTACAACACAAGACGCAAAAAAACACAAGTTTAACTTGTTTTACAGAATCCAAGCCTCACAATCTAATCACTTTGACACCGTTTAAGATAAGCCGGATCCAGAGGAGGCATTTTTGTACTCCTTTCTTCAAACGAAGGTAATATAAAAAACTTCCAGCGACCTTGGAAATTCTGAGCTCATTTGCATATTCATATTTGAGTTCTTCCAATTTTGTAACTTTCGGCCAACATTTAAATTTTTCAAAAAACAACTCCAAAAAAGTTACAGTACATACTCCCGTGAGTGACATGTATTGAACTCTAAAAAAGTTACGGTACCTACACGTGTCGGGGACTTCTCCAGTTCTTCAAAATTGAGATTGTATTCCATGAAATGTAACCGGGATGCAATCCCTGTTCTTCTAAAAAACATTGAGATGGAATGAGTTACATCATTTAAGAATTGATTTTTTAGAACAATCACACCTTCAGTGAGGATTTGCGTCTCTGAGATCAATTACACAGTTCAACAAGAGAATAAACTAGAAAACTCCAACGGTAAAAAAAACTCTGCTTCTTGCGGCTGTCCTGTAAAAAAAACTCTGTGCTTCTTGTGACGGTGTGTCCTCCAGGCCATCCAGCATTCATCAGGGCTTGAACACGTCCAAGTAAGATATGTAGGGGTCGTTGAAGAAGACCGTCTGCACCACCTTGTCCAGCTCTCGGCGGGCCTCCTCCCTCTTCTGCTGAGTCTCCCTCCTGCGCAGTTCAGCCTCTTCGAAACTCTCCGCGCAGTACTCCTCCTGCAGCGGCCGGCCGGCGGGAAGAAAAGCACGAGGTTTAGCGACGGCCGCAACCGGCAGCTGTTGTTGTGGTGCGGTGCACCGATCCGGGCGAGCTCTGGTCTCAGTGGACTCAGACCGCGCGCTCCCGGAGCGGCTTCTTCTCCAGGTAGTATCCTGCTCGCGCTCGCGCCCCTTGATGTTAGCGGTGCGGCGGGGGCGGGCGTCTTCGCGGCGTGCCATGTGATCCTTGACGCCTGTCTCCGGTCTCGGCTTGCCGAAAGAACTGCGCGAGGACGTAGACCAACCCCTCCGGCGTCGTCGCCGTTCTCCCTCTTCCTCTTACTCTTGCCATGTGGGGACAGGCGGCGCGCGTCGTCACGTCGTCGGCGCTTGCATTCTTGCGACTCCTCGTCCCGGCGTGGGTCGTCATGTCGGCGGCGCTTGACGTCAGATGAGCGTGTGCGCTCCTCAACGCGGCGGTGCCTCTGTTCCGCGTTCCTGGCAGCTGCGTCCTCCGGCCTGGCGACGCAGGCAGGGTTGATGCGCACGCGGGTGGCACACGACGACGGCGAACGGATCGGCCTGCGCATGGTGCATGCATCGTCGGCGAGACGGTACGACACAGCGGCGGCCATGCTAGCTCGTCCTTCAGTAGGGTTTTGGAAGGTCGGGACTGGAAGTCTGGAGCGAGCGTGACTGCGTGAGTGCCTGGCTTTCGTGTGCCCTGCTGTATGGGCTGCTGAGGAACTCGATCGATGTCTGGAAGAGGCGCTGGAGTGGGGAGATGGCTTATAATTTATATGGACAGGAGACGAGGCCGGTTGCACTTGACCCGTTTTCGTTTCGGACTCGGGAAAGAAGGATTTGCCTCCTTCATTGCAGGTGGAATTCGAAAACGCGACGGTTCGTGTCCGAGTCCCGTTTGGATTCGTTTTTCTTTCTTTTTTTAGATGTACATAAACGCGGTTTCATATCGGCCCAATTTTCGGATTACAGCCCATCTTTCGGCCCATGTAACTTGATATTTTGGATTCTTGGATGTTAAAGCTATAGGCCCATTTGCAATTATATACTTTAAAAAATTGCAAACAAAATCAACATTTTTGGGCTCGGGCCAAAAACGATTGTATATAGCACTATTTATCCAACCGCCCACCAAAATCCGCAACAGATTTTTCAATGAGTAACGTATTTCCATTAATATATAGGAGAAAGAAGCACACCAATTATATGAAGCATTTTTCAGCTCAGGCTAGATATAGAGGCCGGCAATCGGGTCGGGTTTGGTCGGGTCGACCTCTTCCAGACCCATGCCCATTTAACAAATGGGCAAGCTTCTCTGCCCGCGACCCTGCCCATGGGTCAGATTTCATGCCCATGCCCGTACCCGTCGGGTCACCCGACCCATCGGGTCGCCCGTCGGGTCTGCATACAGCAGCTCCTCATGTCAATTCTGGCACTCCAAAATGGCATATTTTATGTGTCACCTTCAGCCGGCAGGTAGTAGGGGACGGCAGGGAGAAGCTGCAGAGCGCGATGGGACGGCGGCGTCGAGGACGGCAGGAAGACGGGGACGGTGGGGAGAATCTGCTGCTTGGGGCGAAGAAGGAAGGCGGCGGCTCGGGGTCCTTGGGCGACGGCGGGGAGTCGGGACGGCGGCGTCGGGGTCCTTGGGGACGGCGGCGTCGAGGCCGGCTGTGAGTTGGGACGGCGGCGTCGTGGACGTTGGGGACGGCAGCGAGTGGCGGCGCAACGGAGCGGCGGCTCGGTGGAGCAACGGCGCGGCGGGTCAGCGCCGTCGTTTTGCTGTCGGGAAAGGGAGGGGAGCGGAGAGCACCGTGAGGCGTGAGCACTGAGCAGAGAGAGAGTAGGGGAGAGGGATTGCGGCGGAGACGGGGAGAGACTGGGTACTGGGATGGTCGACTCACACGGTCACACACACCTAGGGTTAGTGGCTAATTAGTGCGGTGCGTGTTGGATTTGGACTGTTGGGCCGGGCTGGGCTGGAAATTACATGGGCTCTGATCATGTCTTACTATGAGACCCCACATGTCAGCTAATCGGGTTACCCATCGGGTCGCCCATGGGTACACATGTCTGCCCATACCCTACCCACGACTAATCGGATCGCCCACGGGCGAGACCCATGGGCGAACATAGCGACCCATACCCTGCCCATTAGGGTCGGGTGCCCGTGGGCGGACGTGCCCATGGGCGGAATTGCCAGCTTGAGATATAGGGATGTGTTCTGTATGGAGCCATTGTAGCTCAGTTGATTCAGAAATGGTTATCTCTCGGTTAATAGTGACAACAATATAGTCAAAATCGTTTTATCCTTTTTGTACTTACACATATCTTAAGTCAAGGACCAAAATCATATTGGGTTGTCGAGTTAATGGGAAAAAAAGAATTCCGCTCACCTCTGCAACTGAATGTGCACAGAGCCCAAATTATTACAACATCATAAAATTCGTTTGAATCATGTCTGGAAACTACCAGTAATGTTTACTCTCGTATCATAATCATTCACACAAATGAGCAGTGGCAAAGTAATCTTGAGCAGGTCAACATCCAAGTGCTGAATTAATAATGGTAACCAAATTCTACACCGGATTTTATCTGCGTTCAAGAAGTGCCTTTTCAAGGCAAATAGTGTGTTTCAGTTAATACGGTAGAAGAGCAAGCCAATCCTCCAAAGCACTCCCCTCTCACTACATCGCAAGCTTGATATGCTGATGTTCTTTTCGGTAACGATTTTAGGTAAGTAGGCTTAGAAATAGTTATTTCTCACTCGTTGTTGATAGCCATGTGGTCAAGGTCTTATGCTTAGATCATATGCATGGTTGTCCGTGAAGGCTTACAAAATCTTGCTGACATAGAATGTCTGAACTAGATCGTCTGTGTGTACCTTTGTTTTTTAATACTAGGGGATTAGCGCGGGCTCCGCCGCGCCCGTGGAATTGAATTTTTTTAGTTTTTTTGAATGTTCAAATTCGAAGAAATGGTCGCTTGAGGGTTTCCTTTATTTGTTGCATTTTGTATGTATGATTTACAGGATTGTAGTGAGTAAATTAAAATGGTTTAGTTCTTGTGAAAATTTTCGCCTGAGGGTTTTCTTGATATATTCATCGGGTCGAAATAAAAATAGCCATGGAGTGTTCGAAATTATGTAAAACATGTTTTATTTCAATCCTTTTTTTTTATTTACTTATGTACTTTGATATTTTGAAGCTCATGATATAAATGGGTAATTGTATTGAAGTGGTGAACCGAACTCTATTTAAATATTGGTTGTAGCATTGATATTATTTTCTGGGTTTTATTTGAAGTTGAAAGGAAATGATTGTTATAGACTTAATTTCGACCTGCAATTTACTTACTATTTCTCGATTTCATTTTTATTGCTATTTTATTTTCAAACGTCACACATGTCTGGAACTATGTTTATTTTTCTGTGGTTGCCATTCTGTAATAATTAATGGTTTATAGTAAGTTTGTGTCGTTTTAATTCATTATTATTGCTGCTTCGTTGATTTTTGTAGTAAAAACAAAATTAGAACTACCAATGTGACAGCCAACAGTAGATCAATTGGATAAGTGAACTGAATAATTGGAGGGAGTAGATGGTGTGAGTATTTAATGGAGTTAATTTAAAATGAATCTGTAATTAGAAGAAATGATTTTGCATTTTCTAAAATATTCGTCTAATCAAGCATTGTTTTAATTGCAAATTTATAATTAGAGAGATTCGGGCTATATGGAAATACACCAAAGATCTCAAATGCTCAACATATCGTGCAGCCTCAGAGGAAATACACCAAAGTTTTTTTTTATGGTGTAGGTTATTTTGAATTGTAGGTAGGAATATTTTTTTCGTAATTGTTGTTATGTTGTTTGTATTTTTTTTAATTGCAATTTAGAATGTTTGATTGAATTGTTTGGAAATGTTTTAGCATCTTTTTTGCAAAAATTTGGATTTTGTTTTTTCAAAAAAAATCTGCAAAAAAAAAAACTGACAGGTGGGCCCTGTGACGTCGTGCTGATGTCACAGGGGAGTGGATCTGGCCGTGACGGCCGCGGCGGCGCTCCGGTGCGTCCCAGGACGCGCGGTTTGTCGCGGCGGATGCGCCCCGTCGCGGGGAGGCCGGAGGTGGCGGCGCCGCCCCTGGATGGTCGCCGGAGGGCCGCCGGAGACGCGCGGAACGCGGCGGATGTCCGCGCGGCGGCGGCGACGATTGCGGCGTAGCGGCGGCGTCCCGGCACGGCGCGCTTGGCGAGGAGGTGGAGGGCGGCGCGGCGCACCTCCCTGTGCCCTTCGATTTGGAAGGGGAGGGCCGCAGCGGCGGCGTGGCGCGCTGGCGGTGGCGGCGACCGCGGCGTCGCGCGGGAGGGAGATGAGCCCGCGGATGGTTTTGCAGAAACGACCCTGAGGTTTCTGGCATTTGCGTTTAGGTCCTCCCGCAGCGGGGAACGGTGAAATTCATGCGAATATCAAAAAGCGTGAGGGTTTTTCTGCCAAACGGCATGGCCACCGGGTGGGCGACCGGCTTGGTGACCGGCTGACGTGGCACGCCCTGATTGGCCTAAAATGGAGATGAACAGTGCGGCGTGGGTTTGGGGGCGACGTGGCTCGATCCTGGCCGTCCGTCGCGCGGATCGGACGGCCAGGGATCGCCGGCGACGTGGAGGGCTGGAGAGGCCGTTGTTTCTTCGCGCTTTTATATATAGTAGAATTGTTTAACAGATGAAAATGCATTGCCACATCTCATTTACTAAGAGAATGATCCAAAATAATTCGGGGTAAACATGACAAAAATCTTTACAAACACCCACAAATTGTTGTGATGGAACATAACGTACATGGGAACAATGTTACCTAGCTACAACATGATGCACGCACAAGTAGACTGTAGACGCACACACACGTAGTGTCTGAAGAATGCATTTACAACGCAAAAAAATGCTTCTCTATGAATACGATAGAGGAGCAAGCCAATCCTTCCAATCACTCCCGGCTCTCTTCATCTCAAGCTTCATCTGGTGATATTCTCTTGGCGATGATTATTGCTACTCCCTCCGTTCTGGTTTATGAGGCCTCTAATGAAATCGAGATTGTTCCGGAACAACGGAGGGCGTAAGTAGGGTTAGGAAATTTTATTTTTCAGTCATTGTTGCCAGCCGTGCGGTCAAAAACAACTTTGGCTCGTCGTTCCCCTCTCCCGTGCTACAGTGCCCGAGAGAGGCGAAAACCAAATCCTCCTAGTTCCCCTCCCCACCGACGGCCAGATCGGGGGTCTCTCACCTCTCCGGCCGCCGTTCCGGCGGTGGGAGAGTGGAGGGGCCCTGGATCTGTGCCTGAGGTGTGTACAGGGTAGTTTAGGTCTTCCCGGTGGCGGCGGTGGGGTGGAGCCAGCGTCGCGTCTGTGGAATAAGGTGCTGGTGCGCGTCTTCCTCCTCGGCTTCGTCCTCTGTGGCGTCGCCGTCGCGCTGCCGGCGTTTCGTGCTCGTCGATCTACGGATCTGGCGGGTTTTGGTCGCTTGGGCGAGGTCGTGGCGGCGGAGGTGACGACTTCGCTTTTGGCCTTTTGTCCCCTGTGCTCCGTCTTCGCGGCGGTGAGGTCTGCTCCGGCCTCTCCGTGGAGCTTTTGGGGGTTGTGTTGGAGTTGGAGTTGCCGGTGCCTTTCGCCGGTTTCCCTGGCCGGCCGTGGTGGCGAGGGGGGAAGCGGGTGTGGTGTTGTGTGTGCAGCTCCGGTTGGAGGTTGGCGACGACGGTGCGGCTCTGCAGATTCTTCGGCGTCTGCTTCCGGACCGGGGATGGGAAGCGCCATGGCCGTATCTGTTCAACGTGCTCGGCTCCGGCGTCTGACGGCGGACAGCTTCTGCGGTCTTCTTCACATGGGGAGGTGCTTCTTGTCTGGGGTAAGCGGGCGGCCTGGCGTCTTCCCCTCCGGTGACGGCGTCGGTGGATCGAAGGTGCAGCAGGTCCTGGTGTATTTGTACATTTGTTTTTCCTCTATTTTTCTCTGTTAAGGTATGAATACAAGGTTGTGTGTTCAAAAAAAAAAAAATCTTATGTTTAGATCACATGGTTGTTAGCGATGGTTTAAAAGTGGAAGCAATAATGGAATGGATGGCCAAGCGCACAAGTGAAAATAAAATACTAAAGTTGGAAGTCCGGAATGGCTTTTTTGGTTTGTGGAATTAGGTAAAATATTAGGGAGCTGTCAAGAGTCAAGAAGTGGATGGGTATTACATTTCCTGATTGGAACCACGAAATCACGCCTAAGGATGGCAATGGGTAGGGTATGGGGCGGGTAGAGCAATACCATACCCATACCCCGTATAGTTAATGGGTAAAACATTCTACCCATACCCGTACCCGCGGGTTTGAAACTTTACCCGTACCCATACCCATTGTGTACCCAACGGGTAGATTAAATAGTACACAAGTTATTCATAATTTTACATTCATCGATAGCATATTTCACAAAAGAAAAATATTTATCTCAACTCAATGAGTACATGACAATTATCTCAACTCAAATTAATAATTGATGACAATTTTAACATATGTTCAAAAGCTCATGAGAATGAATCTTGAAACTCCACGGGTAAAATCCACATGTTAGTATAAACGGGTAGGGTATGGGTATACCCATGGGTACAAGACTATACCCGTGCCCTACCCACGACTTAACGGGTAGGGTACGGGTACTACCCATGGGTACAAAATTGTGCCCATACCCTACCCATGCGGGTACGGTATCCGTGGGTACCCGTACCCGTTGGTAAAATTGCCATCCTTAATCACGCCAAGTGGGCAGGAGCCAAGACGCATGCATGGTTCAGCTGGTTCTACGAATAGTTAGCTCACTGGGCGTTAATAAGGCGCTAACGATATATGGAGTTCATCGAGCGTACGTGATGGTGACTGGTTGTTTGCTAAAGACCAACAACCAAATTACTAACTATATAAAAGCCGGCAGGATTCACGAGCTGTAAGCGATCGGCTACTCTAGATAGCTACAGTAGCACTGTTCACATCTACAGTGTTTGACAGTATTTTCATCCGCGCCGTCCGTCGCCGATCGAACGGCTCTCACCACACGCCCGTGATAGTTTTGCAAAAAAGCCCTTTACAAATCAAACAAACAAACCCGTAGTCCACAGCTTAACTATACAAAGGACCAAACTGTCATTAGGACAAAGTTGGAGATCTTTTTCGCAAAAAAGTCACGACGCGACGCGTCCTCGCCGCTCCGGCCTCCCCCGTCCAGATCGACGCGCACGGAGGGCTCCGCCGTCCTCTCCGCTACCCTCCCGCTGAGTTTCGCGTCCCGAAACGCGGCGACCTCGCCGGAATCGACGTCGACGCGATCGCAGCCGCCGCCGCTTCCGCGCACCGCAGCCGTCGCTCCGGCGACCAAAAAAGGGCGGCGCCGCCAGCTGCGGGTGCCCCGCGACGACGCGCAACCGATGCGCCCAGCCGTGCGACCTACCTCGCCCCGCTGCGGCTCCGGCGACGTGCACGCCGCCGCGCCAGAGCTGCCACAGCCCGGCCACAGGTGACGTCACGCTGACGTCCCCGTGGGCCTGGGATGGCTAGCTGGGCCGCCTACTGGGCCAGGCTGGCTGGCGCGTGGCCCGCTCGGCCCTTCTAATTTTTTTCCCCGTTTTTTTTCCTACTTTTCTTTTCCCACAAAAAACTATTACACATGTTCAAATACAAAAAAATAACAAATGTTACCCGGACTTTCATCTTCAAACTCATTTCAAAAAAATTAAATGTACTACTTATTTGTACTACTTATGTCCAAATAAATTGGAATGCTACTTACTTCCAAATAAATTGGAATACATCAAATTTCACGAAAAGAAAAAAAAATGAAATACATTTGAGCATTTGAAATTGCTTACGAGATAAAAAACATTTCGAAAGCTCTAAAATATAGCAACATGTTCACAATTCCAAATTCCTAAATATTACGACAAAATATATCACAGACCTCACAAAAAAATACATGCACCGCATGATAAAATTTAACTTGCTAAAACAAATTTAGAGAACTCTAAAAACACATATACTTTCCAAATTATCTCGCATATTGCACTCTCCCTCATTTTTCTATTTCTATTCCCGAATACTTTTGTAATCTTCAAATACAAATTCAAATCACCTCACACCAAATTCAAACATCTCTAAAAACACATATACTTCCCAAATTATCTCGCATATTGCACTCTCCCTCATTTTTCTTTTTCTATTTCCGAATACTTTTGTAATTTTCAAATACAAATTCAAATCACCTCACACCAAATTCAAATCAAGTCGCACCAACTTCTACAGATTTCAAACAAATCAAAATGAACATTTCAGAAACTTTGCGCCCTTCTCAAAAAAAAAAATTGAATTTTACAAATTTCAAATAGTACATAAGGTCTCACTAATAGATTTAAAAAACCACAATAACTAAAATTTTTCGACTTATTAATTACAATAATGCAAACACAAACATACAGAATATTGCATGCAAAAGAAAAAACAGAATACTTTTTTTCCAAGTTTGAAAATATAATTCAACAATTCACAGAATTAAAATCTTCAATTTTCTGAATTACAACAATGCAAACCATGTACAGAAAAAACCCGCACAAAAAATATATTTCCTCAAAAAAAAAATTCTCTCCAGAATATTCAATTTCCTTTCTACGTTCGAACATAGACTTCAAAATTCCACAAGAACTACAACCTTTTAATTTACTAATTAAAACAATGCAAATCATGCATACAAAATGCACAGAAAAAAAATTCCCCAAAAAAACTCTTCCTCCTCAAAAAAAAATGTTTACAGATTTCAATTACTTTCAAAATATATTCCAAACAAGATTTGTTAGATCTTCTAACAACAGATTTGTTGGGTTTTCTAACAGCAGATTACCCCCCCCCCCCCCCCCCCCCACCATAAAATATTGTTGCAGATTTTTTTTAAAAAAAATTACGAAAACTAATAGAACTTCCTATATAAATTATAGAGCTTATGCCTTTTACATATAAATTATAGAGCTTATAGACAAACATTTCAAACTGCTAAATATTCATGGATACTCAAATCAACGAATTCTAGTTCAACACATATATATTCTATCACCTTTTTCCAAATATATTATTCGAGTCGTTCCCAAATATATTTTACGTTGAACCTGCAAAATAAAATTTCGATTTAAAACTTAATCAAAACAACTATTTCTCACAAAGACACGACAGTAATTTATAAAAACAAAGTCGTCTCTCTAAAAAAACAAATATTTGGAGTATTATTTGAGCAAAAGAAAGAACATAGAAGAAATGTCAAATGTGAACTAAAACAATAACTTCAAATCTATCCGTTGGTAAAAAAAATAACAAATATATCAACATGACCACAAAAAAAAATGTTTACTATTTATGCCATATGACCAAATTTCCAAACTGAAAACTTCAAAATTTTCAATATCTTATAAATCTGAGCATTTCAAAAACCAAAAAAAAACAAAAAACATACGAATAGCTTCCCACTTTCACCAAATTTAAAAATTCAAACAAATTGTAAATGAACAACTCTGAATATATCCACTGGAAAAATACAAGTACATATCAAAACAATCAGAAAAAATACATACAAACTACTTATGCTTAATTTTTTTCTGAAATATTCAAATTTTGTCACCATTTGGAAGTAATTCATATGCATTCTTTTCCTAATTTCAATGAAAAATTAACACCGACATACAAACATGTTCGAATATTTTCAGACTACTAAATATTTGAATATTGTACAAAATATATAAAAAATGCTCAAACAGAATACTATCTACTCATAACAAAATAAAAAAACATGTTTGCAAATTGCAATTTCGCCAACATTTGAGGGAATTTTCCTGATATTCCATAAAAATATAACGAAAATGCTCACAAAAAAGAACCGCAATATACTTATAGCAAATTACTAATATGTTTTAACATTTCAGTTTCACCAACATTTTTGACCCCATACGAACAAACTTTTCCCAAATGTGGAATCAAATTCAACTGAATTTTTCTGATTTCAATTAAAATTAACGTCGAAATACAAACATGTTCGAGCATTTGAACCCGCTGAATATTTGAATATTATACACAATATTTCCGAAATGCACACAAAAAATGCAACCTATTCATGACAAAATAAAAACATGTTCCAACGTATCAACTTAGCTAACATTTTGGTGAACAAAAAAAATATATATATTACACACAAAAAAAATCACCAAGGCCGTGCCGTCCAAATTCAACTACTCCAGGAAAATGACGTTGCATACCGCGGACGTACGAGCAGTTGCAACATCGCACAGCCCGATTCGTTTCACGCACACGCACACGCACAGCCACTCCAACCAACGAATCACGAGTGGGTCGTCGTCGCCGCGCTGCACGAGTGGGAAAAAATAGCTAGAAAAAGCCTCCACCACCCGCCGTCGTACAGCAGCATCGGCGCGCCTGCAGCTGTGAACGATAGCGGCGTGCGTTCGTTCGCCGGACATGCGCACATGCATGCGCGGCTAGGGCCCACCAGGACCCAAACCCCTCGTCCACCAAACCGGCCTGGACCTGTTTTTCATAGGATTTTCTTCTTCTAAATTACAACTCTCGATGACTAAATTGGTCCACATGTCATATTCATCTTCTTCCCCAATCTGCGTGATGAACTTGTCACGGTCGCCGATGACATTTTTTGTTCCCGTCGGCTAGAGAAAACGACAACATTGCCATGGGTGCACAGCACCGTACCTCCGCACGCAGCGTCGCTTTGTCACAGCGGTGCGTCCCACGATCCAGGCTCACCCCGGAAAGCCCTGTGCAGTGAAGCTCGGCATCGATTGCCGCCACAGCGGCTGCCCTGGTCGTGATCTACCTCATGTGCGGCAAGCGACGGGGCGTCGCACGCACCCTGTTCACCGGCGATCCAGCGTCGGCCGTGATTTCCTGGACATCCATGGAGACCGAACACGCGCTGATGGGCCTATTTCGCGACATGGTCGCGTTGTTCCTGGCCATGGCGGACGACAACGCGGTCGTCGTCGACCCTAGAAAGTCTTGAGGACCTCGCACTGGCCAAGGAGGTGTACCGGCACGTCCTCATTCTCATTGTGGGAGTTACCCATGACGGTGGGTTCAATGCCCAGCTCATGCACCTCTTTTTGAGATGGGGGAGATGAATTGTGATACGAGATGCATGACATGCGGACCGTCTAGTAAGTGAGATAATGGGTATTCGCGGTCGGGATTCTCTTTTTCTCGGTGCGCCAAATAGGTCTAGGGTTCAATTTAAATGGGGATTCAATACTTCAAGGTTTTCGACTTCGGGGTTGGATCAGCCCGACCTTTACGAAGTTCAAGATTTAAAATAAAGTTTTTTCCTTTGAGTTTCTCCCAATGGTCTGTCTATATGTACATGTAACGGTATGAAGCGACTTCCAGATGATCTGAACACGTTATGTGAAAAAAATGACTGCGACGGGAAAGGAACTGGAGGATTGGAACCGAGCAACCACATAATCCAATCAATGGGCTCCAACTTGCTCGAGGCGCCGTCGGCCCTAGAAATTGGACAAACGTGCACATTGTGTGACTGTACAATGGCACTGTTTGGAGATAGCTCCCTGCCCCGCCACCATGGCACCCAATCAGAGTGTAAATTGGGCATTTGGATTCACCATCCGCTGCGCATGCACCAGCGAGGCCAGGCGCCAGGGCTCAAGATTTCCTTGAAAGAGATACCCGATACGCCTCGTTTCTCCAATGTTTTCTCGGCCGAACTGATGGATCGGACAAATCCTCGTGCTTGGGGCTGACATGCCATGGCTGGCGTGCCGGTGCTGATGCCGGAGAATCTGAACCTGCTTGCTCAATGCTCATGCTGCGTGCCTACTAGACTTTACAAAAGTGAAAAGAGGTGAACTTGCTTGCTACTAGCTCGCTGAGCCTGTACTGGTTTACCAGCTGCGTCAAAGAGAGATTCAGAATCAGAACACGCCATAAAGCTCAAGCTCCATCGACCTTTTCACTCTACTCGACTTTTCTCCACATGAGCTCACACATTTTGAGGAGATACACATGCATGCATGACATACTACCAGGCTAGCAGCTACATCCACGAATGAATAACGAAACAATCCATGTCCAGCCGGATGACCAAATGTTTCCGATCCCTTTTCTCTTCTCCGAGGAATCGAACAACGGGTTCATGGCCTAATTAAACCTAGAATGAAAGAACGAATGCCCAAATCAATCGCTGCATCGATGACAGTCATCACTCATCATACACATCCTCAACTGATCGAGCAGCAACAGTGATGAGAACTTGCCTGTGGCAAGATGGTTAGGAGGGTGGTTGTATCCCCAGCCCGCCAGAGTTCAAACCCCAGGTTTGACACTGGTGTTTCTCATTTTAGGCGGAATATTCTTCAGTGGGAGGCGACGTTCCCGTCGACAGCGAGGCGCCTGTGGTGACTTCGTCAATCTCAAGACTCGACCCGCTGGCTCAGTCTATCGGAGGTGCTCATAGGGGTAGGGTGTGCGTGTGTGCGTTTATAGGGGTGAGTGTGCGCATGTGTATGTGAGCGTCTGCGTGTGTACTGTGTTTCGCAAAAAAAAAAAAAAAAGCAGCAACAGTGATGATCAGCTGGTCCGGATCCGAGGTCCACGGAAGAAACCATCTTTTTGCGCTCATGGCGGCCTCCGTGGCCGGCAATATCTGGACACCAGTGTGCACAGTGCAATGCTCGGCGATGGACGGCCGTCATTTCGAGCCGACGCCAAGCGTGAGCTCGAGCTCCTCGGCAGCGACCTCGTGGATCCTCTCCCCTTCCCACGGCGTGACCCTCCCCTTGTCGAACTCGAACTCCGGGCCGCCTCGGGCCACCGCCATCCCCTCGATCTCCATGGAGTTGGAGCTGGAGCCGCCTTGTCGGTTGACAAGGTTGTACGCGGGCGACGCCGGCGCCGTGGTGGCCATCTGGAAGCTGATCCAGCGGCCGGAGTCGACCGTGGAGACGTCGGACTCGTCGCACTCCGGTATGGTGTCCGGCTGGTCGACGTAGCGGCGGCCGCGGGTGGGGCTTGCCGGCGCGGAGAGGGCGAAGAACGGGTGGCGGAACGGGTCGACGTCCCAGCCCGGCTTCTGTATCTTGGGCGGGCGGGACGCCGTGGGGGAGGAGAGCGGCGGCGTCACCGGCGCGCTGCTGGAGACGCGGAGCGGGGGCAGGTTGGGGAGGCCGCGGAGGAACGGGAGGAGGCAGGCGGCGGAGCTCTGGTAGCTGTTGTTGTTGTCGAGGCGCGTGGGCTCGGGAAGCTGGAGGAGGCCGGGCTGGCGTGGTAGGAGGGCACGGGGCTCGGGAAGGAAGAGGACGGCGCGCTCAGCAGCTGCGAGGACGAGCAGGGGCTCATCCCTGCCGAGGACACCCCGCCGAACGGGCCCGACATCGGCGGCTTGTATCCCTGTGCCATGAATCGAACCAAACGATTAATCAGCAACCGGAGCTCAGCTCAGCTACATATCTAGATCTACGCATCCAAGATTAAGCTACTAGATCCAGGAAATGGAGGGAGGGGGAGAATCAAGAAACAGGGGATCGAGCTCAGACCTTGCGGTAGGTGGTTCCGTCGTCCTCGACGACCCACCCGGCCTCGCGGCAGAGCTCCTTGAGCACCTCGTTGTTGTCGCAGTGCTTGGGGAGCTTGTAGTTGCCGAGCGCGCGGAGGCCCGTGAAGATCTTGGCGGCGATGGCCCGGCGCCGTCGCTCGCGCCGCTTGTTGTTCTCCCGCTCCTTCCACGTGGGCGTCCGGCCCATCCCGGCGTCGGCCTCCGCCGCAGCCGCCGCCGCCGCCGCCGCCCGGGCGGCCGCACCCGACGTCATGCTAGCTCAGCTAGCTCGCTCCCTCCCCTGCTCCGCTCTGGTATGCTCTGCTCTGGTCTCTTCTCTCTCCACTTGGCTAGACTAGCTCGTTTCTTTAATGGTGAGGTGGGAGCTACAGCATGGGAGCTGCTGTGCTGCTGCTGCGGTGTGTGGAGTGGTGTGCTGAGCTTTCTCTCTCGTGGTCGTGGGGCTGGCTGGCTGGCTGCGTGTGGGGTAGGGCTGGGTCACGAGGAGGGTAGGGTGACCCTCGCTTTATGGCAACTGGATTGGCTAGATTCTACTGCTGGTGGTGCCCTACCTTTTTCTCTTGGCGGGCTCGGCTTTTGAGGACGATGAGTGTGAACTGCCCCTCTCAGCCTGGTGCGTGTCATGTGCTTGGGCCTTGCGATTTGCCCGACGAATTTTACGGCCGTCGTACTCGTACGTACTGGCAACCAGGCCGAGTATCTAGCTAGCTACCGGGGACTGTATACCTGGTCATGGGCCGGGCTTTGGACCGGGCTTAAAAAAGCCCACGGGCAAAATCCTAGGCCCAGGCTCATCCGACCTTCGGGCCTATATTTCAGGCCCAGGCCCTCCCATGAGTGCAAAATTCCATCGGGCTTTCGAGACTCGGGCCGGTCTTCTTCCTTAAAACGTCAATATGCAAAGTCCAGACCTTGGCCCATGCGACATTCGGGCCGAAATCTAAGGCCCAGGCCCGCCCATGGACAAGTCCATGGCGGCCCAGGCGCTGGAATTTCGGGTTGGGCCGGGCTTCCCATGGGAGTAGCTAGGTGAGTTACAATGTGCCTGCGTAGAAACAAATTGTAGAAAAATGTCCAAAATTATAAACGAAAAATAAACCAAACACGAATTTTGAATCTCGAAAATTGGTTTTAAATTTGTCAATCCCAGTTATTTTTTACCCCGCACATGTTTGACGCATCGGGAATACTACATTTCCGGCGGGGTAACTTGCGTAGGATCAAACATTGTGATCTACGACACCAATATTTTCTAATACACAAAACGTGTTCAAATATTCTTAAAAAAATGGACAACAAGCATATATGTTATATATGCAACACCGAAAATTTGCTGCTTCAAACAACCTACAATTCGAGAGCCAAAAAAGATAAATTTTGGTGCAAATAGTGTGAAACACTTTCACCAAATGTGACAATATTCACATAATAATTTTGGTTTTTTTGTTTCTCTAATATAGATCGAATTTTGAGCTGAATTTTTTTGAAGTTGTAGAAACAGCCTGTAGGTATGTTAAATAATTTTCTTAGATTTTTACCAATTTTTAATTATGATTTTTATGACTTGATCTTATGATCTCACCTAAAGGAGAGATCCTATACGTATTCAACAAACCGCGAACGATGCAACTATGGCCTCTTGCGCCAAGTAGGTTGCGCATCGTCGAGTTTCGGCAAGCCACCGCTAACCACAACCCTCTTAACTTTTTAGAAGAACTGGCAGCTGCTCAGAGTTTTCTGGAAGGAGGTCCTGTGTGGCGTCTGGCGACATGCCGTCTCTCTCTTCTCCTTGATTCTTCCAATCCGATCTCTCCCAAGATAGATCGACTCTGATTTATCTTGATTCCTTCTCTCTACCACCTGATCTTTCTCTTCCACCAAATCAATTTCTTGTTAATCTAGCTTTCTCCACGACCCCAAAAAATCCCCAAAACCAAAGAGGAACTTGGAGACATATTCTGGTTTAGATCCATCTATCTGGTTGCACACCCTTTTCATCCTCACGCAGAGCATCAAGGAACCATCCTCAGCTCGATTCTTAGCTTTTGGCGGCGGATCTAGAGCCGAGCAAGCAGCTCTATCGCGTCTGTCTGCGAGACTGCTGCCGCCGTTGACTCGGTAAGAAGGGTCGGAGCCGGTGCATCCTACGGCGCACCAGTCCTCAGAAGAAGGCCGCAGTCCAGGAGGCGAAGATCCAGCTCCCCGTCTGCAGCTTTTCAACCTTCGGCGGCTCACGCTTAGCTGTCTCGGTGAGCGGGCAGCCACGGATTGCAGCGCCAGGCTTCAAGGAGTTTATGGGTGACTTTTTAGGAGAAGCTCAGTAGCAACACTCAAAGAGCAAACATTATGAGAACCTTGGGATGGAACTGCCAAGGTATTGGTAAGAGCCTCGGCAGCCCTAAAATGTGTCATCTTGCCAACATGATAGTCTCCACAAAAGCTCAGGTAATTTTCTTATCCGAGATAAAAACTTCCAAATTCAGTTCTGATGATATTGTTGCTCGTTTTAATATGAACAACGCTTTTGTGGTGCCTTCTCGGAAGAGTTCGGGAGGGCTTTGGCTAATGTGGTCTGACAGCACCCATCTCGATGTTTATACCTTGTCGTTTCACCTTATTTTAGCTATAGCTACTGATAAGACTAGAGATCAAAAGTTTGGGTTAGTTTGTGTTTATGGTGATCCCTACCACCGTCAGACTGCTTCGATATGGAGCCAGGTTGCCAATTTTGTGTATGATAACAGCAACTTGCCTATCCTTTGTATGGGAGACTTGAATAATCTTTTGTATGATACTGATAAGAGCACTAATAATATTAACCGCAACCGTATGTATGCTTTTCGCTCTTTTGTAAAAAACTGTGGCTTGTTTGATCTCGGTTTCAGTGGACCTGCTTTCACTTGGACAAATAGGCGTTTCTCTTCCAAACCCCTTTTCCAAAGACTTGACAGATGTTTAGCAAATTCGGAATGGTGTGCTGTCTATCCTAATACAAATGTTTACAATATGCCTCTTCTTCATTGTTTTAGCGATCACGCGCCTATTTTATGCTCCACTGAGGGGAATGCTCGGAAATTAAGGAATCACTTCAAATTTGAAAATTGGTGGCTGAAAGAGCAAGACTTCCAATCTTATGCTAAGACTTGCTGGACAAACACCCACAACTCTGCTTTTCATAACCGCACTAACAAACTTGCTAGAGAACTCAAGATTTGGTGCAGGAAAAAAAGACCTTTGCAGGATGAGCTACAGGAATTGGAGCAGCAAATCAAGGACATTCAAGCTAAACCGCTTGCTGAGCAGGATCACAATCAAGAGGAGCGACTGGTACAGAGGTATGAGCAAACTGTCACTAAGCTAAATGACTTTCAGATGCAGCGAGCCAAGAAAAATTGGGTAAGAAATGGAGATAGGAACACTGCTTATTTTCACAAAGCTATTGCAAAGCGTAGGAGGAGAAATACTATTCTTTCAGTTAAAGATGAAAACAATATCATCCAATTCATGCCTGATCAAATTGCTAATACTTTTGTCTCCTACTTTAGATCTATTTTCTCCTCCTCCTATGTGCGTCAGGATAGCCCTAATTTTGCTGATGACAATGCTTTGCCAGATGATCCTACTTATTCTATTCCTACAAAGCAGGAACTTTGGGATGTGCTTAAAGAAATGAAAAGGAATGCCTCTCCTGGTCCCGATGGTTTTAATGTAGAATTCTATTTAGCAACTTGGGAGTGGATAGGAGATGACGTAACTTCTCTTGTTACAAATTTCTTTGCTACTGGTTTGCTTCCTGCGCATATAAATGATACACATATTGCTCTTATTCCTAAAAAACTAGTAGCCACTGTTCCCACTGACTACCGCCCCATAAGCCTTTGTAATGTAGTTTATAAAATCATTGCAAAATGTCTAGCCAATAGACTCAAACCTCATCTCCCTGATTATATTCATCCTTCTCAGCAAGCTTTCATTGAAGGCCATAGAATAAGTAACAACATCATTATTGCCCAGGAAATCACCCACTCTTTTCAGCTCTCTTCTTGGAAACAAAAGGCTTTCCTCTTAAAGATTGACTTAGCTAAAGCCTTCGACAGATTAGAATGGGACTTCGTTCTCCAAGCACTAGCACGTAAAGGGTTGCATGGTCATTTTATCAAACTTGTTCACGCGTGCATCTCCTCGCCTACCTTTTCTGTTATTATTAATGGTCAGCCTTTTGCGAAATTCAGCTCAGACAGAGGAATACGGCAAGGATGCCCTTTATCGCCTTATCTTTTTGTTCTTGCTATCAACGAATTGTCTCTGCTGTTACAGGAGGCCCTCTCGGCTAACAGCTTGCATGGAATCATTTTGGGACCTAGTTGCCCTCCAATTCACTCACTCTTATTTGCAGATGACTTAATAATCTGTGGTGCAGCTAACCTTGAGGAAGCACAGGCAATGAAGCAAATTCTAAATGCCTTTTGCCAAGCATCAGGTCAACTGCCAAACTGGAGTAAATCAGGTGTTCTTTTCAGCAAACTTGTCTCTCCCACTGATAAGGAAGAGATACTAAGGGTGTTCCCTGTTCCTTTAATTGATGACTCCTTTATACATTTGGGTCACCCTTTAGTTCTTCCTCCAAAAAATAGATCTGAGGCTTACAGCTTTGTGCTAGAGAAATTCAGTGCTAAGCTCGGTACTTACAAAGCCAACTCCCTTTCACATGCGCAAGATTGGAACTTATAAACTCTGTCTTTGCTTCAATTCCTGTCTACTACATGTCTAATATAATTTTCTCCAAAAAGTTTATTTCAAAAATCAATGCTATTATAAGAACTTTTTGGTGGACTGGAATTACCTCTGATCCTACTTCTAAGCCTCTTTGTTTAAAAGCCTGGAAAGACATTGTGCGCCGAAAAGAGAAGGTGGTCTAGGTGTGCGTAACCTCCAAGCTGTTAATTATAGTCTAATTCTTTCAGCCCTTTGGAGAATTGCCTCTGAGCCCAACAGTCAACTCCATTCTGTTCTTCGGTCTAAATATTTTCATGACTCATCCATCTGGAGGCCCAAACCAAACGTACCTAAGTCTGCTTTCTGGTCTGCCATCCTTAAGGTCATGCCTCTTTTGCAAAACAATGCTTTTTATCAAATTCTAAATGGCCACATCTCAATCTGGAACACTCCTTGGTGCTCAGCTTGGAAGGACCTCTACAACGATCTCATAATTCAACCTGCGCCTTTTTCCTACCCATCCACTGTAAATCAACTGATGATTCCCTTCCAAAACAAGTGGAATGAAGGTTTAGTTGACCAGCTTTTCAATGCACCGACTGCAGAAGTGATTAAAGCAACCCCCATTGTCCCTTCTCCAGATGATGATATACTCTGCTGGAAGCTCACACCCAATGGCAAATTTAATTCAAAATCTGGTTATCGTCTATGTTTGAAGTTTTTGCAGGATGCAGGTGCTCCAGTACCCCGACGGCCGGACAACTTAACTTTGCAGCTACTCAACTCGGTCTGGAAATGCAAAGAAATGATTCCAAGAGTGAAGACCTTTGCATGGAGATTATTGCGACGTGCACTGCCATCTGGCTCACGAGCTGCCAGCAGGTCAAGGCATATATCTCCGCTTTGTTGCAGATGTGGACTTCAAGAGGACGACGCACATATCCTTTTTCACTGCCCCTTTGCAAGAGCAGCTTGGTTTCAGTATCCTTGGTACATTAGGTCTTCGATTTTAGCTCAAGACTGCAGTTCAGTTTCTCACATAATTAACAACCTTCTCCAAAACAATCATCCTCACTCTTCGCTTGTCTCTGTCTTCACCTTCCTTTGGTGTTTATGGAAATCAAGGAACGATTATTTGTTTGGAAGGAAACAATCTTTCCCATACCAAGTTGCAATTGCTACCAATGCTCTTTTGCAGGATCAGGAAATGGAAAGCACGTCGGACACCTCCAACATGGTGCAACAACGAACGGAGTCACCAAATCTGGACAATGATTTCAGTTTTCTTGCAGGGCCTCGATTTTATGTGGATGCAGCTTGGAAGCAAGGACCTCATTCGGCACCAAGCACAGCTGGAATAGGAGTTTTTGCAACATGGCCACATCAACATGGACAAAATGATGTTTTTATCTTTGCAGCAGCCCACAATGTGCCTTCGGTACCTGTTGCAGAAACACTTGCTCTTTTATTGGCAGCAGATTTGGCGGCAAAGCTTCAAATACATTCTGCAGGATTCTTCACTGACAACAGCAGTGTTGCTGCATCAGTTTCGGCTCCAACGGCCAGTCACTCTTCAATCTTGTGGGAGATAAGACCTTTGACTATGCAGATTAAGAGCTTGCTTCAGACTATTGAGGCCACGGTGAAACATATCTCCAGGAATACCAACAGGATTGCTCACAATTGCGCTCATCAGGCGTTGCGATCTTCGGACTCACGCCCTACCAGTTCTTGCAGGAACCCAGCTCACACCAACATATGTTGTCCTGTCTTGCAATATATTCAGAATATGAACATTCAGGACATTGTAATCATATCTGTACTTTGCTTCTGAGCTAATGAAATTGGGCACTTTGTGCCCGCCCCTTGTTCAAAAAAAAAAAAAAAAACCACAACCCTCTTAGCCAGGCTCACCGACGTGCTTGCGCGTGTTCTAAGGAGCACATGCCAGAGTGGAGCAGCCTGTGCGGATTGCGCGTCGAGTCTCTGAGCTCTCACATGTGTGGTGCCTCCTGTCATGGCTCCGGACGTCGGCATCGGCATGTACGATGTGCTCCGAGTTGCGTACGTGTACTCGTCTAGGCGGCGGTGCGTGCTCCTGACGGTGGGATCAAGCGGCGGTTAATCGAGGTGTTGGTCGTGCTATTGTGGCGACATCCACGACGGAGAGAGCACTCTCCGGCCAGACTGTCGCCTCTGTCCCATCGAGGAGCATGCCCGATGCCGCAATCTAATCTCGAGCACGAGTTCGTCGTGCTTCCTGAAATCTGCCAGCTGGTTGTGTTGTCCAAGTGGTGTCGGCCGCAGCTAGTCTATGAGCCTCACGCGAGGCCGTAGGCGGCAGTACTGTACCCTACGTCGCAGTGCGAGATGTGGCGTACCTGGACTAGGTCCTGCGCTATTGCGGGGCTTGCATGGAACAGAGAGTATCACCACAGCACACGCTCAATAGCAAGTTGGTTGTGTGCGGCTGTTTGCGCTGATGCTCCGGCGCATGCTGCTAGCCTCAGTCACGCGAGCAAGCTCGGAGTATCGATGCACACTTTGCACGGCCCGGCCGCTCCGCTCCAGCACGTGATGCGACCTGCCGCGTTGGTTGTGGTTCGTCTTAGGAGGTCGAAGTGCATGTTGACCGGTATGACGCGTTTCGTCGGACCGTTAACCGTCGTGGCATGGGGATCTCGACGGGCCGAAGGAAAATTTATAAGGGGTTGGGTTGAATGTGAAGAGATTGACCAAAGAGACGAATATGACAAGTGAGCCAGTGCTGTTAGTGAGAGTAACGATTTTGAGTTTTTCTGGTGTGGAAAACCGATACATGGTTTATAATAGATCTGAATTGACAAATTCATAGTACCAACTTCTGGGATTAGGAATTTAGGGTTTTATTTATCTTTTACCTACAAGTTTAAAGTGTTTTAAAGATTTGTTTTGAACCTTTTCCCCTTTTTACCGTCAAGCCGCGTGTATCGTTCCATTTGGAAGGGGCAGTAGATCGAATGTGTAGTACAAAACAAGGAAAATAGACGCTCCACCCCCCGTGTCGCTCCCCAGGCGACACCGGGGGCGCACACCGCCGCCGCCACACACTCCACCTTCCTGGCGCGCCCCCTCCGCCGCTGCCGCCGGCTCCTGCGCCGCGGTGGCGGCGGCCCCCCGCTGCCAAAAATGGTGCCGGGGGAGGTTCTCTTACGTGGTGGCGTCGGCGCCTGCCGGTTTCGGCTGGGGACGAGGCTGGCGGCTCGCCGGCGCAGGCTGTCCGGGGCGGGCGGCGAGGGCGAGCGGAGCGCGACGGAGATGCTTGGGCATCGTCGTCTGCAGCGGCAGCGAGCGATGCGGGGAGAGAAGACGGCGTCGTGCGGGCCCGATCTGGGCCCGATATGGGTCGAGAGGGCCTGTGCTCAGAGGTGCGGAGGAGCAGGGGCTTGGGCTTGCTGAGCTCGCGCTGGGCAACATGGTGCTGTTGCCTCCGCGGCGGCGACGACGTGCTGTTTGTGGCACGGTGCTGTGTCGGGGTCGCTGTCGCACGGAGCAGGTGCCTCGTGCGGGCGGTGAGCTCGCCGTTCGCGACGCAGCGGGCGTGCGGGCGGTGCAGGGGCGCCGGAGGTGCAGCGGAGGCGGGGCGGCGGCCCCGGAGCAGCGGCTGCGGTATCGGCGTGGCCGGCAGTGCTTCTGCCGTGGCGTGAGGTGCCACGGCGGCGGCAGCATGCAGAGGAGTGCGAGGTGGTTGACGACATGGCCAGGACGCCATCCTGTGGCTCCCGAAGCTTTGCGGTCGGGTTGACCTCCGGGCGAAAGCTCGCACGGATTTCGGTCGGTGCCGACGACGGCGGCACCCTCGGGTGTCGTTCTCCTTCTTGATCGCGTCGTTGTGGAGCTTTTCGACCTCGACTAACGCGTGTGGTTCCAAGAGTTTCGGGTGAAAATCTATGCTCTTCGGGAGCGGGCGGCGGTGACGATCTCGTCACTACCTTGTTGGAGGTGCCGCTTTGGAGCTCTTGGCCAGCGCGGTGCGACGGTTTCGCGGCGGATGTGCAAAATGGTGTGTGGTCGAGGGTGGTGGACGCCAGGGCAGCGGCTCCAGACGGTGGTGGACGCCGAGGCGGCGGCCTCAGTTTCCCACGCTACGACGGTTTTACGAGGCAGAGCCGTTGTTTAGCGTGGGCCTGGGTGGTGACCTGGATGAAGACTGCGTGGGCAGAGGGTTCGTCGACCCGACTGGATCGTCTTCGGGCAATGCGAAGGCCGATCTGGTTGCTACACCGGGGCGGCGGCCCCGGAACAGGTGGTTTTGGTGGCAACCTAGATGAAAACTGCTTGGGCAGAGGGTTCGTCGACCATGACTGGATCGCTTTCGGGCAATGCGAAGGTCGATCTGGTTGTTACGCCGGGGCGGCGGCCCCGGAGCAGGTGGTGTGTGTTGTGGCGTTTGTCGACTTGGGTCGTGTGGACGGCGGGTCGCTTCGTTAGTGCTATTCTTTTGTACAGATTGTATAGTTTTTGGACCCGGTTTCCCTTATAAACTGGGTCAACTCTTTCTATCTATTCGGGCGGTGGATACGACCACCTTATACCTCAAAAAATGTGTAGCACAAAAAAAATACAATATTGAGTTTGGTTCCACATTATTTTTAGGAAGATATTCCACATTTCAGTGTGTCTTGGGTAGGAGGTGGACATGCGTGAACCTCTAGCGTCAAGAAACTCAACGTCACTACCGAACATGCTTGCTCGAGCAGACCTCTTTGATTATACTAGATGACCCGTTGCGCGACTGCGCAACCGCCGGATGCAACTACCACACTATTTCAACATCATTTGATTTTGAAAGTTTTGGACCTAAATTTATTTCCATGTATGAATTAACAGTGGAAATTTGAACACTGCACTTGCACTACGCAACAGCTGAAAGCAAGACCACATTGTTATCATAGGCTATGAGAATAAAAAGGATTCCATATTTGTCTATTACACAGAGCCATGTAGTTTCAGAATGTTCATGGCAACTTGATAGCGTGCCCTGAACGCACTTTCTACATGGGAAAATCTTATTGTACATTCATATTTAACAACGTGATGAACACAATAAAGGGATAGAGGCTCGATGAACGATGTAGATGACATATCTGCAAGAGAAAACGTCAAGCTATTTCAAGATGCAAGAGAGGAACAAAATCAATTTAATGACCTCTCTTCCTATCACTGGCATAAAAAGGTCGATTGCTATTCCATGGAACTGGCAATTAAACCACCACATTGTTCCTGTGAGTTTACTACATATATCAGAAGATTAGAAGTAAGCATTACATAAGTGACAGTGCACACAGTCTGGCCTTGTTGCACTTCAACATCCAAGTTCAAAACTGTACATTTGTGTGTCGCTAAGAAGCATTTTGGAGCCATGATTCTAAGTAACCAAAAACTATTAACACAAGGCATAAGAAGGTACACAATTGCATGGAAAATCAATACTTAATGACACTACTCAATACTTGCATGGAAAGCCAAGTTTATCATATTTGTTTAGCACACAAGCTTTATTAAATATAAGAGAATCTTACAAAGGAGAGGCAAAGAGAGCCTCCAAAATAAGCCGAAAAGGATTGACACATTAGGCACTGCCCAGAATCCTGAAACATAGCAAGACAACGGAGAGTACAGTGTATATTCTGAAGCTTGCTCGCTACTCTATCATGATGATGCCCTCAAAAGGCGACGACTATGTTATTCTGAAAGACCTTATGGGCATTGAAGATCTAATTGCCCTTGTCACCGTCCGATGTGTGCTATTTGGTTTCTGTATTTGCATGATTGTGTAGGAGCACTATTCTATCTTATATTACAATTAGTGCTTGTGTGGTTAAACCAGAACAAAGTGAAATAAAGTATATCACTAAGTGTGTACCTTATGTGATCCCATGAAATATTTTCCGCTAGGCAGGTTTGCAAGGAAAGGAACTTGATCAATGAGCTTTTGGAAAACCATATTACCATATCGAGTCAGAACTCAGAAACCAAATTTGACTTAAAATCGAAACAAAATTAGAAGACAGGAATGAAGGCAGGCAACACTGCCCGTACCCACTTAGTCAGAACTCAGAAACCAAATTTGACTTTAAATCGAAACAAAATTAGAAGACAGGAATGAAGGCAGGCAACACTGCCCGTACCCACTTAAACACGTCAGACAGTCTGGTCGTAAAATAGCTACATGCATGTATTAGAGCTCTTGAACAGGAACAAAGGCCAGCGTGAGTAACTCCACACTCAAGGTCATTTCCAGTAGGTCCATATCAGAATTTCAATTATGTGTGCAGTGACGGTTGGACAAGGAATTACAGATGATTAAATAGTTAAACTCAAAGTTTTCTAATTAGTATTAGATGGCTACCCCTTTCTCTTTAATCGCAAGTACCCAAAAACAATAATAGGAACACACATATCCCTGCTATTTCCCTTGTGTTTCTTCTTCTCCTGGTGCTGAATCACACACACAGTGCAATGACAGTTGGACAAGGAATGGCCTATGATTAAATGGCTAAACACACATTTTTCTAATTAGTTATTGTATGGCTACCCCTTTCTCATAATCGTGTTTACCCCAAAAACAATAAGAACACAGACATATCAGTGAAGATCCATGTGATATGTCGCGGTGCGGGCAAACATGTCACAAAAATAAGTCCAGCACTTTCCAGTAGTCGGTGCAGTGAGCGGGTTCAACATATAACTTCTCTATGTGCATATTTTAAATGAAGTTACTTCAGAACAACATAATGGCGGTGAAGGAAAACTGTACATATACGACCCATGAAATGGATTTTGAGTTCAATGTACACTTTTTGCGCAAAACCTTTTACATGGATGCTACAGTCGCACTGACCATATAATGCACACTTTATGCGCAAAATCACGGTTTATATGCTTAATATCCCTATGACACTATCAGTTAAGAATCTGTTACTATTTGTTAAACTAACAGTGCAAGCAGAAGTCTGAATCAAAAGGGAGAATTTAGTTTAACAAAATGTAAACAAACATAGATACCATTCTCAAATCAAAAGGTATAAAATTCTATGAAGTTGCGCAGTGAAACAGCACTGAAGATCAATCAGAATCCCTCACATCCGTTTGAAATGTCCTTTTGCAAACTCTCCATGTAATTTGATTTAAGTCTTCTTATAATATGGGTAATAACATGAGAAAACAATATAGAGACTGAAATACTATCACAAAACAGAATGCTAAGATCATAGCATAGAGATGAAACTAAAATATTAAAAATTAAATTCTTCGTAGCTTTTTAAGACATGTAAGATTAGAGGGACTCATAATTCTGTACAAACAGTAGAAGAAGCTCTTCTGTAAGATTAGAGGGACTCATGATTATGTCCAAATAGTAGAAGAAGCTCTTCCTTTTACCAAAGAATCACAAACCTCTGAGGCCATTAAGTTTGTGTATATCTCTACAGCAGAGGAACCACACATTTGTTGGTTGACATTATCTTTGTCAATATCTATGATGCTTAAACCAGCATAGTTTTTCTTCATCTTACCAAGAAACAAATCTGTAGACATAAATAGAGAAGAGCAAATGTGGAGAACTACCTTGCTGCCTTGGTGGTGCTTGACGAGGAGGGAGGCAGTTGATACGACCTGACAAACCGGTAGTACTGATAATCTAGCAATATAAGAAATAAGCACCATGTGAGCAACAAATTGATAAAAATATTCGGCAGTACAAATGGCAACGTATTTTCTTATGCTTTGATAAGCAGGTACCAAGTGCATATAACACTTTTATTTGAACTTGAAGCTAGCAACAAATTGATAGCCATCACACACAGTTGAAGCGGAAGCTAGGAAACATATAGGGAACCTGAAACTTATAACACATAGAAAACAGGAACCGAACCTGACAGCCAAGCACACACATATTTCTGAATCAAATCTAGTCATGGACGGTCCTCATCTCTGGCGCACGAACCAAACTGTACAAAAACGAATCAGACGACCCAAGTGAAAATAAATTTATCAGCACAACCTTCCAAATACCAGTTAACTGCATTGTGCTGTTTGAACATAGGGATTCAGATTTTCTCGAAAAATAGGGATCTAGAATGTAGAAGAAAAGAAAGATGAATCTGGTACTCTGAAAATTTGGATATCTCAAACTGATAGACGATAGATGCAATTTTACACTTGTTTTGAGTTATGCAGGGGATGTTTTGGTTGAAATTATAGGCCTAGCAGCTTGGCAGAGTAAGAGTATAGCTAAGGGAAACAAATACATAAGTCCCCATGGACATAGGTTACAATTTTTTCTCATTGCCTAATTCATCCAACACTATTAATAGATGATTCAGTGCCACTAATATATGGTTCATTGCGCTACCGAGGGAGGAAAATAGCAATACAACTATACAAAATGAACACATGTATATTTCACTATGAACAAAGCTTGTTTGCTTGTGGCATGAACATAACTTTGATTAAGAATCTGAACTGTTCTCCTGCGAACTTGTAAATCTATTTAAAGCAACTGCAACATTATACATTGCCATGAGAAACACCATGATGGCAATCCAAAATTCCAGATGCAGACCCTATTGGTGGATAAAAATGGAAAATAATGAGGTTAATGATCACAGAGAAGTGAAACAGAAAATACAATGAGGGCAATGACCATAAACACAAGGAAAAGCTTGTAAGTATTCTCTTAAGAAAAAAAAGTAAAGCCTATGGTTGGTGTACTGCTGGAGAGAGGAGAGGATATCAAATAGGATAACTTTGAAAATATAATAAGTAAATTCACCACAGAATAAAAGGGAAAAGGATTAATTCTCAACTCATCCTCTACAACATCCTGTGCAGCAAGATTAAGGAAAATGCACGGACATAGAAACATGAAATCAGTCTAGCAATCTCCCGACTATCTAAACCAACCATAGTGGCAGAATAGAAATTAAATTAGGTGCAAATGATAGGAAGGAGGAGCTCATGCAAAGAGGTGCAGCCAAAGCATGATGCGTCTCGATGTTGGCTGCCAAGTGACATCTCAATCTTAGTAAAAAGGAATCACAACCTATGATTAAAAAAGAAAGAAGAAAAGCATAAACAACATTTTAGTCAAAAAGATAAGATGGAACCGAAGAAAAAAGAAATTCATCTTCTTTCAATTGCAAAGCTGAGAGGAATTTTCTTTCAATTGCACACTGCCAACGCTCTGCAATCACAGCTCATCAATCGGCGACTTCTCATCAGCATTTCAGGGGAAACAGTGATCATAGCTTTCAGCCCAAAACAGCCCTGAAAATTTCAACAAAACCAAAGTTAGCTCACCCCACATGCAAACCAACGATAGAAATCAGAAATAGATAGATCAAAGAACGAACTGAAGAGGAAAAGAGAAGAAAAAGAAACAGAAAGAATCTCACCATGAGAGGAAAGAGCAGTCCGATACTCCGATCAATCCTAGGCTGATAATATGTTGACAACTCTTCATCTGCCATTTGCTGTTTGGGAAGAAGACTCAACTTCGCATGCCTGCAGAGTAGCGAATACAGAGCAAATGTCCCATCAGCTTGTTAGATATCCTATCTCCGTATAAGCCTTGTCGAAAATCTGTATGATGTAAAGTAGGTTATTAGCTGCTTTAATGTACTTCTAAAAGAATTTTTCACTATTATTTTGGAGCACTCTTTCCTTCAACATCAAACATTTTAAGAAGAATAGAGCACAATAGGAAAGCACGCCATACGACTGTATTTATTGGCCCATTATAAGCAAGTTCTTGGACAACACGATAGGAACATAAGTTTTGTAGTGGACCGGTATATTAGTGGCACTGAATCATCAAATAGCAATTATCAGTCATGTATCCAATTACTTTTAATACTGAAATGTGTTGTATCACAAGATAACTATAAAATAGATGCATGGGCATAAAACAATAACCATTTTAAATCTAGAACAAATGAGAAGGTTCAGTCGGTGAGCTACAAAGAGCATAAGCATATAAGAGAGCAAATTCCTGTACAAACACAAATAAAGCACCAGTCCACGAGATGACAACAATAGACCAGGAGGAACAAACAAATCATACACAAAGATCACACATGTGTTGAACGGTCCTGAAATAAGCAACTTACGAAAAGAAGAATAGAGCCAATAAGGGAACCGCGCACGAATAGTGACTGCTCAAGCCCAAGGAAGTAGAGAAAAAGTGCATATAAAGTAAAAGAAAGCAGGTCACACAGTCCGAAATAGAACAACTAAATTTCTCAGACAACAGAGGGGCGCATACACAAAACTTATAAAATCGCTGGCTTGCAACTACTAAGAGGAATGAAATTTACAATCAAAACCATCAGTTAGTCAACCTGATAATTATTTGCTTGCATTAAAACCTTGGTCTACTGTGACACCGGATGGACAAGTATCATGCAGTTCCAACCCATCAAAATCATGTATGTCTGAAAAGGAGGCAAAAGAGATAAGCAGAAATGCTATATAGAAAATAGTATCGATTGTGTTAATCTGAAGCACTGCCCACAAAAAGCTGAGTATAAATTATATGGCATAGCTCGGTGTAATAATAAATCAAAAGCATCAGTAGAATAAGATATACTCCAAGCTAAATACTCCAAGTTATTCTGGAGTACCATGCTTACACACACAGTTTCTGTGCTAAATACTCCAACTCTAAGCACGTAATACTCACAAGCGTATGTTTTGTTCTAAAACTGAAATTGAAATTCAGTCAACAGTGTCTGCACCATAGTGGAACTAACAATGAACAAGCATAATAAATAATACTATTGTGTCGCTAAGGAAAAGAACATATATCTTGCATCCTAGCCTACATGTGTATAGTAAAACACCTCCAATTTATTTGATGATAAGAGAAAAGGAGGCTCACCTGATTGATATGGCCACATTTCTTCTTGGGGAAATTTGTGGTCTTGAGCGGCTGACATGAATAGCACCTACAATACAAAATGGTGAAAAAGGTTAGCAACATCACAAGCAAGAAATTCCTATTTACAACTGATCGCCTAATCAAAGGTAGTGCACAGATTGATTAAGCATATTCGCTACCAGATAGTAGTAATGTAAGCAAGCAAATGAGCGACAGTTTACGAAAGAATCAGCACACTTCTTGCAGGCAGTGTGTTCTTCAAATTAGCAGCTTGGAAATCTAGCTATTTTCACATAGGTGACTTTCACATAGCTAACTCAGTATTTCGGTAAGAAAACCATAAAATACATGTAACCAGTCTGAGAGATTACCTCTCAACATACTCCTTGAGATGTTCCTTTGCTTGAACAAGTTTCGATAGTAGGCGGCGGTCGTCGAGGTCTCTATCCACGCTTTTCTTGTTGATGTCTAAAAAAGCACAAAGCTATCAAGTGAGAAGTAAAGTCAGTACCTATCTTTATATTAGCAAAGGAACGATTAAGAGTATACTTCATTCTGAGATCATCCCCAAACAAAGTCTAAACGGCTCAAGTGCTTTACTGAAATGTTTGTTGGACATTTTCCAAAAACCAAAATGCACATGAGTATATGCTATGAGTATATGCTAGAGTGTCTTATGTTTTTCAACAATTACCCTGCATGTTAGCAGTTCTCTATTGAGCAGCATGGGAAAAAGTTAGACAGCCCTGGTGCAAAGTAACTAAGCTAGCTGCATATGTTCTTTTTCTGCATATGACACATTCAGATAAGCAAACCGGAATGAGCCATCATACCTTCAGGAGCCGACGTGAGGTGCCATTGCCTTGCAGGTCACGACCACCTGATTAGTTGCAGTCAGAACCATACACCACTCAATCACCTCTGCCTCACTGCTGCAGTCACCCACAATACCCATCAGAATCGCACCGAAAATTTTAACATTTGTCGCTATGCTGTAAAAGGGATAAAAAACATGAGTTTCCAAAAAGTCGCGAGTGTAGCACGAGCAAATCAATTTTTTTACAGGCACACCTTCTTTCCTTAAACTGACTTCTTGCCTAAACCACAAATTGAATGCAGCTTCCTGAATGTTCGTCAACTTGGGCTTCCACCAGATAATTTTTTCACTTGCATAGCATAAAATGTGTGCTTGCACATGAAAATAAGACATAAATAATGAATTTCAAGTGTATATGAAGTATATCATAGCTGTAAAGCACAACCAGGAAGAAAAACCTGAGTGTTTAAAATCTAGGCAGATGGTTTATTTAAGGATATTTATTAGCTTCAAACGAATTCTGAACCAATTCTGTCAGTGGCGCAGCAGGTTATTCTGTACATTGAGCAGTACCTGAATTCTTTTGCCATCTGCAGAATATGTTGTAGTGTCAGCGTAATTGATGAATGAAAAAAGGAAAAAAAACCTTATTATAGTGTTGAGAACCCTATTAGAGTTATTAAACTGAAAAATGCAACGCGTTTTTGAAAGAGCCTATTGTAAACACTATACCATCATCGATATATAAAATGAGCAAATTCAACTTTTGTATCAATCTTTGTGTAGATTCATAGCTATAGTCACCAAAATATTTTTGTATCAATCTTTGTACAGATTCTGAATTTGTATAGAACCAAAAAATTATGCAAGATATATAATAAGAACTAAATCTATGGAAGCAGTATACTTGTAAAACATAGTGTTCTGTACATGCAAGATTTGATTTTTCTCAAGTCACTACTATCAAATATATGCTTTTTATGCTTTGTATCACTAAAACATTGTGTTTATTTCTTCTGAGGAAATAACAAGAGAAAATATAACACCTAATCAAGGCTCTAACAAATATCTACGAACATACATAATCTGTTATTTGATCCCGTGGCGGAAAAACACTAACGAAAAACAATGAGGTAGCATCTGAATTGTCTCACCTAATCAACATGATAGCGAGGAGCAGCCGCTGCATCTCTTCTTAACGACAGCAAGAAAGGAGGTCAGGAGAAGGACCTCCGAGCAATAAGCTCATTTGATGAGAAGTCACATATGCGCTTCTCTTGGGCATGCTTTAGGATAGTCTTCAATAATTCTTGAATTGGTCATTCAGAAGTAGGAACTGATGATACACAAGTAGGAAGTTGAGACTTGAGTGTTATACTTTAAGAATTACCTCACATTGCTACTGCATGTCAGGCTAACATATGGTACAACTAAATAAAATTACGAAGATAGCAACATACCTATTGAGAAGACACATAAAGAATGATGACACAGCTCCTTGGTAAATGGAATGTCCGAGAGATAATTTATGAGAAACTGTGACAATATGAATCAGAAACATCTTGATCTCCTTCAATACCTGAACTGTAACTTCAAAATTTCAAAAAGCTAAACAAACTACTTGAGCTTGTTATAATTGACTGCAGATAAATTTGAGAAAAAGAAATTACCTCAATTACATAGATTTATCCTCCCTGTCAATCTGAGTGTATTTTCATTGAACACCTTGTAGGCCTAGAAAAAAACCTGCACAAACAAAGATAAGAAAGCTCGGAATTAAATTTGTACTACAGCGGAAGGTGTTCGGCCAAGTGCCAAACATATCAAAAGAAAGTGAATTCCCTGTGGAATTACCGATAAAAACTTCTTCGAACAACAAGTTGGACGTACCTACACTAATTATTCCAACTATCAACTGAACATATCTACACTGACTGCAGTGGCACATGTTCTTGAAGGAATATAGGGCCAGTGGCACTGGCCAGTGTTAAGCCTAGATACAGCGAGGAAAATAACCATGGGCGTTCGCCGTGAATAAATTTCCACGCCCAGGTTTTCAAGCAAAAAAGGATACAAGATTCAGGAAATAAAATCTTATGAATCAATTCGAACGTACACGAACTTTTTTAACGGGTAAATTTATTCTAGAAATCATGAATTCGAATCTACAACTACAAATTGTAATTGTGGAGGGTCCCTTTTGGACAAGCAGTAGCAAGCACCCAACAGCGCAGCAAACTGAGCATAAACCAAAGCGTTACCCATGCGAAGAGAGAGGCGAACCTGAAGGAACCTCAGCTCCGGGCTGCCACTGCCGCTTAACTGTACTGAAATAAGTTGTTTGCTCGTGTACACCTTCCATAGTAAGATCAAAGGAAAAGATCATCAATGAGCCTCTGAAAAGCCATTCAACAATATATTCTTCCATCGGAACAACGGCGAACTCACCTTAGCCCTGTGCACCAGCCACCATGAATTCCATGGCAAAGTAGATCGAAGGAAATAAGAGCTTCCATGTTGTACAGAGCTGCAGAAAAAATATCAAATTTGAACTGAGAGATTGAAACCTGAAATCCAGTAACCTAGCGTATATGCAGCTTGTAAATTTGATTGTTATCATAACCACACTAACAAAAAAGCAATGAGATAAGAACTTATTTCATAATCAGGTAGTTGTCTCTTGCAAGCAAAACAAATAAATATTTGCACTATGCATCTCTTGATAGCAGGCCAAAGTCGACATAACGTGGGAGCCTTATTTTAAGTAAATGTAATTACTTTGCCTGCTGTAGCAAACATAGTATTACGTGGGGACACTGTGCATCTCTTAGCGCTCCAACCCCTTCATTAGCTCTGATTTCCCCCTGAATTAATGTATGCACTAACTAAATAGTGTATGAATATTAAAACTTTTGTTAGCTACACAAAGAAAATGCACGGACACAATAGGAAATTAATGTAATTAAGGAGGAAGGCGACAAGAATTAGTAAAAGCAGTACCTATTGCCAAGCAGTTGGTGGAGCTGGATGATTGATTGCTCTCCCTCGTCGGAGAAGTTGCCGCCCTTATGTCCGGCCGCAGCTCTTCCAGCAGCGCAGCAGACCTGAAACGCAGACAAAGAATAGATCTTAATTAACCCCTGCATCCGGCCGCTGCGCCATGCGCGCACGAGAATACATCTAAGAAGGGTGGGGTCGCACTCACCGGCATGCTGGGCAGCGCGCCAGTTGCCGTGGCTGAAGGTCTCTGGATGTGGGCGACGAGGGTCTTGACCTCCTCCGGCGTGCACGGACCCCTCTTGAGCCCATCTCGACCGCCCACCACCGGGACGCGCTTCTGCAGGGCCGTCAACCTCCACGGCAGCCCTGCCCTGACCTAGTTTTGCAAAAGAAAAAAACGAGATTCAAGGGACGAACCTGGCATGGCCGCTGCCGTCCAGGCCGCCGTCCTCCTCGCCGGCCTCGTCCCGCCAGGCCGCCGTCCGAGGATACAGGAGTCAAGGCCGCCGGCCGTGCCGTCCAGCTGCGCCGTCATCCACGGCCACACCCAGGCGCTGCTGCTCTGCCGTCCGCGCGCCGTCGGGTCGTCCTCATCAGGTGCGGCGGCAAACAGGGGAGGAGGAGGTGAGGGAAGCGGAGGAGAGGTAGGGGAGGGGCGGCGGCGGGCGTGGCAGGGGGAGGAGGAGAAAGGCACGGGAGGAGAGGGGATTGGGGGAGGAGAGACGAGAGCGGATTGGGCTAGGGTTTCCCGGGCTCCGGTTTTGTCTGGCGCGGAGGGGCGCGTGAACCCGGGCTCCGCTGCGGCCTGCGGGGCGCGGAGGGGCGCATGAATAGCGCAAATGGCGCATCCAACGGTCACCGATGAAACAGCGATGCGTTTTTACCAGATCGGACGAACCAGATTAATTGGGGTGACGTGGATGGGGGCAAACATGGGGCTCACGCTTCAGCTTTTATAGAAGTAACTACTACGTACTACTCCGTTTGTTTTGACCGCGTGGCAGAGACAACGATGGCAGTGCCAAGAGGCCGGTGGCAGAGAGCCCTGTGACTCCGTTTGTTTTGAATTGGTAATACGATTCTCATTGATAAATAAAAGACGAGATACAAAATACGTATACATCGATCTTACAGATCTGGAAAATAGGATAAACATATGTGACAAACCAACGCCTATCCATCTTCTTCGGCACCACCGTAGCAGCCATCAAAGAAAAAAAATAAACAGATGACCTCTTCACCCGAGCTTGACGCGGCTCCATCGCTGATCATCAACTTTTCGGACCATCAAAGTAGTTTGCCATAGGACAAACCATTGCCGTTGAAAGAATCAGACCGGGGCAGCACGACCCCGGACACGCCATCGAACTTCAGCACTGGCACCCCCGCACGACGACGTCGGAGTAGGGAACCAGAACCGTCAGCCTCCAACCATGAACCCAACACAAAGTGCATCATCTTTCAGCTGTCACCAGTGCAGACCACTATCTGCACGTACTCCTGGATGAATCCTCTCTGATCTACCATAGCGCCGGAGACAACGCCGCAACAACGGGGACAGAACAGGAGAAAAAAACCATCTGATGAAGTCGCCGCCGCCGACACCATCCATGAATCCTACAGCCACCGATCTGAAAGATCGGCAAGCACACAGTGTCACCAACTCCAAGACGCCGTCATGAAGGACAACACTGGTGTGGGAATAGAGTTGAGACAGATTTATTTGCCCGGACGCCGCTTCCACCACCCAACGACGCACCATGCCACTTTTGACGGTGTGGGGCTTGGCTAATTTACTGCTTCACATACGTATCGTACGAGTGCCCGTGGCCGTAATAAAATCATTTTTAGCTCAGTCTGACGGTCGGTGACTGAGAGAGAAGTGGATAATTAGGCTGCAGAACAGGGGACCATTAGGCTCCGTGACCGTCGGCCGGGACCCCGTTGTGTATGTTTGACCGAGAGTTTTAGGTGTGTCCTGCGTCCATTTGATTAAGCACACGGGCTGGTAGGCCAGAGCATTGGGTGACTGCTTGTCGGCCCACAATCTTATGCTGGGCTCCTGACATCCAGGCCTATGTGTGATCAAAGGTAGGAATTGACTATGTTGACTTTATTTGATGTTTTCTCATCAAATTATTCGTTTTTATTTAAAATAAATAATCAAACTATTCTTTTTAACGAAAAGTGTCAGATCCTATTGTATATTTTTCATTCTTTGGTTTAAGTACAAGTGTACAAGAGATTTGTACTAGAAAAAAAAAGGAGAAACGGCTAAATTTAAAATGCAGCTACCTACCCAAGCTAGGAATTGACTATATTTCTTCCTCGTTTCTCTGAAATTTAGTCACATTAATTGCTCTTTAAAAATAGTTCTACAACAAGAAAGATTGTGCTGAAGTCCTTGAAAGATCAGTGCATTCCTAGTCTTCCATATGACCCTTGCACCCATAGTGATCAATTTTCTTATAAAATGGCTTGTTTATGTGCTGCTTTAGTTGCGAGATACAAGGTAGCTTTGACAGTCGGTTTAGGGATGGGCATAAGTGATTCCAGCAAGCTTTAGCAAAAGGACAATAAGAAATAGGTGATCCCTCGTCTTTATTGTACGCCCATTACATAGAGCACAAGAATTATTCTCAATGAAGATGTGTTTTCAATGCAAAAATCTCTAGTGTTCAATCTAGCATGCAACAATAACCAGAAGAAGACCCCATGATTCTGTTGACAGCAAGATTTTGATTGCCATCCAAAGACAGGAGGGAGTCGATCAAGATGTTTTAGATCACTTGAGGGTCCTAAAGAAGGCATATGCTTTACAACTTTAGAGACTGAAAAGGAACTGCCACAAGCATAATGCCAACAATCTTCCTCATCTGCAATATAGGCATTATTAACCAACTCTTGAAATTTTTGGAACTCCTCATATGTAATAGGTAGGGGACATTGGTAAATGGAAAATATCCAGCAAATTTTCAGAATGAATAGCTATTTTAGAAGAGATAGACAGCAAATGCCGGGTATATCCTCCTTTTCGGAGAAAAAAAAAGAGACAGTGAAGGATGCTAAGTGAGGATAGACTATTTGCGGGATCTGATCTTACCATTTATCTATCCATATCTAACTGAAGTTCCATTCTTTAGCTGACACTAAGCAAGCTGTTTATAGGATGGTAGTAATTTTACATCAAACTCCTCTGGAGCACATAAAAAACAATCTTTCCACGAGACTGAAGGTGCCATGAGCTCGTTTATTTCAGCAAAGGATAGGATTATAATCCTTCACAATTTCCCACAATTTAGCCCAACAAGGACACGAGGCTGCAACGTGCTGGGAGAAAGAAACAGCAAGAACACAAGTGCGCATGAGCTAATTGTCAGACTTGGGTTTTTGTCAAAAAACAATGTCAGACTTGGGTGCCATCCTGCATGTCACTTGCGTAACAATGGACATTCCATCTTGACCATGCTTAACAGAATGCACCACGGGAGAAACTTCTTGCAGCTGACTCCCAAACAGGGCATTAGAATATGTGCTGCAGCTTCTTCTGCTCGGGCATGCCCATTCTACTAACAATCGCGTAGTTCCAACGTTGCTGGGCGTGCACCACCAGCGCTAGTGCGACGGCCGCGAGCGGAATCACCACGTCGCCGGCCTTGGGGAAGAAACGCCCGTGGCTGGCGGCGTCCACGAACTGCTCGCCTGAGTAGCGCGTCGGCCGGACGTAGTCGTACACGTGAGGCAGAAGGCGGACGGTGGTGACGCCGACGTAGAAGCTTCCCTCCAGCGGCTTGCAGTTGACGCGCCACAGGGCGTTGCCGAGCACCTGCGGGAGCAGGAACAGGTCCTGCATCAGCGCGACCTGCTGCTCCATGGTAATGACCTCCCTGTTCAGAGCGAGGATTAGCAGGGAGAGGACAAGGTGCACGCCGCCGTTGTACACGAACACCTTGCGGTCGTTCGGCACACGCGCAGGGTCCAGCGGTGACCGCGCCACCATGCGCGCCCTTGACCGCCGCACCTTCTCCCCGAGGCGCAGCGTGAGGACGAACGCGCAGAGGCTGAGGGCCTTCACCACCTGTTCTATGGTCTCGCACAGCCGTCCCGTGTCGAAGATGTAGTAGGGAATCCGGGGGGGAGACGGCGCCGTGGCGTCGTCGTCGCCGGAGAAGCGCAGGGTAACCCTGGCCAGGATTGCCTGGACGCCGGTGACCAGCGGCATGCCGTACCCGAGAGCCTGGACGCCGAGCATGGCCAGGGAGATGTACGGCGCCACGTCAGCGTGCGACTTGAGGTAGCGCAGCTGGCTGAGCGCCGCGGCAATGGTAGCTGACAGCAGAACAATGCAGAACATGCCATTGACGACGCCTCGGTAGAATTCACCTGGCCTTTGCTGCGGGTAGTTGGCAGGTATAGCCCGGAGCTTCACCGCGTCAAAATGCAGCGGGTCGAGGACCGCCCTCCTGCTTGCTATCTGAACCTTCGCCGTCGACATGATAAACAAGTGCATCGTCGTGGGCGGGTACTCGACTATCACCTCGATGGAGCAGTCCATTCCTTCCTCGAGTTCGAGGTCTCTGCTCGCCGAAGAGTTTCGCCACGGGAGACGGACATTCCGGCAGCCGATCAGGTGCATCCGGCCGTCGTCTGGATTGTACACGCCTTCCAGAGACATCACTGAGTTTTGAGGCCAGTTGTCCTGAAAAATATTGAGCTCGGCCGACAAGTTGAGTAACGGATGCCCCTCCGATCCAGGATCTTCTCTTGGCGTGCCTGGTGAGACGTCCATGTGTCGCGGGGGCGTGTAGGTGTAGCGATCAATGAGCTGCTTGAGGAAGAAGACCTCCAATAGAAGGACCGGCCGTTCCATCCATTCGTCTCGGAACAGGCCTGGCACAGTCATGAAACGCAGACTGAGCCTGTCCGCCAGCGTGGATAGGCTCCTCGTGTCATCGCTGGCGCCATCTATCTTCGGATAGCTCAGGGGCAGAGAAGTTGCAACGATCTTGCGCAGATCGAACTGCGATTCACCCCTCTGGCGCAGCTCGCCGGCCTGCTCGATCTTCGTGTAGTTGCATTTGTACGACAACAGCGGGTTGCCATCGCCGGTGGGGTAGTAGCTCCAGAGACGCGGCGGGCCCTGCTGCCGGAACGACAGAAGGTGTACCACTCCGCCGGCGGCGTCGACGCCGTTTATCTGTCCCATCATGTTGTCGAGGCGGGTGATCGACATCGTCGTCGGAAAGAACAGGCACACCCGGAAGTCGCACGCCTTCCTTCCCGCGATGCCGCGGCACGCCACCATGCAGACCTGCCCTGTCGATGCGTTCCACACGCCCTCGGCGGACAACGTCTTCCCGCTCAGCCCGGACCGCGACCTCGCCGTGCCCCAGTCCTCCCTTGGGGACAGGGCGCGGAACAGGACCGACACCATAGCGTTGCCTGCCGCGCCGGCCATGTCGTAACCATCCTGCTCCTGGCACCGGAGGTCCTGCATTATCATGCGAACCTCGGCGAGCGCGTCCACATCGGCTGCCTCGTCCATCACGAACGGCCCGACGCCGTGGCACGGCGCGCCCGTCGTCGCCGTCGTGGAGTTACAGTGCCAGTCGGGGAGCACAGTGATGATTTGTCCACGTTGAGCGTAGCTGTTAAGGACTACGCACACAGATCCGCCGTGGTACACATCCTTTGCACGGTTGGACACAACATTGTCCGCGCCGCCCGAAGGGAGCGCGTCACCCACGCCGGCCGGGAGCTCTTCGGGACGAAAATAGTACCTGCAACACGAGATGAGCGCTGACACAAGCTGCACGGTGTCGAAGTAGCCGGAGTCTGACGCGGAGCTCGTGCTCCCCATCTTGCCGAGCACCGCTCGGGTTGTCAGTGTCAGCTTCTTCGGGTACCGTAGCACGAGCAGTATGTTGTGTTCGGCCGTTACCGGCGGCTGGAAGCTGCTCCGGCTAGAGTTCTTGTCCAAGCCCCACGGGTCAACGCCGTCGGCTCTGCGCTTCGGCAGAACAGCGCTTCCGACCATGCAGAGCACCCGCTCGCCGTCGTCGTCGCCACTCTCCGTGTACACGCCTTCGAATATGATCTTGAGCCTGGTGCTGCCTGCCGAAAGGTTGAACTCTGGCGACACGGCCGACATGTGTGGCCCGAAGTCCGGCACATCGTTCTTCCGGGTCACGGTAAGGACGAGGACGCCGCTGACGTTGACGGCCGCCCTTGCACGGTGCTCCTCGTCGCCGTCGACATGCGTCACCACGAATGTTGCGAGGGACAGGGGATCAGGCAACCGGCGTGCGCCCTTCTTCGGCGCGTCGCCGCCGTCGAATGGCACCAAAGGCGCTATGCCGGCGTCCTGGTGCCAGTCTCCCTTCTCGAAGGATAGTTCTCGCTTCAGGCGATAGTGGCGTCTGGTGTCGTAGGGTAGCTCGGTGGCCGGGGACAGCACGGACTGGCAATGGCGGCTGACGTCGGCGAAGCGGAGGTAGTTGTGCGTTTGCTCGCTTTGCTGTACTGGATCGAAGTATAAGGAGCAGGAGACGATGCACAGATGTAGCAGGATCACAGCAAGAAACTGCACATTTGAGGCCATATTCGATCGCCGGCTCCTGAATCCTGAAGCTGCAAGAAACGAAGAAGATAATCTGACAATTTCAGGCAAACACCATGGGGGAGATAGAACTGAATAGAAATGCACGAATAATAAGAGTTTCCGAAAGGGACATGAAAATAGAGGTACATTCAGTGAAATTACTCCGATAACCCACTGAAAAATAGATCTCGAAATTGTAGAGAGGGCCGTGGTTACAGACCTCAGTTAAGACAGGGGCTTCTCACTGTTCGATCCCTTGGGTTAGCCAAATGAACAGTCAGTTAACTTCAGACTTGGGTAATGGATCTGACCAGACCTGGATACAGTAACAGTATAGTATTTCTGGAGAAGAGATACTCTTGATCCGATCCCGGTCTGCATGGCAGGATTGGAGAAGCCCAGGGGCGGAGCTAGGCACATTTTGTGGGGTCAAATCAGGGGCGAAGCCAGCCTAGTAGGGCATTGGGGTCATTTCCATTGCATTGGGGTCATTTTGCACTAATTAGCCATTCTTTCACTAATTTTCTACAAAATTGCTTAGAGATTCCATCAAGTCGTTGGGGTCATTTGAAGCCCGGATGGAGCACATGCTCCACAGCCTTGAAGTCAACAGTGAACAAGATTCTAAACCATAATAAACGCCCAACCACGCGATACGCACTCATATGCAGACATGCAGTTCAGAAAGCAGGACAGATAAAATATAGTGACATTGTTTTGTGAAAACACTGCGCGCTGTGTAACTTGCGTCGTAATCCAAAAGGTGCACAAAGATTCTTGGGGCGTCCGTCGTCTTGAAAAGAAAATCAGTATTGCTTTAAATTTTCGTGAACCGAAAAGTGCACTCCAAGGAATTGTGCAGTTTTGGTTGACCTCTACGGCAATTTTGGGTAGGAGGGTGCTAGGAGACATCCATCTGCCCCCTTTAGGGCCGTCGGATCGCACATACCTCGGGGGATTGCTAATCTTCGCACGTTCGAGCGCTCGAACGAATTTGTCGTTTAGCGCTAGGCAGAGGAGGACGACCGTCGCCGGAGAAGAGGAAGGTGTCGCCGTCGACCCCGCTCCCACCCCCCCCGCCCTAAGGTTCGTCCTCGCAGTCGCCGCCTCCGGAGATGAAGATGGCGGCGGCGCTCCTGTGATTTCCCCCCGACCCCGCACCCCCAACCCTAAGGTTCGTCTTGGCCATCGCCGCCTCCGTCGTGGCCAGCCACGGCTGCGGCGGCTCCGGCTCGGCTGGCCGTCGCCGTCGCCGGAGATGAAGATGGCGGCGGCGCTCCTGCGATTTCCCCCGACCCCGCACCCCCCGCCCTAAGGTTCGTCCTCGCCTCCGCCGCCTCCGCCGCGCCCAGCCGCGGCTCTGGCGGCTCCGGCTCGGCCGTGCGCGAGGAAGGAGAGGCGGCGTCGTGGGTGTCGTGTGTGAGGGAGCGGTCTGACTTGGTCGGGGACGTGTCGTGCGTGTCGTTCCAGCGCTCGAACGTTCGTACATAAGCGTTCCTGCATACCTCGTATCCCACTGCGAGAAGAGAGTGAGAGGAAGAGTTTTTCTAAGAGTGACGGGACAAGACGTAATATGGATTTCCGAGAGTGGACAAGGCGTTTCGGGTCATAGGTCTAGATGCACCCATTATATAATTTTTTATATTTTTTTATAAATTGTCAATAAATTCCAAATAAAATTTCGGATATACATCAGAACATTTTATGTTAGCACAAAAAGTTTCACAAAGAAAAGACATTTTTTGTGACCTGTGGAAAAAAGACAAAAAAATATCACGTACAAAGTCATTTTGATGCACACGGATTTGACTTTTTTGCACATCCCGCAAAAAATATCTTTTCTTCATGAAACTTTTTGTGCTAACATAAAATCTGATGTATATCTGAAATTTTACTTGCAATTTTTTGACATTTTGAAAAATGATTTTCGGACAGTGGGTGCATCTACACCTATGACCCAATATGGATTTCCGAGAGTGACGAGGCTATATATTTCTTCCGTCTCAAATTTGTTGACGCAGATTTGTCTAGATACGGGTGTAAATACACATTAAAACGCGTATAGATACATCCATATTTTGACAAATTTGTGACAACTAATTCAAGACGAAGGGAGCATAAATGACATGGACATTAGCAACGGGTCGATTCAATCTCTGTTTGCACATAGGCCCTCATTCGAAACGGAGTCCGATTCCATTTGCAATATATTGGTAACCGGCATTCAAAAGTGATCTCAACCAAATGAGTTCCTTCGGTGGTGACCCAATTCTGGTAGGTCTCGTAATTACGTTTAACCGTGGGATTTCTCGTTGTCGTTACTATAGGGGTGAGTATTGCTCTGTACTAGTGCTATGCATTTTGTTAGATTGTGCAATAAAGATTGGGGAGGTGCTGAAGAGAAAGTAGAGAAGAAATTGTATGCAAGGGCTGCATAAATAATGTGCTTTTTTATATGATGTCTATGTTTGAACTCCCTAGAGGGACTTGTAAGAAAATAGAGTTTTGTATGAAAATGTTGCTTTGGTAAGAAGAGGATAATGATAGAAAATATCATCTCGTTGGCTGGGAAAAAGTTGTGTTACCCACGAAATTTGGGGGCCTGGGTGTATAGGTTTAAAAGTAATGATTGGTTGCCATCTTAGTAACTGGATTTGGAAGTTAGAAAATGGGAAGGGAGGTTGGAAAGATTTATTAAGAAATAAGTATGTGATAAAAATTGTATCAAGTTGTGAGAAAATACCAGGGCAATCTCACTTTTGCTCGGAAGACCGGCAGTGTACGCGGTGCAAGTGATAGCATCCGCAGTACATGGACAATAGGCTTTGCCAAGGTTAACGTGTCTTGCGTCCCCTCCCCAGCTTCTCTCATAAGCCGTCCAGCTTATTGGTTGGGATTCTAAAATAGTTGTCTCATAAGTCATAACTAATCTAGATATCGTAGTTTTAGGGTTTGGCGGAAACGATCGTACCTCTCCGAGGCGATCGATGCGTGTTTATATAAGGTAGAAAGAGCCTCTACCGTGGCAGTACATAGGGGGTATAATACGGGTTGGTGTACTACACCATACCCGTATTATACAGTGTATACAATGTGTTCAACAGCCCCCCTTAATCTAAACGTTTACAAAGGTTTAGATTACGCTTAAACTCATTCAGCTCTCTAACAGGAATAGCCTTAGTGAAGCCAGCAACCTGATCCTTACTAGAAATGAACATAATTTCTAAGTTCTTACTTGCTACTCTTTCTCGAACAAAATGGTAGTCAATCTCAATATGCTTTGTTCGTGCATGGAAGACAGGATTTGCAGACAAGTATGTAGCACCTAAATTGTCACACCATAGACATGGCCTTTCTTTAGCTGAACACCAAGCTCATCAAGAAGTGCTTCAACCCATATTAATTCTGCAGTGGCATTAGCTACAGCTTTGTATTCAGCCTCAGTACTAGAACGAGAGACTGTGGCTTGTTTACGAGAACTCCATGAAATTAAATTTGGTCCAAGAAAGATTGCAAAACCTCCAGTGGATCTCCTGTCATCAGGGCATCCAGCCCAATCTGCATCTGAGAAAGCACTCAAAAGTGTATTAGAATAGCGTGTGAATGTAAGACCAAGTCCCATTGTATCTTGGACATATCTCAATATGCGCTTTGTAGCTGTCCAATGTGTTGTTGTTGGTGCATGAAGATACTGGCAGACTTTATTAACAGCATAGCACAAGTCTGGACGTGTGAGTGTCAAATATTGAAGAGCACCAACAATGCTTCTATACTGCATATTGTCTTCAGGACCAAGAGGTGTACCATCATGAATAGATAACTGTTCAGTGGAAGACAATGGCGTGGGAGCAGCTTTGCAATTTAACATACCAACTCGGGCTAACAAATCCATGGCATATTTTTCTTGTGTCAACATCAATCCATCCCTAACTTTCTTAACTTCAATACCCAAAAAGAAATGCAAATCACCAAGGTCCTTGATAGCAAAGTGTTTATTGAGTTCTTGAAGCAGAATGGATGTAGCATCATTTGAAGAGCTTGCAACTATTATATCATCAACATAGATCAGAACAAACATAGTTATACCTGACTTTGGTAGAGGAACAATGAAGTGTCTGCCTTTGATGGAATAAAACCAAGACCATGCAACTTCGAGCTCAGCCGAGAGTACCAAGCTCTTGGGGCTTGCTTTAAACCATATAAGGCTTTGTCAAGTCTACAAATATAATGAGGATCATTAGGATCTTCAAAACCCGGGGGTTGTTTCATGTAGACTTCCTCTTCCAGAACACCATGTAAGAACGTGTTCTTGACATCTAGCTGTCGCAGATTCCATCCTCGAGAAACTGAAATTGCTAAGACTATGAGAATAGTTGCAGCTTTAACAACAGGGCTAAAAGTGTCTTCATAGTCTATGCCATATCTTTGTTTAAAACCTTTCGCAACTAAGCGTGCTTTATACCTGTCAATCGTGCCATCTGCATGCCTTTTAATACGATAGACCCACTTACAGTCAATCAGATTTCTGCTTTTACTCGGTGGAACAAGATGCCAGGTCTTGTTCTGAAGTAGTGCACCATATTCTTCTTCCATTGCTTCTCTCCATTTTGAATTTTCCAATGCCTCATTTAGAGATCGTGGTTCTCCTGTGGATGTTAGCATGCCATAACGAATAGAATTTGCTTCCTTATAAATATTAGCTTGTCTACCATATGTAATTGTACCATCCTTGTATGACCTGGGTTTCCGGATACCTTTCTGTAGACGTGTGCGTGGCGCAGAATTTTCAGTAGCTTCAGCACCGGCCACACCAGAACCAGGCGCAGAAGATCCCTCAGCCGCAGAATCAGCAGAGGATCCAGTGGACACGTGCGGCGAATGGTGCGGCGACACGTCGGCGGAGTTGTTGTTGTCGTTTCCCCCACCGCCAGCGCTGTCGGCAGATGAGACAAGGGGCTGTCGGGGGTCCCGCCCCGCAATGATGGCGAGACGGACGCGTGCGGCGAACCAGCGATGCCGCGTCGGAGCTGTCGACGGTCCCGCCCGACGCGGATGGCTGCGGCGAACCATGCGGCGACACGTCGGCGTGTCGCTGTCGCTGGACGCGGCGGAAGAAGCAGCTCGGGACCCGGGGGCGAATCAGTGTCTCCGTGATCCGAGGCAGATGTTGAATCTGCATGCGAATCCGTGCCATCTTCGTCTTCTTCCGAACTGCTTGCAGCGTCATTTTCTTCTCCGTTTGGAGCCATTTCTGCATCAATTTCGACCGGATTTTCTTCTGCTGAACCGTGCTGAACCTGGCCAACATTTGTGAGAGGTACAACAGGCAAAGGCATATGGTCATCATCGTGTGCATCCCCAATATTAGATGGTTTTGGAAGTAGAAGTATATCTTGGCGGAGGCGTTTGCCAGCATTAGGGTGCAAGGATGCAAAAGGAAAAACATTCTCATCGAAGACAACGTCTCTAGATATGTAAACACGGCCTGTAGCAACATCAAGACACTCAACTCCCTTATGACGAGGACTATATCCCAAGAAGACACAACGTGTGGAGCGAAAAGCAAGTTTGCGCTTATTATATGGGCGAAGGTTGGGCCAGCAAGCACAACCAAAGACGCGAAGGGAGTCATAATTTGGTGAAGTGTGTAGAAGGCGTTCAACGGGAGTTTCAGAGTTTATGACTTTGCTAGGAAGCAAGTTTATGATAAAAGTTGCTGTAAGAAATGCTTCATCCCAGAATTTTAGGGGCATGGAGGCGTTAGCGAGCAAGGCAAGACCCACCTCAACAATGTGACGGTGTTTGCGCTCAGCTGATCCATTTTGCTGGAGTGCATGAGGACATGATACATGGTGAGTAATACCAATTTTTTGAAAGAAACTGTTAAGTTTTTCATATTCACCACCCCAATCAGTTTGCATAGTTATAATTTTTCTATCAAACTTTCGCTCAACAAGTTGCTGGAAGTTAAGAAAAACTTGATAAACATCAGATCTTTTCTTGAGAAGATAAATCCAAGTAAATTTACTGAAATCATTGATGAAGCTTACATAATAAGTGTGCTTGCCAACAGAGGCTGGAGCAGGGCCCCATACATGAGAAAACACTTGTTCCAAAGGAACAGTGGACACACTAGTGGAAACAGGATATGGCAATTGGTGGCTTTTTGCTAGTTGGCAAGAATCACATACGTAAGGATTTATTTCTGGGGTATAAGATAACGTATGCTTCCTAAGAACTTATTGCACCACAAACGAAGAGGGATGTCCTAAACGACGATGCCATGTAGATGACGAAGGCTTTATTGTGATAAACGCATGCTTGGACGACGACCCCGTAGAGACAGGCACTAGGGATAGAGCCCACCATGACACGGACCCTTAAACAGAATTCTCCTTGTGGCCTGATCCTTGATCAAAAAGAAGAACGGGTGAAATTCAAGTAATACATTGTTATCAAGGGTAAGTTTGTGTATAGATAAAAGATTCTTGGAAGCATTAGGCACATGAAGAATATTATTGAGATGTAAAGAAGCATGTGGGGTGCACAACGTTGAATGGCCAATATGACTTATAACCATACCATTTCCTTCGGCCGTGTGGACGCGCTCACGTCCCTTGTACTTCTCATGAGTGGAGAGTTTCTTCAGTTCGCCGGTGATGTGATCTGTGGCTCCCGTGTCGCCGTACCAATTGGTGTCCACTCCATAGGACGCCATGTTGGCACCCTTAGTGTCTTGCTCATCTTCGCTGTCTGAGTTTTCATCATATCTCCACCAACAATCAGCTGCAGGGTGTCCATGAATTTTACATATCTGACACGTAACATCCACAAACGGTGTCGGTGCACGGTCACGACGTCCACCTCCATTGCCACCTCCATTGCGGCGACGGTTATCACGGCTGTCATCGCGTCGGCCACCATTGCCACGGCGGCCTCCATCATGGCGGCGACCTCGATCACCACGACGGCTGTCATCACGGCGCCCCCAGTCTGAGCGGTCACGGTTACCGCGGTCACCACGGCGACCGCGATCATCAGGGCATCCACGTCTATCATTGTACCGATCATCCTGGCGTCCACGGCGATCATCATAGTGACCGTCTGGACGGCCTCCACCTCCACGCTGTGCTGAGTTTGCGGAGGAAACGAAATCATCTGCATCGTCCACCTTGTGGAGCTGATCAAACGCTTGGAGTTGACTGAACATATCCGTCAGGGTGGTGCTGGGGTTGGCGCGGATGGCGGTTTTCAGAGTGTTGTACGAGTCTTCGAGGCCGTGCAGGATGGACCAGATCAACTCATCGTCATCAAGGGGCTTGCCAGCTGCAGCAAGTTCAGAGGCTAGGGTTTTCATCTTGGAAAAATACTTCTCAGCAGACATATCACCTTTCTTTGCATCATTCAGAGCGGAGCGAAGTTGCTGCGTGCGGGATCTGGACTGTGTCATCGTAAGCTCCTCAAGAACCTTCCAAACTTCAGCTGAGGTCTCGAGGCCAATAACATGGGACAGCAACTCGGGCGACACAAAGTTCAGAAGATAGCGAAGGACTTGCTGATCACGTACAATCCAGGAGACATATGTAGGGTTCTCTATCTTGATCTTTTTTCCATCGGCGCCATCAACGTCGATCTCCTCAGCAGGCGCAGCTTCTAGTCCCTTCACCAGATTGAGGACTCTACCACCACGTAGAGACGGGATGACAAGCGCTTTCCACACGAGAGAGTTCTCCCGCGTCAGGAGTTGTGCCGGCGGCGCTCCGAGAGTCGCATCCAGGGTCGACACGGGCGAGGACGAGGATGCCATGGGTTTTTGTTTTTTGGGTTTTTGGGTTGTAGTTTTGTAGATCGTCAGCGGCAGCGGCGAGAAAATGCGGCGGCGGCTGGATGTCGTAGTTGTAGGGTTTTGGTTTTCAGGGTGTTTGCAGCGGCGGCACGAATGCGGCGGCGGCCTGATGTGGTTTTTGGGTTGTGGGTTTTCGGTTTTGAGGCGGCGGCGGCAGTCTAGCTGCGGCGGCGTCGATGTAACACGGCGGCGGCTGCAATGGAGATGCAGCGGCGGCGGCGATGGGTTTCTTGCGACGCTAGGTCAGGGAAGAGAAAGGCTCTGATACCATATCGTAGTTTTAGGGTTTGGCGGAAAAGATCGTACCTATCCGAGGCGATCGATGCGTGTTTATATAAGGTAGAAAGAGCCTCTACCGTGGCAGTACATAGGGGGTATAATACGGGTTGGTGTACTACACCATACCCGTATTATACAGTGTATACAATGTGTTCAACACTAGAAACTGCATTAATAAACGGTTTATTGATTAATCTTGGGAGAGGCAGCTTATGGAATAAGTCAACAAAAGAACTGGTCTTAGGCTGTGTTTGGTTGAGATTTTTTAGGCAGATTCGCGTTGCGGAAGCTAGAATCTGAACCAAACAAGTTTTTCAGTCCACCCAGATTTCTAAACGCAGCAGATTCCCACCGTGTAAAATGAAATCTGCGCCAACCCCAGATTTCACTGCGTTGCGTTCAGCGTAGTTGGAGAAAATTACCCGCAGTGCCACCGCTAAGTGAAAACTGGACGGATCAAATTCTTTTTTCCTCGTCCCACCCGACTCGTTCTTCCCCGTTGCTCTCTTTTCCTCCAGGACTCACGCAAACGGAGGAGACGACCTGTTAGGGTTCCGCATCGCCGCCCAACTCCGGCGTCGTCCGGCGGCGGGCGGCCCCGGCCGGAGCGCAGGAAACGCAATCCATCCTCGCATTCCCCTGAACCGTCCCTTCCCACGCCTCCATCTCGCCAGTGACGAGCACCCCCAGCCGGCAGCCCGGCAGCGGCCTCCATCGTTCTGCTAGGTTGGCCGCGTTCGGCCGGCCGGCCGGAACGGGACTCAGACGCTGGAGTAACTGCGCGTGTCTAGACAACGCTACTAATGGATAGAAGATGTTCCGTTCGCCTCTGATTTATTTTCTTTGCTCCAAGATGTTTGTGGAAATGCCCGTACGAAGATAATATATTTGTTCTATTAGCTATATGTATTAAACATTAAAAAAAATGAGAAAATCCTTCGCAAACCAATCATTTCCATGTCTACAAGTGTAGAAATCATTTTTCTAAAATCAATTAGCGTATAAAAAAATCTTAGGTACTCAGGCTCATTATACATATTTCCTATCGAATCCACAGTTGACAGTTGTTAGAACCAAACAACTTTCAACTTTCTCACAGTTGTCAGCTCACAGCAGATTTTTCACAGCTGATTCTCCACAGCTGATTTTCAGGAATCCACAACTCAACCAAACACACCCTTAGGATGAAACTTCCCCAAGCCTAATGCCAACAGGCTAGTCAGGTCTGGTCAGGTCCATAAACCAAGTCTAAATTAACTGGCTGAAACTTCTTGCAGCCTGCTCCCAAACAGGGCATTATGAACTAACTTTTGAAATTTTTGGACTCCTCATATGCAATAGCAAATATGCATAAATGGAAAATATCCAGCAAACTGTAAGAACGAATAGCTTTGTTAAAAGAGATCTACGGAGAGACAGCAAAGGGTGCAAGTGAGGATAGACTATTTGGAGAGTCTGATCTTGCCATTTATCTATCATATCATAACTGAAGTTCCATTTTTTAGCTGACACTGAGCAAACGGTTTATAGGATGGTAGTAATTTTACATCAAACTCCTCTGGAGCACATAAAAACGATCTTTCCACGAAACTGAAAGATGGTGCCGTGAGCTCTTTCATTTCATAGGACTACCATGGGCTCGTTCATTTCAGCAAAGGCTAGGATTATAATCCTTCATAATCCGGTAAAATTTTTTTTGACGAAAATACAGTCGGAGCTGCTTTTTCTTTGATTATAGAAGGTTTGTACAGAGTACAAGGTAACGTGACACGCTAAAGAAGGTGAAAATAAAAGCAAACAGCTACAGCTACAGCTGAGTATAGATGATCAACTCAGGGAAAACAGTCCGGTTCCCTGGGTCTGTGTAGGAGATAGCTCGCGCCGCATCGACCAGCTTCACGCCAATGAGAGGCAACTTGCATGATCTCGTTTTTCAGTTCTAACATGGTAGCAGCACGTTGCTGGAAGATCCGAGCATTGCGCTCCTTCCAAGTAGGCCACCAGGTTAGGTGAACCAGCGCGTTCCAGCGCTTCCGGAGTGGCTTGGGCATCATTGAGTGGGTGTCAGCTAACCAGAGCAAGAGGTCGGTAGTGTTGTGAGGCACAAAGCAGGGCGGCAGCTGGGCAGTCTGCGGGATGAGACACCAAAGCTGAATGGTGAAAGGGCAGGTGGGCAGGTGCCCAGGAGATGCAGAGCCGATTCTTGTTCAGTTAGGCAAAGGGAGCAGACATCGTTGTGAGGCCAACCTCGTCTGGCAAGAACGTCCGCAGTGAGACAGCAGCCTTGAATAGCTAGCCATGTGAAAATGCGGCAGCGCAGCGGCGCGTCACTTCCCCAAATGAAAGTTGTGAAATCCCGGCGAATAAAACCTTCAAATTGAATTTCGTAAACTGAAGTTGCCGAGTATGAGCCACTTGCTGTGAGACGCCATGTTACAGAGTCTGTAGTGTCTTGCTGTAGAACAGTATCATGTGTCTGCTCCCACAGATCGATAGCTTGGGTGACGGCAGATAACGGGAGCTCGCTTTTCAGGTGACGCATCCATCGGTGATCAGCAAGGGCTTGTGTCACGGTTAGGTTCTTCCTTGTACAGGCTGCGTAAAGATCCGGGGCCATGGTGCTGATGCAAACTCCGTGTCCGAGCCATGGTTCAGTCCAGAATTTGATCCGACCGTTGCCAAGATGGAAACGAACAGAGGCGAGGAAAAGGCTCCGAACACGATCATCCACGGGTAGGGGTAGGCTGTGCCAGGGCTTAGACGGATCTGTCCATGACTGCCACAGCCAGCGCAGCCGAAGAGCGATGCTCTTAGCTTGAAGATCTGGAATGCCTAGGTCTCCAAATTCAGCGGGGCGACAAACTGCTTTCCAATTGACTAAGCATTTCCCTCCAGGAGCAAATTCATCAGCAGCCCAAAGAAACCTCGCCTGAATTTGTCAATTATTTTGGTGAGCCACTTGGGGTAAATGACAGCTATCATCTGAAAAGTTGGCATTGCAGAGAGAATATGCTTTACAAGGATCAATCTTGCATCAATGGAGAAGTGGCCAGGTATCTATCCTTTCAACTTGTTTCCCAATTTGTCAACCACTGGTTGCAGGTCAGCCTTGCGCAGACGTCTGTCAGAGTCAGACAGAGGCATGCCAAGGTAAGTGAAAGGGAATTGCTGTATAGGGCAGCCAAACATAGCAGCGAGATGATCGACATTGTGCTGCTGACATGCGATTGGTGTGATAGTACTTTTGGCACAGTTGGTGAACAGCCTGGTAGCATCGCCAAAGATCTGAAGCAGGAGATGGTGTTCTCAATATCAGCTTCATTTGGACTAGTGAACACTGCGGCATCGTCGGCATACAGAGAAATCCGGTGGGGGAGCTTGAAGTTGTTGAACTGGGTAAGGACTCCCTGTTGGTCAGCGAACTCAAACAGGCGCGCCAGAACATCCATAACAATGTCAAACAACAACGGGGACAGAGGATCACCCTGCCTGAGACCACGACAGTGATTAATTTTGTCAGTCAGGTCACCGTTGACTAATATCCTTGTGGAAGTGGTACGCAGAAGGGCCGCAATTCTAACACACCACTGCACACTGAATCCCCAAGCCCGCATAATGCTTATCAAAATTTCCCAGGAAATTGTGTCAAAAGCTTTCTGAATGTCAGCCTGAGCAAAAGGGCAGGGGTCTTGTGCTGCTTGAACCATCTGGATTGCTGCTTGAACCATCTGGATTGGCTCTGGACGTAGATGAAATTATCATGGATTGATCTATTCTTTATGAAGGCACTTTGATCTATTCCGGTCAAAAAATAATCCTTCAGAATTTCCCACAATTTCAGTAGTCCAACAAGGACACGAGGCTGCGAGGTGCTGAGAAAAAGAAACAGCAAGAACACAGGTAGGCATGAGCTAATTGTCAGACTTAGGTTCCATCCCGCGTGTCACCTGCGTAACAATGGACATTCCATGCATCTTGACAATGCTTAGAAGATGTGCTGCAGCTTTTTCTGCTCCTGCTTGCCCATCCTGCTAACAATCGCGTAGTTCCAACGTTGCTGGGCGTGCACCACCAGCGCGAGCGCCACGGCCGCGAGCGGAATTACCACGTCGCCGGCCTTGGCGAAGAAGCGCCCGTGTCTGGCCGCGTCCACGAACTGCTGCTCGCCCGAGTAGCCCGTCGGCCGGACGTAGTCGTACACGTGCGGCAGCAGGCGGACGGTGGTGACGCCGACGTAGAAGCTCGCCTTCAGCGGCTTGCACTTAACGCGCCACAGGGCGTTGCCAAGCACCTGCGGGAGCAGGAACAGGTCCTGCATCAGAGCGACCTGCTGCTCGACGGTCACGGCCTCCCTGTTCAGCGCGAGGATGAGCACGAAGAGGACCAGGTGGACGCCGTAGTAATAGACAAACACCCTGCGGTCGCTTGGCACGCGCGGCGGGTCCAGCGGCGATCGCTCCATCATGCGCGCCCTAGACCGCCGTACCTTCTGTCCGAGGCGCAGCGTGAGGACGAACGCGCAGAGGCTGAGGACCTTCACCACCTGGTCGATGGTCTCACACAGCCGTCCCGTGTCGAACATGTAGTAGGGAGTGCGGGAGGAAGACGGCGCCGTGGCATCGTCGCCGGAGAAGCGCAGGGTGACCCTCGCCAAGATTGCCTGGACGCCGGTGACCAGCGGCATGCCGTACCCGATAGCCTGGACGCCGAGCATGGCCAGGGAGATGTACGGCGCCATGTCAGCGTGCGACCTGAAGTAGCGCAGCTGGCTGAGCGCCGCGGCGACAGTGGCTGAAAGCAGTACAATGCAGAGCAGGCCATTGACGACGCCTCGGTAGAACTCACCCGGCCGCTGCTGCGGGTAGTTGACAGGTACAGCCCTGATCTTCACCGCGTCGAAATGCAGCGGGTCGAGGGCCGCCCTCGTGCTCGCGATCTGAACCTTGGCCGTCGACATGATAAACCGGTGCATTGTGGTCGGCGGGTACTCGACTTTCACCTCAATGGAGCAGTCCATTCCTTCCTCGAGTTCGAGGTTTCTGCTGGCCGAAGAGTTTCGCCGCGGGAGACGGACATCCCGGCAGCCGATCAGGTGCATACGGCCGTCGTCTGGAGTGTACACGCCTTCCAGAGACATCACCGAGTTTCGAGGCCAGTTGTCTTGAAAAATGGTGAGCTCGGCCGACAAGTTAAGTAACGGAGGCTCCTCAGATCCAGGCTCTTTCTTTGGCGTGCCTGATGAGAAGTGTCGCGGGGACGTGTAGCGATCAATGAGCTGCTCGAGGAAGAAGACCTCCAAGTGAAGAACCGGCCGCTCAATCCATTCGTGTCGGAACAGGCCAGGCACGGTCATGAAACGCAGAGTGAGTCTGTCCGCCAGGCTGGATAGGCTCCTCGAGTCAATGCTGGCGCCATCTATCTTCGGATAGCTCAGGGGCAAAGAAGTTGCAACGATCTTGCGAAAATCGAGCTGCGATTCACCCCTCTGGCGCAGGCGCAGCTCGCCGGCCTGCTCGACCTTCGTGTAGTTGTATTTGTACGACACCATCGGTTTGAAATCCTCGTCGCCGGGGTAGTAGCCCCAGAGACGCGGCGGGCCCATATGCTGCTGAAACGACAGAAGGTGTACCACTCCGCCGGCGGCATCGACGCCGTTTATCTGTCCCATCATGGTGTCGAGGCGGGTGATTGACATCATCGTCGGGAAGAAGAGGCACACCCGGAAGTCGCACTCCTTCCTGCCGGCGATGCCGCGGCACGCCACCATGCAGGACTGCCCTGTCGATGCGTTCCACAGGCCCTCAGCGGACAGCGTCTTCCCGCTCAGTCCAGACCGCAACCTCGCCGTGCCCCAGTCCTCCCTTGGGGACAGGATGCGAAACAGGACCGACACCATCGCGGTCCCGGCCGCACCGGTCATGGCGTAACCCTGCTGCTCTTGGCACTGAAGATCCTGCATTATGATTCGAACCCCGGCAAGCGCGTCCACATCGGCTTCCTGGTCCATCTCGAACGGCCCGACGCCGTGGCATGGCGCGCCCGTCGTCGCCCTCGTGGAGTTGCAGTGCCAGCCCGGCAGCATAGTGATGATTTGTCCATGATGAGCGTAGCGGTTAAGGACTAGGCACGGAGAGCTGCCGTTGTACACATCCTTTGCACGGTTGGACACACCATTGTCTGAAGGGAGCTCTTCGGGACGAAAATAGTAGCTGCAACACGTGATGAGTGCTGACACGAGCTGCACGGTGTCGAAGTAGGCGGCGTCCGACGCGGAGCTCGTGCTCCCCATCTTGCCGAGCACCGCTCGGGTTGTCAGTGTCAGCTTCTTCGGGTACCGTAGCACGAGCAGTATGTTGTGCTCGGCCGTTACCAGCGGCTGGAAGCTGCTCCGGCCGGGGTTCTTGGCCCAGCCCCACGGGTCAACGCCGTCGGCTCTGCGCTTCGGCAGAACAGCGCTCCCGACCATGCAGAGCACCCGCTCGCCATCGTCGTCGCCACTCTCCGTGTACACGCCTTCGAATATGATCTTCAGCCTGGTATTGCCGGCCGAAAGGTTGAACTCTGGCGATATGGCCGACATATGGGGCACGAATTCTGGCACGATGCTTTTCCAGGCGACGGTAAGGACGAGGACATCGCTGACATTGACGGCCGCCCTTGCACGGTGCTCCTCGTCGCCGTCGACATGCGTGACCACGAATGTTGCGAGGGACAGGGGGTCAGGCAACCGGCGTGCGCCCTTCTTCGGCGCGTCGCCGCCATCAAATGGCACCAGAGGTGCTATGCCGGCGTCCTGGCGCCAGTCTCCCTTCTCGAAAGATAGTTCGCGCTTCAGGCGGCCGGGGCGGTTGATGTCGTAGGGTAACTCGGTGGCCGAGGAGAGCACCGACTGGCAATGGCGGCTGACGTCGGCGAAGCGGAGGTAGTCGTGCGCTTGCTTGCTTTGTTGTACTGGATCGAAGTATAAGGAGCAGGAGGTGATGCACAGATGTAGCAGGATCACAGCAAGAAACTGCACATTTGAGGCCATATCCATCGCCGGCTCCTGAATCCTGAAGCTGCAAGAAACGAAGAAGACATCTGACAATTTCAGACAAACACCATGGGGGAGATAGAATTGAATAGAAATGCACGAATAATAAGAGTTTTCGAAAGAAACGTGAAAATTAGAGATGCATGCATTGAAATAACTCGGTTAACTCACTGAAAAATAGATCTCGAAATTGTTGAGAGGGCCGTGGTAACAGACCTCAGTTAAGACAGGGGTTTCTGACTGTTCGATCCCTTGGGTTAGCCAAACGAATAGCCAGTTAACTTCAGACTTGGTTTATTGACCTGATCAGATCTGGATACAGTAACAGTATAGTATTTCTGGAGAAGAGATACTGAGAACTGAGATCATCCGATCACGGTTTGCATGGCAGGATTGGAGAAGCCCCAGATCGAGCACATGCTCCACAACCTTGAAGTCAACAGTAAACCAGATTCTAAACGATAAAATCCCAACCACGCTATACACACTCATGTGCAGTTCAGAAAGAAGAACAGATCAAATATAGTACTCCTAACATGTTTTTGTGAAAACACTGGGCGCTGTGTAACTTGTGAATCATTTCAATCCCAATCCAAAAGTTGCACAAAGATTCTGCGGGTCGTCTTGAAAAGAAAATCAGTATTGCTTGAAATTTTCGTGAACCTCCATCGCCGTGAAAAGTACACATGAACGCAGCAAAAAGTCTCCTAGGTCGTCTCCAGAGCCGTCGGATCGCAGCACATGAACTTCCCATGATCAGCTGCTGATCAGGTCATCCCTCACACCCCTGTGCAACGTTTGTCCCACGCGAGAAAAAATTCTCCTAGGTCTCCCCCGCATGGCCTCCTCCCAGCACCGCCTCCCTCTGCTCGCGGAAAAATGAACGGCACATTTTTGCATCTATTCGACCTATTTGAAGGGACTGCGAGCAACCAAACACGCCCCCTTTTGGTTATCAGTACCAGTCAGCTACTGTTCTCCTGGGAACAGAGGGGCGTATCCCGGTGGTACTCCTGTGTCTCCTGAATCAACAAGAGAGAGAAATCAGATTTATCTTGACTAGAAAATCAGTTGAAGCAAAATGAGAAACACGAAGGAAACAACTGATGGTCGATTGCAGCTTGTAGCATGCCAATGAAAACCTTTGCCCAAGTCCTGGTGGTACCTGTACCAGAATCCTTATGCGAGGGTTAAACTCCAGTGTCAAATGTTATTGGTTTTGATGAAATACATGAACTAAACTATCAGATCAATTTATCGCTGCTGTACATCCCCTAGGAGTAGTATCAAATGACATGTAAGTGTAATCTCCCGGTAAGATAACCTTTTGAATCAGGCATTTAAGTAACTTCCCAGCACTTCTGTAGGTAAATGCTTATTTCAAAAAACAGAACTTTCTTTGATGTTCACCCTTTAAGTCCATTTTTTTCTGTTGCGGGTAACCCTTTAAGTCAAGCTTATAATAACATGCAAAGTAAAATTGATCTGATATAAGCAGTCATATAGTATTAGACCTGAAATAGACATGAGCAGAAAATTAAGGTTGCAAATGAAAAAAAATGGTAGTGTGCTCCTACATATGGCCACGTCAAAAGTCTGATACATTCATATAAATGGTCATCAGTCACAGTCAGAATCCAGTGATAGCAGAAAGAAATGCTTGGCAGCCAAAGTTTTTACCAGATATAAGGTCAAGTGATGAACTACCAGTATATATCTGATGTTTCATCTATGATTTTTCCATAAACAGAGGGCAAAACATGCAGAAACATACTACCCTTTTGTTTGGATTCTTCAATTGAGCTAATAAAACCTAACAGCAATTATGTTATGTGAACAGAATTTTTGCAGGAAGCACACAAGATAACAATTACATACCAATGTCCCCTGTATGCAATGCTTATGCAAGAATGGTAACATCAATCATTTTAAAGGGAGCGATTAAAACTCGACATGTTTCAACAAAGAAATGTAGAGTAGAGACAATCCGTGCTTCAGTCAAGAAAACTTTACAATGACATGCAAGGTAAAAAGCAACTTGATATAAGCATAAAAGACAAACTGATTGTGGAGCGTTTATAGTGAAAGAGGCATGACCAGAAACTATGGTGCTCAATCAAAACATGGCTGAAAACATTCATACATATGGGCCTGAGAAGTTGTTTACGCCACGTGAGACACGAATATGCTCTTGATTTTCTACATATTCACATTCAGGAACGTGTATCATGAGTTATTCTTCTCCAAGCTTGTTTCATTCCGAGGAAATCAGTTATAAAACAAGTTTGTAACTGCAGCTAGCACTCATATTTTGTCTGCACAACCATTACTACTGTTGCACCGCACACTGTTTCACCCAACCATTCAGAGATTCTCAAACACATCAAAGTCTGCTCCCTAGGATGCTATGTATCATGTAGAAAAAGCTTTGCCATTTTGAAACGAGTTACACAACTTAAAACATGGACTAGGGAGTAATTATTTCGAAGTACCTTGATTACAAAAAAAAATGATTTTAGCATGCTCTCTGTTGCTGAACATTCTGGCTAGCAAAGAGCATAGCAACAATGTTATACGAGCAATTGTCACATACAGAAAGAAAAATATGTATTCTTTAGAAATCAACCGATCGACCATCATCCAGAAGGTATACGACATAAAGGATGATTCCATTGTATATTTTTCCATACGAAACCCGAAAACAGGGTAGGGTTCCACTATTATATGATTCCCATTATATTGTCTTGCCTATCTTGATGGGACGTTGGTATTTGCCAGCTAAATATTCTCATGTGGTATTTGCCAACTAAATATTCTCATGACACCACGCTAGAAAACTAAAGCTAGTATATATCAGCAGAAAAATTAGATATTCCTGAAATTCCAAACTTATTGATCTTATAAAGTTACAGATCAATGATGAACAACAGAATAGCCATCAGTCCATCACCTTAGTTTAATTTTGCCGATAGGCAATATAATTGGCCAAGTACAAGAGCGGTGCTGCCTTCTCTTTGTCGAAGTCAGCAAGTTGCTCCTTTGCATCAGAAAGCAACTTCTTTGCAAACTCCCTTGATTTCTCCAACCCTAGTAACTTGGGGTATGTCGTCTTGTCACTCGCCAAGTCCTTCCCCGCAGTCTTCCCTAGCTCCTCTGATGACTTGGTAACATCAAGGATGTCATCAACCACCTGGAACAGCAATCCAATTGATCTGGCATACTTGCGCAGCCGCTCGATCTGCTCCTCCGAGCCACCCCCAATGATTGCACCAATAACCACCGAGGCCTCAAGCAATGCAGCTGTCTTGTGGAGATGGATGTACTCAAGGCGGTCAATTGGTACAGGTTCAGTTGATCCAGTCATCTCAAGATCAACAACCTGAAACAAACAAAAGGAGACGACCGTTTTTTTTCTTCAGAAACGTGATAACTTCTGTGGCATATCCATGTCAGGGATAATTCAATTTCTAATGCAACTGTATAGAGATACCTATGCAGATCATCCTTGTTAGGAAGGCATATGGTTCGCAGAATTAGCACATTCCCTAAACTGTACTTTCTGAATGACGAAATCGAATCGAATCTGCTGACCTGGCCGGCGACGAGGCCCTCCGATCCGATGCAGCGGGCGAGCTCGCCAATGGCGCGGACGACGCGGGCGGCGTGCTTGTCGGGGTCGACGTCCGCAGGGTAGGACTCGACGTCGGCCATGTGCCGGAAGGCGAGCGAGAGCAGGGCGTCGCCGGCGAGCACGGCGATGGGCTCGCCGTAGACGACGTGGCAGGTGGGCTTGCCGCGGCGGAGGTCGTCGTCGTCCATGCAGGGGAGGTCGTCGTGGACGAGCGACATGGTGTGCACCATCTCGAGCGCGGCGGCGGGGGGCATCGCCCAGGCCTCGCGGCCGCCGGCCACGCTGCAGGCGGCCAGGCAGAGGGCCGGGCGCACGCGCTTGCCCCCGGCCAGCAGCGCGTACCGCATCGCGTCGTGGAGCGCCGCGGGGGGCTCGCCGGCCGGGACGGCCGCGTCCAACGCCCGGTTGACGCCACCGCCCGCTCCCCCATGTACGTCTTGAAGTCGAACTCCGTCGTGGTGGTGGGGGCGGCCGCCGCCGCGACGATGGCGGAGAAGCGGCGGCGGTGGAGGGAGGTGGCCGCCGGGGTGGGGAGGAGCGGGGAGAGGTGAACACGTGAGGCGACAAGGGGGTGAAAGGCCGCCATGGCTTCTCTTGGGGTTTCTAGTGTAGTGGGGGTGGAGGATGGAGATGGCCTCGTGGGTTGCGCGGGCCTCCTCTTATCTGCACAAGCGAAGAGGGAAACTGGGTGCGCGGCGGTGGAAAGTGGAAATGGAAACTGCGAAATGTCGAACATTTGTGCAAATTGGAGAACATGGTACAATGACTTGAGGCCAATGGGCCAGAGCTTTTACTTCTTTCTAGTCTTTGCTCAAGCTCACACCACTGTCAAAATTTTCTATATAAGTATTTTTGTACCCTATGATTTCTCTTTTGTGGTTCATGCTCTACTGAGGCGAACGATGCCGGCGACAACAAACATGAGGATGGAAGGTTTGGATCCGCGTCTAGGGGTGGAGCGCAGGTGCTCGAGAAGAAAACCATGCATGGCGGGTTTAGGGATGGTCGGGGACGACAGTGGGACCGGTGGTGGTGGTGGGTAAGGGCAGACCGCGGGCGGGAGAGACAGCTGGTTGTATGACGAGGTAGGAGGGGGGGTAGAGGGACGAGGAAGATGGCGAGGTGCGCGAGGAAGAAAGACGCAAGCGGTTGGATTCGAATCTAACGGCTCATCAAATTAAGTGTGATTTTGATTTAAAAAGTCGTTTGTTGCATACTTTTCATCTCGATGTTCCTCTCTTTTTTTAAGTTGTTGTTCCCTTGATTTGTACATAGCAATGTCAAATGGTTACCGAAATCTATAACAAGAAAATCAAGTTCCTTCCCCGTAAGAAAACATAAGAGTAAGATTCCTAAATGTGTTTTGAAATGGAGCAATTTCGAATCTTCCATGCAATTTCCTTTTGGAATGGATCTATTGTAGTATGCACCCATATGAAATTTTATGGGAATCACTACATTCTAAAAATATTGTTTTCAAATACAAATGTTTAGTTTCTTCTATATATAGGATAAAATTTAATTACTCCCAATTCGACCAAGTTATACAAGGTGTGACATTCAATTTCTCTTATATGTCTTCTATAGTCTAAGAAAATAACTTCATCAAAAAAATGGTGTGCGTCAATTTTTCTATATATGATTTTTGTACCCATGATTTTTTGTGTGATTCATGCACATGAGGATGGAAGGTTTTGGATTTGCGTCTAGGGGTGGAGCACAGGTGCTTGAGAAGAAACCGTGCCCCGACGGATTTAGGGATGGTCAGTGGCGACAATGGGACCAGGTGGTGGTGGGTAAGGGCAGACCGCGGGCCGGAGAGACAGCCTGTTTTATGACGAGGTAGGAGGGAGGGTTGGAGAGACGAGGAAGATGAGAGGGGGGGGGAAGAAACATGCAAGCAGTTGAATTGGAATCCAACGGCTCATCAAATTAAGGGTGATTTCGAACAAAAAGTCATGTGTTGCATACTTTTCCTCTCGTTGTTTCTCGATTTTTTGTTATGGTGTTGTCCCCTTGATTTTGTTACATAACAATGTCAACCGGTTATCAAAATCAATAACTAGAAGAATCAAGTTCCTTCCCCGTAAGAAAAAAGAAGAGTAAGATTACTAATGTGTATTGAAATGGAGCGAATTCGAGTCATTCATGCAATTTCCTTTTGGAATGGATCTATTGCAAGAGGCACCCATATGAAATTTCATGGGAATCACTACATTCTAAAAAAACAAATACAAATGTTTAGTGTCTTCTATTTCTATATGTAGGATACACTTTAACATTCCCAATTCGACCTAGTTATACAAGGTGTGACATTCAGTTTTGTTATATGTCTTCTATAGTCTAAGAAAATAACTTCATAAAAAAATGGTGTGCGTCTAGGATCTTTCGGCCATCTGAATAGCAAACATGTGTCTTGTTGGTTTCATTATTATTTTCTCTGTATTATTTGACATAAATGTTTCTCTAAATACTAATAATTTCACTCGAATAAGTTTTATGAGAATGATTACATTCTGAAAAAATTAATTTATTGTGAGGGAACACTTTCTTAATTCTCAGTTCCAACAAAATTATACTTTTATGACATTGAATTCCTATTATTTTTTGATAAAGACAATTTCATTGACTCGACGGTGATACAACCGCATATAGTTGACTCGTGGCCTCTGCATAACGATATTCACACAACCTTTACAAGAAAACAACATATATAGTAAGAAAAATAAAATGCGATAAAGATTGACACATAAAGAAGACGAACTAAGCTCGAACAACTTTTCTGTAAACTAAACTGTCATTCATGTTGGGTAACAAAAATCTTTCACTTACTGCTCTATTGGGTTCAAGCTGCCCTATATAACTCTTTGTCCTCCGTTTGCTTATACCAAGGACCAAGTATGGAGCCAATTGTATACATGTGTGTATAACCAGCAGTTGAGAAGATATCTTCTCTTGAAAATCACTTCATTCTTGCATTGCCATAAGGCTCAACATAGGACCACACCGCCCATAAGGATGTGCGAACTAAACATGTTGTGTATACTCCATAGCTAATTCTTAAACATATGAAATCAATACATCATGTAAATATATTCCATCATGGATCGAATAATATTGATGTAAATTGTGAATGTTGGTATTTGTTTTTACAAACTTGGTCAAACATTACAAAGTTTGACTTAAAACAAACCTAATATGCAGAGTAAAAGGACCATAGGGAGTATGTCCCAAGTGATCCAAGAAAACAACTCCAATGAAAAATGTGGTTTGTATAGCACTTTTGGTTTAGGTTTTATTAGGGCATCTCCAAGCCCTCCCACTCCCCCCCCCCCCCCCCCCAACACAAACAATCTTGTCCATTGTCCCCCAAATGTCAATGGGGGAGAGTGGGAGGGCCTGGATCCAGACGCAGTTGGTCGAGTCCATGGATCCGTCGATGGACTAGGGGCGCAATCGCTGGAAGAATGAGGTGGCGGCAGGCCGTATCGTAGGCCGAGCGGTTGGGGAGGACAAGCTCCTTGGAAGACGATCGAAGGGGAACTGCAACCCGGTGGAGAAGGTACCTGGCTACCGTGTCACGTCAAGAGTGGTTCGAGGCAGCGACGCTGACTGGACAACAAGATCGAGAGGGTTAACGGGACTCTAGGTCGGATCGGAGGGAAGCTGGTCAACAAGAGGGGAGAGAATTTGGGGGAGGGGAGATGAGCAAGAAGGACTTGGCCTCGTGGGCTTTTTATGGCAGCCAAGTCGTCCAAGCCGGAAAAGGATTCTACGTGGAGCCCTTAAACGGTCCCCAATTTTGGGCGGAGGTGGGGGGGCTGGGGGTGGGGATAAACGAATAATATTTTGGGGTGCCCTTGGGACCTTGTTTTTGTCTGCAGGTCCAAACTGACATTTTGGGGCGGCCTGTGGTGCCCTTGGAGATACCCTTATGATTGTTGCATAGTCGATGACCCAAAAGGTTTCTTCAAATTCTAAATACTTTAACTTTATCGAAAATTACTTTTAATATTGCCATTAGTTGACATGTTTGATGTGGATTCTTGTTTAAGACGTGAAAATGTTTCTTTCAAACCTAGGTTATCACAATTTCAACAGTCAATAAGGCTAAAAGGGGATTATACATCATGTAGTTGAGACTAAAACACATTGTTCCATAGCAATCCCAAGGCCCATTGTCCCTGACCTAGCCGCCAGGGAGCGAACCCATCTTCCTCCTTTGATCTCCACCGGCGAAGGGCCTAGTCCCCTCTCCCACTGCTTGCTGCTCCGGCAGCAGGAGGGAGGTGGGACCTGTTTCCTCCGTTTCGTCATGGAAATTAGGGTTAGGATAATTTTAGCGTGGTGCATCATTGGGGTATTGGGGAGCGACGCCCGTGCAAATAAATCTGCCTCAACTCCAATCCCACACCGGCGGTGTCCTTCATGGCGGCGTCTCGGAGTTGGTGGCATCGTGTGCTAACCGATCCTTCAGATCGGTGGCTTTAGGGTTCATGGATGGTGTCGGTGAGGCGGCGGCTGCGATTCCATTAGATGGATTTTTCCTCCTGCTCTATCCCCGTTGCTGCGGCGCTGTCTCCGATGCCATGGTGGAGCAGAGAGGATTTGTCCAGGAGTACGCGCAGACGGTTGTCTGTGTTGGTGACAACTAGAAGATGGTGCATCTTGTGCTGGGTTCGTGGTTGAGGCTGACAGTTCTGGTTCCCTACTCCAAGGTCGTCGTTCTTGGGTGTCAGTTCTGAAGTTTGATGGCGTGTCCGGGGTCGTGCTACCCCGGTCTGATTCTTTCAACGACAATGGTTTGTCCTATGGCAAACTACTTTGGAGGTCCGAAAAGCTGCTGATCAACGATGGAGCCGTGTCGAGCTCGGGTGAAGTGGTGATATGTCTCTCTTCTCTTTGGTGGCTGCTACGGTGGTGCCGAATGAGAGGGATACGCAATTGTTTGTCACATAGTTTTGTCCTATCTTTTCAGTTCTGTAAGATCGGTATTTACGTGCCTTGTAAATTGATCTATATTTATAAATGTGATACGTATTACCAGCAAAAAAAATCCCAAGGCCCATTTGGCTTAAAGATTTCAAAAATCTTGTATCGGTTATCAATCCATACGAATTATGTGTAGAGACCTTTTGCATTTTAGGAATAAGATTGCAAGTGCCCTATGTTTGTCGAAATTTGGAGATATTTTTTCCAGGCAAGAGCTCTGTCATTCACCATAAGAAGGAAAGTGCATGCGTAAAAAATTCTAGGGGGAAAAAAGAAGATTTACATTTTGTCAAACACGAACTTTCTCATCTCTAGAAAAACATCTCAAGTAAAGACTGGCGACCTCGGTGCAAGTGGCAATAACGTTTTGAAGAGGTCTACGATTCCTATGTTTTGACATAATATTTTGAACGAACTCTATAATGGTCTTTTTGGTTCGAAAGAAATTTTCTAGGAATCTAGATCCTCAAAATATTTTAAGACATCCTAATCTTGGATCCCAAAGAAAGCTTATTTTGCGCTTTACACGAACTTCTTCCCAGATGATCTGTCAGTTCCCCGCAGACGCAGAGCCTTTTTCACAAGATCCAATTTCTCTTTTGCTTTGATCGATTCCCGACTGAGATTAGTTGTTCCCTTTCTAGTTTGGTGTCATCGCTGAATAAAGGGCCAATGACGCACTCCAGAAAAACAAACTGAGGACTACCTACAACGTGGCGGTGGAATGATACTCTAGCCGTCGTCTCAGGCTTTCCTCGATGGGCCGGCGGCACCGTCCACGTCCTCGTAGCCGGCCGCCACGGCGCCACGTTTCCACCGGCAAGCCCCACCATCACCCCACGCATAATCCCATGTGATGTGAGGCCGGCAAGCGGCAACGGAGAGGCCGACAGAGCGCACGACACCAATGCACACACCACCAATGGTGTGCTGACGGAAACCACGATTTCCAGGGCAAGACGACAGCGAACACTGGAGGAATAATTGCACATTCACTGGATCCTACAGCGGGGGAAGAACACCTGTATTCCATTATAAGTATTGTCATCTATAACAACACGCCATCACATGGCACCGGCCCATATCCATCGGCCTTGACAAATTTTTCTAAGTGGTCATCTACGTCGAGACCAGCCAGGGTCGTCATCACCTATGATGAGCATCCCCCAGCAAGAGGCAAAATTAACAAGACTGTCGATAGCTTCGAGGACTCACGAACAATGTAACACGTACAAAAAGAACCAAGAAGAATGAATGAATAATAGTGACAGGCTAGCTCTTGATCGGCCCTTCCTCGAGGTCAAGCTCGGATGATGGGATCCCACTCGATCTGGACTTCAAGGGCACATCCTCCCCGCCATCCCCCAGCATGTCACTCTTGTTCCGTGGGATCGCAGTGGTGGCCTTCTTCTCAGACTCCATGGCCCAGCTGTAAACTACCATGCCCATAATGGCGAGCAACATCCCGAGTATGTTCTTGATGGTGAGAGCCGAGTCGAACAGAATCCAGCCGAGGATCAGCACAGCCACGGTTTTCATGTGGCCTAGGACCTGGAAAGAGGTTGCAGAGAACCGGCCGATGCAGAGGTACTGGCTCATGTTGCAGAAGACAGCCAAGGAGCATGAAAGCAGTATGAAGAACTGTAAAGGAATTAACACAGGGGATTATCAGAACAGATAGAAACCCTTTCCAGGCAGAGCATTAGAGCAGCAGGAAGAGCTGCATAATAACAATTAAAAGGAAAGATCGAGAATAACTGTATTTACAACTGAGCTAGAAATATTGTTGTGGCTAACAGTAAACGACAATGTAACGTGTTCACGGATCATATAATGGAAATTAGTGCTGTCACGATCTGTGTTAGCAAGAAGAAATTTCTCATGCATGTTAAGGAAAACATACAGAATACCAAGAGAAAATAGTGCTGTCACAGTTCTATCACATAATCAGATGAATTTGGAAAATGAATTGCTAATTTGTTACAGTGGGTTACTGTTGGGGTATCCACTCCAAGTAGAGGACTGGGAGATGTTACATACTCAAGTTAGCATTGACATGAATCTAAAGCATGGTTTCATTCATTGAAAAAACGTGTCATAGAAGTTTGAACTTACAGTTGCCCCTGTTGAAAAACTGTAGTTAAATAGCCATTGTCCGTTGAGGAAGTAATCGGCAAAGGGGCCCACTATAATGAGTGACGCTGCCTGTATCGGTGCAGTTTTGCTCAGCAGCTCAAATGATCCAATGCTGTACTTCTTCTGAAAGGAGCCAATTGTCTGGAACAAGAACAATCATTGTCAGAAACCTGAGCATAATGGAATTTATTAATAGGGATTATTATGGAAAATAATTCGGGAAAAAAAGATTCTCTTTAGAGTTCACTTATAAATTGCAACTCTTCATCAACAATGTAGAAGCACTACTTGATCATCTTCCAAAACTTCCAAGCCACAATTTTGTATCTAATATCACTGATGGAGGGTCCAAAATACATTATCACCACTAGATTTAGCAACAGAAAGTAAATAATCTAACGGTATCCGAAGATCTTTGAAAATTGAAAGGCTACATAACTAGCAAGGAAGTTCACCAATGTAAGGCAAATAAAAGGCTAGAGAATACAGACAAGTTATCTATCATCAGAATGTGAAATCCAGAGCGTGTGATGAGGTCTATTAACTCGTGAATCATACTACAGGTCAAGAATGAAAAATGTTGGTTTTCACCCATGGGTTGTAACAGTTATATTGCACTATTTAGCATTTACAGTGTTTGAGATTTCTTGTTGCAGAGTTTTAACTGGACGTCATTAGAATAATATCCACACCACACTTCTACCACATGCCCACAACTCGCAGTAATACTACTACAGTAATGGCACCAACAAGTGAAGTCAACAAATGACCAGAATCATACAATAATATTGGCTTTTGTCGACATTGTTCACCAAAACATCTAATATTGCTCGTTATCAGGAACATATTTTAGTGTGGAATTGGTAATGACATGACGAAACTCTCAGGGCAAATCTCCAATTGCAGTATCTACAACTAAGTAGTATTTAGCATTGAAGGATGAGCAGGAATTCACAAATTGTATCGAGAGAGAAGAAAAGAAGCTCACAATCTGCTGAAGCGATGTGCAGAACACAGCCACGCAAGCACAAATGAAGCCCTTGGCGTTGACCTCGACATCGGTGACGGTGCAAATCCCCACACCCGCTGCCACGACAACCACTGCCGATATGACCTTGGTGCTGTAGTGCTTGCTGTTGAGCACCCATTCCATCAAGCAGACGACCGGAATCATGCTCAGTTTGGAGATCTGCGAATTCGAATATTTTGCACATATTCAGGAGTCCACCACGCACGCAACAAGACAAAACAAAAAGGCATGGCCAATTGGCCAATGGCCGGCGGGAAACATGAAGAAGCGTGGGGCGTACCTGATAGAAGCCGACGGAGTTGAGCATGAGGCTGAGGTTCATCCCGGTGATGGAGGTGTTGGCGACGAGGGAGAACCAGATGAGCTCCCATAGCGGGACGTGCTTGGAGGCGGAGTAGCCGGTGGCCCTGGAAATCCAGCCGACGAGCGCGGTGATGGTGAAGTGGAAGCCGGTCAACGTGGTGGCTGCATAACATTCGCGCGAGGGGAGGGAGACAGCAGCACGTCAGATCCGCGGTCTCGACCCCAAGGCGGCGGATGGATCCAGATCTGGGGAGGAGGGGATGGAGGAAGGGCGTACCGAAGGAGAAGGCGTAGCCGCCGGAGGACATGAGCTGCTTGTTGGCCATGATGATGCCGACGGAGCTGACGACGTTCATGCCCCACGCCCCCAGGTCGGACACCACCGGCGGCTTCTTCTCGGCCTCCATCGTTGCTGACCGTCCTCCGCGCAGAACCTGGCACGAACCCGGAGGAGGAAGGGCTCGGCACGGTTCGTATCGGGCTCTCCGCTCGGCTGCGCTCTTGTTCTACTCGGTGCTTCACGCGGGAGGGGCCGGGAGGTTATAAAGGATGGTGGGAGGGGAGAAGCGTTGCCGCCTAGGCACGGAAGGGAGGGAGAGACGGGAGTGTGGGAGGGGGTTTCGAATTGTGCGCTGCCGCAGTGCTGCGGAAGCGTCAACGGAGAGAGAGGCCGGTGAAATTTCTGCGATTTCTTGGAGGTGAGGTGGGTAAGGGCAGGTACAACGCCGGGGACGGGGGAGACGACGACAGGGTGTTCTCGCCTCTCGGCTCGGCTTTGGATCTTGTGCTTTTTCCCCTTGCAGTTTGGCCACGATTTTTGCGGGTTGCGCGCAGTATTTTGACTCACTCGTTTCGATTCAAAGCCGTCGCGACCGTTTCCGCTCGGCGGTGGGGCCGTACCGGTAAAGGCGAAAGCACTCATTTTTCTTTAAACTCGAAATATCTTCCTTTTAAACCCATCTTAACATTGTTGCGGATGTAACTGTTATTTGAGATAAATAAAGTGCGCCAGAAGGCTTTCCCCTAAAAAAAAAAGGGTTGTTAATTTCAGCGATACAAAAACAAAAAACGTGACAAAAAAAACTAGTGGGACACTGAGGATGCACAAGCTTAACTTCAAATCAATTCATAGCTCTGACGAGACATGGATATTGAAAATAGTTTCCAGAAGCAACATCATTAACATCGAAATAATTGTTCGTTATTAGATGCAACCAATTGAAGCCAGATCATATGATTTCATCCAAGATACTCTCTGCATCTATATAGGCAACCTATAAATTGAGTAAAAAAAGTCATTGATTTTAAGCTTGACAGAGTATATATATAAGCAAATATGAAGAAGATTTACAATATATATCAAATTAATAGCAATAATAAGATATATTCTCATAAATCTATTCAATATTATAGTTGTTGATGATATCTTATTCCATGTATTTATTCAATCTTAAAGTATTAAGTATTTTTTACCAAATTGTACGCCAACTATTTGGGACGGAGGGAGTAGCCAATTCACCGAACTCGAGATAGTGACTTAAACAAGAAAGCAACATGCATATGATGTTGTAGCCATGTCCAACAAATGACTGTCATGTTAATGGTTTTCATCCTATAACTTACAAACCAAAAATCAAAGAGCACCACCAAACAATAATGCTAAGCTTACGTACACATTGCTACAGAATTGGTATCACATGCGCGTCCTGGAATTAAGTGAAGGAACGGGTGCGGTGCTCTACAGAAATCTCATGTGGTGGCTACCTGATTGACACGTCAGTCCGTAAACATATCCCATAACATCTACCCATCAGAGCATCTCCTAAGACATCCATTGTTTCTAACATATATGTTTGTTTGTCCCGAGAGATGACAACACTGTCACCCAAGGCAGTCCCTTATATATTCGTGCATGTCAACTATTTGTCCCCATCCATTGTGTCTCCTCCAAAATTAGGGTCCATGGACATCTTTGGGTTGTGCGCGTGGCCCACCTAGCAGTGATCGGTTCACCCCTCCCATCTCTCTCTCCGTGTGTGTGTTTTCTCTATCTCCCCCTCTATCCCTCTCTCCATCGTGCTGCCTGACCCAAATCATCTCTTGTCTTTTGATTAACCGTCGGTGTCTCCACCTACTCTAGGGTCGCCCCGTCCCTGTCCGGTGCCTTCCCGATAGGATTCAGATGCTTCCTCCCGCATCCGGTAACACGTCTATCTCCCCTGATGGCCTATATGTTCGTGCATGTCAACTATTTGTCCCCATCCCTTCTGTCTCCTCCAAAATTGGGGTCCATGGACACCTTTGGGCTGTGTGCGTGGCCCACCTAGCAGTGATCGGTTCACACCCTCTCTCTCTCTCTCTCTATTGTTTTGCCTGACCCAAATCGTCTCGCGTCTCCCGAATAATCGTCGGTGTCTCCAGCGCCGCTCCAATCAGATCCATGTCGTCGGATCCACCTACTCTAGGGTCGCCCAGTCCCTATCCGGCGCCTTCCCGACACGATTCGGATGCTTCATTCCACATCCGACAACAAGTCTATCTCCCTCTGACAGCCTATTAGCAAGCAGGATACCCACCAGCTGCCTCCAACACCGGTGAGGACGAGGGTTGCCCCGTCAAGTGGGGGAAAGTTCATAGACCCCCCTGTGTATGGTTTTGGTACGTAACGACAATCTCTGTGAACTAATGGTTTTATTGAGTTGTATTTAAAGGTTTTTTTCATAGGCAATGCATGAAAAAACATATTGGGTTCAAAGTTGTTTGTCGCGAAGATAATAGTGTGCATTCATTATTGACATCGACATAATTGAAGTAACGAGATGAATATGATATTATCAAGACGAAGCTCAATGAATATGGAGTTCGTTCGTGGAACTCTAAGGAAGTCGTGATCTAGCTTATGAGTTAAGCCATGGAGGATAAACATGTTGAGAATATGATTACACGATAAGAATTAAAGATATACATGGCTCCAAGTTATGGTCCTGATGGTCATATGTGTTGAGAAATTGTTGCTCAATACTTGAAGCATCCAATCAAGTGAAAAAAGCATCATGTATCAAGAGATTGGGATTGAGCATGAATAATTACAAGTGATCAGAGTGAAGTTAAAGGTGTAATCTTGAGAATGGTCATGAGGTAGTTGAGGCTTTGGTGAGCATCTCTAGAAGAAATGAAGATTAAGTCAAGAATACACTTTTCCCTTAAGACATCATCATAACGAAGAGTGAAGCGGAGCTAAAAGATTGACCAAGACAAAGGTAAGAGATTATATCCAAGTTAGTCAACACATAAGGCATAAATGATGTACATGTAGGATCAAATGATCACATCGTATGGTAAGAAATTGTCAATGTGTATTGCGAACTAACTCATGATCTAAGCATTTTGTATTTATATGTGGGTTAGGCACCTATCCACAGCCTTTCATCAAAAGGAAGATTGCATATAGCCCATGAGGGGATGTCATCAAGTGGCGATTGACATCAAGGTTGAGACGTGAAAATTCAAGAGGAGCATCTTAAAGAGGTCATAGGTTTAAAGCTTGTCATGTGTTTGGGGATAATGAAAATGTGAATATGTGCTTAAGTGAATATTTTCCATAGTGGAAGACAAGAGAGCAAATGTGAATCTTCACCAAGAAACCATCGGTCGGTGGCGGACAAGGGGAGGGAGCTCCTTCCCCAAGTCGGCTTCCCCTCCCCTCTGTAGCATTATTATTGTTTGATATAATTAGGCTAAAGCCAGGGCAAACAGGGTGACCGCCCCGAGACCCAAGAAGAGGGCCTCAAATACTAAAGTATGTATGTATCTCTTATATTATTATCTATTTATCACATACAAGAGACTATTGCCAATTTATAAATAGCAGAAAGTCAACCTTAGTTTACATTAACAATTGCACATGACGGAACAATATAATGTACCACATAAGAACTTAACCAATTAAATCATCGGTGATAAATTTAACTTGGATGCTAGTTTCCTTTGTGAATACCTTACACATGCTATATTAAAGTTTTGCTTGATATATTTTCAATGTTTAATTTCATGCTTAACTTCTTATTTGAAAAACTAACATAAGCAATTGTATACATAAATACGTTGCTATGAGGATATATAATAACGGAATTTTGTATGTGTAATAGTGTTTGTGGGTGATTACTATAAGCGATGCTATTGCAGTAACAAGTATAAATCATCAACATATTATCAACTTTATCTAAATACACGGTAAGATGTAAGACATATTTGACCGAGTAAAAACAGATCATGTCAACTGTTCAATTTATATTCAAAAATTTGTATATATTTGCTTACATAACGATACACTACACACCTCTATAGATATTTGGTAGGTTGTATGTATTAAAATCAATTATACTAAAAATAGATAAGAACAGTAATATACATATATGCTTCATAATTCATCGACTATAAGAACATCGAGGAGTTGTGCTTTTTTTCATTTTGTTTGTTTCAAAATTTAAGATGGATTTGTATATTGTTAAGAATAATATATCACGAAGGAAAAAATTCATAACTCGGATATATTTTCAATGATACAATTACAAATGTATAATGGAAAATAAAATAAAATAAATTGTTCAGTTAACTATGCAAACTATTTATACACCATATATTTGTTAAAACAATAATATGGTGAAAAACAACTAAGAAAGTATAAAATTTTAATGTAATTATATTTATTTAACTCGCACTTGGTCCGGAAATTAATTGGAAGGGCTCTAATCCCAGGGGCAGAACTGGCCCCGGGGCAACTAGATTTTGTTTCCATCTTACGCTCGAGTAGGCCATCTTATGCTCGTGTACCCTCAAGACTGCATTACTCAACCGGGACAGGAGCGTGCCGCCACGCCCTGAAAGTACCCCAACTCGGCGACATTTCCTTCACACCGCGTTTCCCCAGGTGACTCTCCACCTTGGTCTCCGTGTCCCAACGATGGCCCACCTCTCGTCCCTCCGTTTCAACTCCGGCGAGAGGAACAGGCGCAAGTCGCAGCTCCTCTCGTCGGCGTTCGGCATCGATCGAGCGAGCGATGGTCACCCACCACCACCGAATTGATATTGGCATGCCTCCTATGGCTCTGCCTCTGCCTCCTCTCAAACCCCTGCCGGCTCCTCTGCTCCCAGTAGCTGCCAAAAAGTGAACTGGACAACAGGGACTTCTACTCGGCTCGGCCCTTACATCAGCTATGTAATGTTTCACCACTTCAATTGGATACTGGATTTATTTGTAAATTATATTAAACTGATAGTTGATTTCATTTGTTTGTAATCAATTCTAGGAACAACACAAAAAGAGATTTTTCCACCGATCAAAAAATCAAACAAATCGAGAAATGCAAATCCACAAGCCGCAGAAACAACCCAAACTGAACTGAATCATATGTTCATATTTTGTATATCCTTACTATTGTGTGCTAGTTTTATTAGTTTTTTTCATCTTTTTATGTACTTTTTTGGAGAATAAAAATTGTAGTTAAAAACATATATTCATCTTTGTCACCACACAAAATTTATTTTCGATTTCAAGATTATTTTTTGGAAGTTTCTTTGAGCCAAGTTTTTAGCACGGGGCTTGCTCAAATCCTGGCTCTGCTACAGCATGGGCCTATATTTCATAAACTTTTATATATTTTCTTATAACCATACACTACACGCGTCTGTAAATATTTGGTAGGTTGTATGCATAAAATCTCTACTAAAATATTTAATAATACTAAAAATAGTGAAGAACATCCACATCACACAATAATATTTATTTACGCTGTATAATTCATCAACCATTGTCCATTTAGCCATAGAAAGTCAATTTGCTTTCCCCGCAAAAAAAGTCAATGGTTTGATCGAGATGTTAGTTTGCTAAACCCCAACACATGGCATGCCTTCGGCGATGAAGAATACACCATCAACACAACCGAAATATAGATTCGTATTTCGTCTATTACAAGACTTTTATTATAATTAAATGATTTAATTTAATTAATAAACAAACCAACAATCATACCGAGGAAAATAAAACACACAAATGAGAGATATATTTAATAAAACTAAAAGTTAGGCCAAATACCTTTGAAGTCGTCAACTCTAACTCGTCCTTTTGCATCTCGATGTTCTTTCAAAACTCCATTTAGAAAGCAGGAGGAAAGCAAAATGACATAAGTGCGGCTAATCTCAAAGGTTTCGAATATCCACTTGATTTGCCCGCCCCAGTAGTTGACACATAAACCTAACATTGAAAGGGCTTATACTGCATTTGCAGACATAGATTCAGAATTCCATGCCCGCGGGTGCCAAATCGATCATACGAGGTTTTTGAAGAGAACTTCGATAGGCTAGAGGTATAATCTGGGCCTCATGAAAATTGACAACAATAAGAAAACATCACAAAAGAAGCCGTGATAGGAATATTGAGCGTGAAAAAACACAAGAATAATGGGCGCTTCATCCAAGAACTTGGAAATGCAGCACCGAATGAACAACCTTTCCTGCCGTGGCAAGCAAGGGCGCGAGGAACTGGAAGCTTTTCGTGTTAAGCCGGCATCACGCATAAGGACGCTACGATCACTTTGTTGATGTACATCTTCGTCGTTGACTCGTTGTAGTGCAGTGTACCGTGTTTCACTGCCTCGAGATCCACCACCACCTCCATGTAATGTTGATAGGACCCATTACAGATTTAGCGCAAGGGCTTTCCACATTTAATCACTCGATCTATCAGAACAATTGATGGACCGATAGTGATTTGGCTGACAATTCGGAAAATAATCAATACCAGGACCAAATTAAGTTGTCGGTACCTGTCAGACACTCACGGGGATGATTGAGTTGTACAGGCCGTGCTAGAGCAATCGAGTTCCGATACGCCAGGTTACCTTTTTTTCTTCCGGTGATTGTTAGGCAACTGGAGGACCTTTGAACTCGCTGGCAAGCTGCAGTAGAGACGATCGAGCCTTTTTGACCAAGACCTTGCTTGCCGCACGTGTCACGGGAGGCCAGTTCATTTGACTTGTTCGTTCGCTAAGCAAAGGTCACATGCGTTGATGCATGGACAGACGGTGGCCAGTTTGAGGGATTCATGTCCATGTCGAGCGAGTGCACGTCCCGTTTTTCTTTTCTTAAAGAAACAACGTCACCGTTGACCGTTAGTTCCGGTGTGTAAATATGTACGCTGTCCCAATCACCCGCAGTTCCGAAGTTTTTTTTTTACAAATATGACACTGCACAATGCAATATTCAAATATGTCCCGCCAAAAGGAATTGTCAAATCTATTTTTCTTAAACGCAGCAAAAGATTTGACCTTTCATTGATATAGAAAGAAAAAAGGTATCAGTTTGGCCGAAAACCGATACAACACAGAACACACCAAGTTAGTCCAGAGGCCTCACCCCCATACGAGTCGATGACCAAGTTGCCCTAGCGATCAAATCCGACACCCAAACACCTCAACGCAATGGCTGGGACGAACATCCGGAGCCGCAGGTCCAACATCCACGTTGGCCCCGAAACCACGCCCCACACGAGTCGACGATCAAGTCACCCTACCAACCACAGTCGACACTCTAACACCTCAACGCAACAGAGGCTAAAGACCCGAGCCTCCACTCTGACATCCACGCTGGCCCCAGGGTCGCGCACGGCCTATAGCACATGACGAAAACTCGCCGCCGCCAACCACAAACTCACTCCACTGGTCCCTTTAGCCAGTGGAACATCCAAGACGAGGCCCCAAGAGGCAAACACCTTGTGAGCGCGTTCCATGCCGATCCCGCGTGGGATTTGGGGTTTCCCTGGAGAATCCAGGGCAAGGGAGGGAGAACACCGCGAGAACTCCCTCCGTTGTTAATATACGATGTTTTAGCTTTTCCCAGTTTCTCAGGTTTGCATGTCTCTAGACGCGTTCTAGTATGTATATTCAGTCATTTTACTCTGTATGTAGTCCATATTGCAATATCTAAAACATCTTATAATTAGGACCCAACACACGGTATTTTCTCTCCCGACCCCTCCCTAACCCCAGCGGCGCACCAACCCCCATCTCCTCCCTCGCCGCCGTCGGAAGAAGCAGCTGCTATCGGAGCCCTTCTCCACGGGTGGTGGCCCCTTCATCTGCGGCAGCGGGTTATCGGCTGCGTGGTGTTGTGGATTTCCAGTGGCGATTTCTGCGCATACGGCGGTGGTGGGAGCTCCTCCGCCCAAGGGTGTCGTCCCATGTAGCTTCAGCCGGCGTCGGGCATGTGGGTCCGGGTCGGGGGCTATAGGCGGCGGGGCGGCTCATCCTGGCTGTGATGGCTGCCTGGCCCATGGTGGTGCCGGCATTTGACGAGCTAGGTGGCCATGGCTGTGGCGTGAAGACTTCTCTTCGGGCAGATCAAAAGCGGTAGGTGCGATGGCGGCCTCCCTCTCCCGTGCGCAGGGGTTGGAGGCGAGGCGGTTGGCCGGTGTGAGCCGGGCTCCGATGTGGTCGGAGCCGACGATGGCGACGTCCTCGGACGCCGTTATCTTGTTGAAGACGTCGTTGCTGCAATCCCGCCTTGTTGAACACGTTTTTCGGGCATAAGGCCTTGTTGACATGATCTTTACCCATTGTCGGGTCAGTAAATGTTGCGTGGTGGCTTCGAGTTTTTTGATTGATTATATTTGTCCTTTTTTTTGAATAAATTAATAAAAAAGCCATATGCTGCTGAATAAATTAATAGAAAAGCCTTATGCATATTTTCGATTCAGAGGCCGGGTCTCACAATCCATTTCGAAAAAAAAAAACGGACCGAGTATGTATGTACGCTGTGACAAAAGATCACCGGAAATAGGCACGATCTGACCGGTGTGGATGCCGGCGTCGAGGAGATTCCACGGCGGCACCGACGGGCGCTCTGCTCCTGGTTTAGAGCAGAACGGGACGGCGGTTGGGCAGATGGGGCCCAGGTCCTCTCGGCCGTTGGGGGAAGGAAGCAAACAGGCTGGTTCGTGATAGATAAGCTAGGTGCGCAGTGAGTGCAGACAAGGGGATTTTGTCTCCTCTGACGTTGCCAATCTTGGAAGGACACGGGCCGTCCGGGAATGTATGATAGTCGACGGCGATTGGATGATGGCGATCGGAGGTCGGCTGGTTATTACGGTGCCGCTCGGCTATAGCGGGGGCTGGTATCTAGATGCTACTACCTCCGATCCATATTAATGGGCTCAATTTTATCTAGATACGGATGTATCTAGTTAAGTGTTTAGACTAGATGTATCCGTATCTAGACAATGTTGAGACCATTAATATGGATCGGAGGGAGTACATGTTTTACCACGTCACCTATTTCGCCACTTGGCAGCATGTTTAGCGTCGTCGTGTTAGTATTTAGTAGAGGAAGAAAAACAATTTCTCATCCTAGCATGTTGGCAAAAGTTCAAAACAAATCGAATTCTAAGTCTATTTCGGACCATAGACCCATTTGGCGCGCTAAGAATACTACAATCCCGGACGGGTTTACGAGCTACTGTCAATGACATGTGGTCCCTACTTGTAAGATAATTTTTCTCTCATGCCTCCCCTTTGTTCAGACCCAAATTTTCTCTCTCATATGGTATCCATCTCGTTGCCGCCGTTTTTTACCCGTCTGGGTCGAGCCGCGGTAACCATCGGGTGCGCCGAGTCTTGCAACTCTAAACCCGACCATGTGCGAGAAGATTCGTGCAAAGAACTGGATGAATTGGAACTATGTGACCGTCCCATCATCGCCGGCCATCATCGTGATTCCCGCTGCCACTATAGTCTCTTTGCCTGATAAGGTGCCCTACGTGGCGACACGGCCGCTCTCCCTCTCTCTGCTACGCTCCCGCAAGCTCCCAATGTCGTCTTCCCAACCGAACCGTCGACGTCTATTGCGCCTCACCCGGTCTTTCTGAGCACACTGCTAGACCCATGGTGAGATTGTGCATCTAGCAATCCCTTATCTCTCTCTGGGCTCTGTAGCGTGCCTGCACCAAGCGTCATCATCGGTGCCGCAATATCTCATCGTTGGTGTGCCTCTGGTCACCCCCTGGGGGATTTGTTCTTATACTAGGGGGTATAGGAGTAGTATTACTTACCAACCCCATTTATTCTGCTGCACCCCATGTTGTCCCAGGAACATGTGGTTGCGATAGCTAATCGCGAGAGTTTGGCCGCAGCCAAGCGCCACTATCTGTCATCGCCGCGAGAGAAAAGGGGAGGGCTTGAGGTAGAAGACAAATATGACACGTGGCCAACTTAGTCTGTGAGAGTAGCGATTTGGTATTATTATTTTTCTAGCGTGGAAAACATGTTCATGGACAAAACATGATTGACAAGTTCAGAACGCCAACTTTCGAAATTAAAAGCTTAGTGTTCGATTTTATCTTTCATCTACAAATACAAGATTTGTTTTGGACCTTTTCCTGGCATGTCCCATACTTCATCTTTCTCTCCATGCTACCTCCGTCACACTAGGTATACACAAGCAAAATATGTTGTTGGAGCTGCCACATATTGGCGCCCAATGGATGGTGTGGTCGACAGTTCCTCCAACAAATCTTATTTGCACGTGATATATTCACACGTTGAGGCCTTGTTCTGCAGGAGAGTATTGGAGTGTTTTTCTGTGTAATTTCCCCAAGTGTTTTGGTGAAAACACTTCCTCCACCCAAAACACCCCAATCCCTACCAATCCCCTTCTCCACAAAAACACCCACAAATTTAGTTGTTTGGTACAAGTGTTTTGCAAAGAGGTGTTTTTTCACACCTAGTGCACATAATTACGAAATTGACATGTTTTTGTCATCAATAAAAATCTGATAATTTTTTACAGCATGTAAGCACACAGTTTATCAACAAAAATATGATATTTTCTCACAGCACATAGAACACACAGTTTAGGCAATTCATAAGATCCAGGAACAATAACTCATGCTTTCCAGGTTTATCCCAGGTTATTACAACAAAATTTGATCAAAAGTCATCAAATGCTTCTCATGAACTGACGAACATAATTTAGCTTCCCAGGTTTATCCCAGATTATTTGACAAGTTGGTCACATAAACAAGAAGAAAGAAGCTTGCAGCAAGAGAAGATCATTGCAGCAGCAATGTAGACAGATGATTGTAGCAAGATCATCACCGCAAGAAGGCAATCGCTGCAAGAAGCTTGCTTCATGAAAACTTGTTTCTGCACACAATGTACACATATGTTAATAAAGCAATAAATCATTGCAGCAACAATGTAAACATGGCTATCTATGAACATGGCGTAGGTTTGATAGTGGATGACAAGATCTGAAATTCATAAGCATCTATCTACTCAACTTAAGCCAGTACAACTGATCAGTGCAGAAGTAAAGTTATATATTCACATGGAAGGAAACAATTGATGCAGTTTAGATTGCACAAAGCTTCCCAACTAAGTAACCAGTAGATCTAGGACTTCCGACAGCTTAGCAAATATATTCACTAGATTCCAGACATAATTGGAAGTAGCACTGAATAAATAATTCATCTCTCAAAATATGTGTAAGCCATAAACTAGAATTGGAGGATCAGATAGCTACAAGGATACAAAAACTACGTTATATAACACACAAAATGATTGAGAATCTAGAAGCGACCAGATCAATCTAGAAACATAAAACACATGGTAGGAGCACAAGATTCAGACGTAATCAGATAGAATGAGTAAGAACAATTACGTGCTGCCTACTAATAAAAAATAGTCAGAATCATGGTATAGATAAACAAGAATCAACTGGATACTGCATATTCAGACTTAACCAGACAGAAGTAGTAAGAATAATTACATGCTACCAACTTAGAAAAAGTAGTCCATGATTTAACAAGAAGGAGCAGAAGATTTGTACGCAACCAGGCATGAATTAGTCAGAGTAATTACGTGCTGCGGGAGTAATCTACAGGATCATGAAAAAGGCAAGAACTATCCTAGCTTGCACCTGCTACTATGAGCAACTAGACATCACAACAACCATTGAAAATAGTGCAGCGCCAAGTTTAACTACACAGTTCAGTAATGCAAGTATTGTTCTGATACGCAATTGCTCACTACACAGTTCACCAATTCATGAGATTTATTTCACTCAAAACTTTCACTTAAAGCAAAGCATGCAATTTTTATGTATTGTATTGTATCACTCAAAACTACTCAGCTTACAGGAAAAATGGATGCATGCATAACTCAGAAGAAAAATGGATGCATGCATAATTCAGAAGAAAAATGGATGCATGCTTTGCTATATTTTCTTTGGACCTGAAACATAGGTGAGTACTTATCATGACAAACAGAGGACACAAATAAGTTACCATGTATTTTGATGCCAACATCAGAGATAATTGGAAGGACAACATAACTAAGTTAGCAATTGGACAGACAACACAACTAGAACTAAATCAGGTAGCTTACCTTAAGGTAGCTTGGCTATCTGGACACGAAGCCACTCGATCGCTGTTCCATCATTATCCGCAACAAGGTTGACAAACATCTCACGGTTGTCTGCATTTCTGAAAACCTCCAAGGCCGGGATCTTGTCGCGAGCTGTGACACCATCTAGTTTCTTCAAGTCATCCATGCATCTGCTGATTGTAAAGACTTGTGCAGATTCTTTTTCAGCTTCTTTTTCTTTGATATTAACCAGCCTTTCCATGACTTGCACCATTCCAGCCTGCTCCGCTTTGGTTTCGAGCATCCTTTAGCATCCTATAATCTCTCTTTAAATCTTTCTCCTTGTCTTGGATTTGAGACTTTGTCACTTGCACATATGGGTGCTTAGCAAGAAACAACTTAACCATAGTGTTCCAAGTCTCACTATTCCAACCATTTTGGCTTCTATAGTAGCTTGTGTTATGTTCATGAAGGATATCCACTAGGGATTTCTCAAGAGCGGCATTCCATGAGGCCCTTGGTTTCGCACCTAGAGGAAAGGTAGACACAAATGAAGTGTTGTGTTGAAACAAGCATGTGCATGAGCGAAATAACATGTGCATGACCTAAACAAGCATCACTAAAACAACATGTGCATGACAGAAATAACATGTGCAGGACCTAAACAAGCATCACCGAAACAAGCATCATACTAGTAAAAGAAAGCATACCTTTTGGTGAACCTTTTTTTGTCTTGGGTGAAGGCTTTTTCTTAATTTTCTTTCCCACTGCCTGAGTTTGGTTATACCTTGGAGAGCCTCTTGCATAGGATGGAGCTGCTTTGGGATACATATCTATTGTGATTAAAAAATAAACACAAGATGATGAATATTTTCAAAATTATAAGATGCACATGATGAAACATCACATAAAATTTCTTATTACATGATAAACATCACATGATAAATAGTTCCTCATTACAAGATAAAGCAACTAGTAGTTCCTTATTACATGATAAAGACAACTAGTAGTTCCTTATTACATGATAAGGACAACTAGTAGCTACAACTACTCAAAGTCATTCCACATCTGAAAAGCAATCTGGTCCCTCAAAAGGTTGCCTTGCACGTTATTCTCTTGGTGGTTGTTTGCTTGGTGGTTATCATCATCATCATTGGGCAGATCCACAAAGTAAGCTGGGTCTATTACAGGTTCAGGTTGATTCTCAAGCCATTCCTCATCTCCATCATGCATTTTTATAATATTATGGATAACGGTTGTGGCTGCCGGAATCTTCACTTGATTCTCGATTGCATAGAAGGTTGGAACTCTTAGAATAGGAAATCTCTTTTTTAGAATACCCAAGAGCCTTTCTACATGGTTCCTCATTATGGCATGTCGGAGATTGAATAGTTCCATGTGGTTCTGTGGCCTTCGGTGCCCATGCCCCCACTCTTTCAAGTGATACCGCACACCTCGGTATGGAGCAAGAAAGGATGGGGTGTTTGCATAACCACCATCAACCAAATAGAACTTTCCAGGAGGTACTTTAAAACCTTTCAGCATGGCCGAGCTGAGTACTCTAGCATCTGTCGCAGATCCCTCCCATCCACATGATATGAAGGTGATATTGAGATCAAAATCACATGCAAACATTACGTTTTGGCTAAGGGAGCCCTTCCTATTCCGCCAAGGAGCCTGAAGCTGAGGAGTTCTACTGACAGGCACATGAGAACCATCTATGGCACCTATACAGTTTTGGAAGTATGGAAAGAAGCGATCATCTGTGGCGATTTTGGGATGTGGTTCATCTATATATCGAGGCCTCAGAAACCGAGTTGCTAGGATGGGGATAATGTTGAAGAACTCTTTGATATACTCGTGGAAGGTTGAATTACTATGTTGAAACATCACTTGCAGATCTTGAAATGATGCGTTATGTGAAAGCATGTAGAGAAAAATGCCAGCTTCTCTTCCACCTTGAGAGTACTATCGTCTATCAGCTCCTCAGCTCTCAGGTAAGATGCCAACCATCTGAATATATATGGTTCCATCCTAAAAGCTGTCAAGCAATTCATGAGATGGCCATCTAGCAATTCCCTAACTTTCTTCTTGCCGTACAAGACAGAACTATGCCTTTTAATCTTCTCTGTGTGTGTCAGATAGAAGTGTAGTGCAGGAAGAATGAAAAACAGCAGCTCTTCTTCGTCATCAGCTTTCCTCTTCCTAGCACGCTCTAGGCCCGTTCATTCATTGCAGAACTAAAGTACAAAACGCATAAGCATTGGCAAATGTAAAGGGGCACAAACATGCATGTTCACACTTTAAAAATGCCTAAAAGCTGAGGACATGGACATACCGAAATCAGGTGTGCTCACTGGGCTCCAAGACGGCGGCGGCTCGTCCACCCCAACTATAACCGGAGGTTCGGGTAGCTACAAGGATAAAAAGGAAATAATTCAGTACAAGATGGATACTGCTCTATTTTCATGAATCTCAGCGAGGTACACATGTATGTAAAGTACTACAACTTAATACATAGGCACTGATCAAAAAGACAACCAAAGATATGCTGAGAAATAACCAGGACAACCAAAGATCATGTACCATGGTTCAGAATCGGGATTCACAGCGAATTAAACTTGTTAATCTGCCACTGCAGTGAAAGAAATGTCCAGTATACAACTGCTCTATCTATTTACACATCGAATCAATGCCTTCCTGAACAATACTGCTACAAGCAGTGCAAGTTTAGGTTCAGGTTTAAGCACTGCAAGCAATACTCCTACTAAAATAATCGAGCAATGAGTACAAGAAAGCTACACAAGCACAAGAAAGCTACTGCTAGCACTGAAACACTAGGAGCTACTGCCAACAAAGCCACTGCACTGCTACTTCCAGTAGCTCTCTTTCGAAAATGGAAAGAAACAATTGTAATGTTCTCATGTGGCAAAACGAAATTCTCATTATTATTATGGCCAAGTGATATAATGCAGCAGCTTGCTCTAAGAAGGATTAATTATCCTGCATATTAAATCTCACAGAAGATGAACTTTCAGTGTAAACTCATCTGACAAAATCATGCAGTATGTACCAGTACCACTATGTGGTCAGGCTGTGTACAAAATCACACCATCCATGAAATTCGGCCGTCCCTAGTACCTACTACCTACTAGAAACTGCACGAACTACAAATTTGGGATGATATTTTTCCTCTCCTCGATAAGTTTGCACTTGCAAACGTGCTGGGACAGACTGAACAAGAAGCAAAGCAATGTTTACTGCAACTGAACCAATTCCTACGACAGCAACTGAACAAAAATGTCGCTCTGCTCCTCCTCTGCCATGAACCCACAGACGGGATCAAGAACCCACGGTGACGAGGTTATACTCTGCGGGTACCCCAGCATAAGGGTACCTGGTGCACGTGATGATCAAAGAAGCCCAAGGATTAATCGAAGCCCATGAAGAAAGGCCCAAGACGAAGAGTGTTTTCCAAGCTAGATCAAATAATAGTCGGTTAAGACTTTCCATACATGTAACCTTGGTCGGTTGTGTTTCCGAGACCTAGCCTCCTATATAAAGGCTGGGAGGGTGATCGATCAAGGACGAGCAATCCATAGCCACCAAAACCTCGACGAGACCTACTGTTCGTCGAACCCTTGTAAGCTCCATATTCAAATCATAAACACAGACAAGCAGGAAGTAGGGGTTTTACCTCACTCGAGGGCCCTGAACCTGGGTAAATCCAGCTTGTCAGCCGTCGATTCCACCAATACTACGCGTTCTCTACCACACAATCAACCCTAGGTATAGCAACCATGGGAATTGCCGAGGGCACACCTCGACAATTGGCGCCGTCTGTGGGAAAAGGTAGTGTTGGGCTCACGGTTTCGCCGGTTTCATCATCAAGCGGCCACCCGATGATCGCATCTGCACAAGGTAACTCGCCTACTGCATCATCAAAAAGCAAATCACCAACCACCGTTGCAAACAGCAACTCGCCGGCAAGATCCACCAGCATCAATTCAAAAAGCGATCACTCGCCAAAATCTCCAAGGAGGCTCACGCCGCACTCGATGGAAGCTCAGCAAGCCTTCGCCGGACTCGAATCAGGTTTGGATATTACGGTTGGAAAATTTAACTTCTTTGTCGATAAAGATGGTGTGCAGGACCTGTTAGATCCACTCGACGTGGGGACACTCGACATGGAGACAATCGACAACGCCTCGACTGCAACACTATCCATCTTGGGTGCAACATCGTCACAGATCGTCCCGATCCAATCGCCAAGCGACTCTGCCACGTCCATGACCTCGCAAGAGTTCCATAACGAGGTGGCAAAAAGATTTGGAAGAAGCGAGATCGAATCTGCGTACCGCCCAAACAACTCAATCGAGTCGCTCGACGACATCGTCGACTGCAATGACGTCGCGGGGAACGAAGAGAACATAGACGACAACATATATCTCGCAGATCTAAACGGCCCAGAAATCCGTGCTAGCCACGAGATATTCACCTGCGACGCAGACAGCCTGGACAAAGCACTCGAAGACATACTCGATTGTGGCGGAAACCCCCACAAGCAAAGCAACTCCAACATGAGCCTGGACGACGACGCCGAATCCATAAAACGCATCAGCAGCACATGGATGGAGGATCGGGTGGTACCGTACCAGGTATATACCGCGAGTACAGCAGAAACATCAGCAGCCGCAACATGCCGTCGAGCTACAGAATACCCTTGCACAGTCACCATGCCAGATGGAACAACCACGCTGACCATCACCGCAGAGATGGCGGAGAAAGTGAGCAAAGTAATCGAGAGCTGCACGATGCTACCAGCAAACGCAACTCCAGAAGAGGTATTAACCTTACAATATTTCCAATGGCAAGAATCGATACGGTTAAAAAACTACCGAGCAGTACTCGAAGAACGCAAAAAGCAAGCCAGCATATCGAGTGCCCGGCGAAGAGCATTGTCTACGAGTTCAACGGGCAGAAACGACCCCGCGAATAGGTCACGATTCATCAACCTCGGAGACGCAGATCGTGCAGCGGTCACTCGGAACCTAAACCCAGCCTTCATGGCAGTCGACGCGGAAGGAGTTCCCATACCTACTGAGCCAGCCGGGGCGCTGATGACGCTAGGCACCTACCTCAGAACAATCGAACCTCCTGCAGGAGACCCAAAGAGGGATCAGCACCTCCAACTGTACAAACAACTTGCAATAGCAGCACAAGCCATACAGCATCCACAAGCAACTCCAAGGAGAGATACAGATCGGGATCATCGCAGTCGAAGCCCTCGGGGAAGGAGCAGTCGAAAAAGCTCACGTCGTCATCGTTCCAGTAGGAGCCATTCGAGGAGGTCATATAGCAACAGCTCAGACTCGGAAGCAGAAATCGGGCCATGTGGAGCGCTATGCTTCACTCGACGAATCCGGGAGGCTCGTATGTCCAAGAAATTTTCGCTAGCTACCACGCCTAAGTTCAACTGCAAACAAGAGCCATCAGGCTGGCTAGAAGATTACAGGCTGGCAGTCGGATGTCAGCGCGGTACCACAACTACAGCTATGCAGTACATACAACTTATGATGGAAGGAACGGCTCGCGATTGGCTCAAATCGCTACCCGAATCATACTACGATTCGTGGGAACACTTCAAGGGTGATTTCATCAAATACTTCGAGCCTCTATGTGAGCGCCCCAAAACCTTCGAGGAGCTCCGGGCCTGCAAGCAAAAGTCAGATGAATCTCTGAGATCGTACATACGGCGGTGGACCACCATCCGTAACTCAGTAGGCAACGTATCAGAAGATAGGGCAATCGACGCCTTCAAAAACAGACTCTGGAGGGAAGACTTCAAAGAAACACTTGGTCGAGAAGACCCAAAAACAATGGCCGCACTCATGGTACTCGCAACAAAGTGGGCAGACGGAGAAGACTCCGTACGAGGCAATCGACCTGTAGCATCACATGAAAATCACGAGGGGGGCAGTCGAGACCGCAGAGATAGCTACAGAGATGATCGAAGGCGCAAACGCAAGAATCGTTATCACGACGATGACCATCCAAACTTCATTGCAGCAGGCTTTGTCCAGTCAAGGGACAGTCGCGACCAAACTGACAGACAAGCCGACGATCATCGTGATAATCGAGATCATCATACGAACGACCGACGAGGTAATCGAGACCACCGTACAGACGATCGACGTGACAGTCGAGAACACAGACGCGACGACCGCAATAGCTACAAAAGGACCGAATGGCGCAGGCAAGCAGACAAAGAGCCTGAGCGCTCAGTCGAAGAGAGGATGAACGATTATTGCAGATTCCATCTTTACAGAGGGGATGATGGTAAGCTTCGCTCTAGCCACTCGCTGAGAAATTGCAGGGAATTTGATCAACTCGCGATTGAACATATATCACGTATGCAAAGAGAAGGACGCGCACCTCCTCAACTGACGCACGCTCCATCAACTACATCACAAGCACGGCCTGTTCAAGCATATCCAGCACCGCAACAAGTACAACAAGCACAGTTATATTCCATACCACCGCAAACACAGCCTACTCAGGTGTATATTGCACCAGCACCAGCGCAAACGACACCAATACACATGGTGCTAGAACAACCCGTTACGGGAACACAAATGGCAGCAGCCGTGCTCCAGATGCAGCAGGGAGATGAACAAAAATTTCCCGTAACTCGCGGCCAGATGAACATGATCCAGCAAGGACGTCCCTCCAAAAGAGAGCAAAAATTACACACTCGACACGTCAATATGGCGGTCATGACCACCCACCCGCAGTATATCGACCAGGGCATGCAGCCTTGGTGCTCGACGCTCAAATTGGAGGCTACGCCATGACCAAGGTCTTCATGGACGGAGGTAGCGGTCTCAACATAATTTTTGCAGATACGCTACGCAGAATGAACAAACCAGTCGAAAATCTGCCAAAATCCACAAATACCTTCCACGGTATCGTTCCAGGCAAAGCAGTGCTCCCAGAAGGGTTATACAACTCGATGTTACGTTTGGAGATCCTACTCACTTCAGAACCGAGTCGATTGAGTTCGAAGTGGTCGATTGGAAGTCACAATACCATGCAATACTTGGGCGCCCCACTTTCGCTCGATTCATGGCCGTCCCACACTACGCCTACCTCAAGCTCAAAATGCCAGGACCAAAAGGAGTCATCACGATCAACGGGAACTTTCAAAGGTCAGATTCATGTGACCGTGACTTCAGCAAAATCTCAGAGATGTATGGGATGGAGCAATCATTCGCCAAACTCGAGGTTTCTAACGACCGCACACTTCTGCCGGAACACAAGAGGTTAGCATCCGACAGACAATTCAATGCAACCAACGACACAAAAAGCATCAAGTGCACCCAACTGATCCCTCAAAAACAGTCAACATATCATCGAGTCTTACCAGCGAACAGGAAAATGCGCTCGTCGAATTTCTCCGTAAAAACTGGGAAATATTCGCATGGTGCCCAGCTGATATGCCAGGTGTCCCCAGAGAGTTCGCCGAGCATTCTCTACAACTCAAGCCAGGGTCTAGACCAGTCAAGCAAACTATGCGCCGTGTTTCCGATCCCAAAAGAGGTGCAATCGAGGCAGAAGTTGATAGGTTACTTGCTGCAAAGTTCATTCGAGAAATCAAAAAGGCAGACTGGGTTGCTAACCCTGTACTGGTCGAAAAGAAGCACTCAGACACCCTGCGGATGTGTGTAGATTTTACAGCCCTAAACAAATGCTGTCCAAAAGATCACTTTCCATTACCACGAATCGATCAGATCATCGACTCAACAGCAGGATGCGCTCGGTTATCATTTTTGGATGCATATTCAGGATACCATCAAATTCGGATGAAAGAAGAAGACGAGACAAAACAGCATTCATAACCCCACTCGGGGTCTACTGCTACACAACCATGCCTTTCGGGCTCAAAAACGCAGGCGCAACCTACCAGCGCATGATGCAAAACTGTCTACAAGAACAGATAGGACGCAATGTTCAGGTCTACGTCGACGACATCGTCATCAAGACTGAAAAGGAGGACACATTAATCAGTGATCTACAGGAGACATTCAAGAATCTCAATCGATACAACATCAAGCTTAACCCAAAGAAATGCACCTTCGGTGTCCCAGCTGGACAACTCTTGGGTTATTTGATATCTGCACGTGGAATCGAAGCAGACCCAGAAAAGATACAAGCTATACTCACAATGAATAGACCTACCAAACTCCATGAGGTACAGCAGCTAGCTGGTCGAGTAGCAGCACTCAGTCGATTCATCAGTAAACTAGGCGAAAAAGCACTTCCATTTTACAAATTGATGAAGAAAGCAGACAAGTTCGAGTGGACGGATGAAGCTGAAGCCGCTTTTCTCGAACTCAAAAAGATGCTCACAAGCCCGCCAATCCTCGTAGCACCTAAGGAAAATGAGCCACTCTACCTATATATCTCAGCCACCAACCGAGTGGTCAGCACAGTGCTGGTGGTCGACCGCATGGAAGAAGGACATAGTCAAAGCATACAGAGGCCAGTATATTACGTAAGTGAAGTTCTTTCCCCGTCCAAACAGCGGTACCCACAATATCAGAAATTGGCGTACGCCGTATTCATGACTCAAGAAAGCTGGCGCACTACTTCACAGAACACCCGATAACGGTGGTCAATAAATCAGCGATTGGAGACGTCCTCACAAACCCCAACGCAACGGGGCGCGTAGCAAAATGGCTCATCGAGCTGGGGCCACTAGGAATCAAGTACGAACACCCGAAAGCCATCAAATCACAAGTCCTACCCGATTTTCACACCGAGTGGGTAGAAGCCCAATTGCCAGGGGTACCTGACGTATCAAATTCCTGGACAATGTATTTCGATGGGTCCAAAAAGAATGAAGGAGCAGGAGCGGGCGTCATACTCATATCACCAAAAGGCGACAAACTGCGCTATATCTTGCAAATGGGTTTCGAGTTCCCATCAAATAACGAGGCCGAATACGAAGGTCTAATCCATGGCATGCGCATGGCAAAAGCCATGGGATGCACTCGACTAATGATTTATGGCGACTCTAACTTGGTTGTGCAGCAAACAATGAAGGCATGTGATGCAATCGCAGACAACATGATCGCTTATCGGGATTTGTACAACATAATGGAGGGCAGCTTCGATGGCTGTGAACTACGACACATAGGGAGAGAAAGCAATGAAGAGCCGACAAATTAGCCAACATTGCTTCCACAAAAGCACAGTCCCGCCGGGTGTTTTCTTTGAACGAATAGAACGTAGGTCAATCGACAAACGACCATCGGCTACGACGACAGCTACAGACAAAAGCAAAGCGCCAAGCACAGAGGATCCTCCGATTGAAGTACTTCTCATTGAGCCAATATGGACTCAACCTTTTCTCGCATACATACTTCGCAATGAACTACCAGAAGATACAAACGAGGCCAGACGTGTCACTCGACGGGCAAAAGCATACACCATCATAAACGGTGAGTTGTACAAACGCAGCACCTCAGGTATGTTCCAAAGATGCATTGCACTCGAAGATGGCAAGGATCTCCTTCGGGACATTCATGCCGGTACTTGCGGGCACCACGCGGGCAGTCGATCACTCGTAGCCAAAGCCTTCCGAGCAGGGTTTTACTGGCCTACAGCGCTAAGGGATGCAGAGGACATAGTCAAAAGATGCATTGGTTGCCAGAAGTTCGCTTCCAAGCCACATGCACCCGCGTCAGCACTAAAAACCATACCATTAGCATGGCCTTTTGCCCAATGGGGGCTTGACATGGTGGGACCACTAAAAAATCATCAAAAGGAGGTCATACTCACTTGCTAGTGGCAGTCGACAAATTCACCAAATGGATCGAAGCAATCCCTATCGCAAGCTCAACAGCTTCTACGGCAGTTCGTTTCATACAATCGATCATGTATCGATTTGGAGTAATGGATAGCATCATCACTGATAATGGTACAAACTTCACGGCGGAAGAGTTCAAATCCTTTTGCAAGGAACAAAACATCAAATTAAACTACGCCTCTGTGGCACATCCACAATCCAATGGGCAGGTTGAAAAGGCCAATGGACTCGTATGCAGTGGCATCAAAAAGAGACTCTTAGTACCACTCAAAAGGGCCGCGGGTGCATGGGTAGAAGAACTTCCATCAGTATTATGGAGCTTACGGACCACTCCAAACGCCTCCACACAGTATACACCGTTCTTCATGGTCTATGGTGCGGAGGCAGTATTACCATCTGACGTCAAGTTTAATGCACCACGAGTGGAAGCATATGAAGAAAACGACGCGAACAAGGCACTCGAAGATGCAGCCGATTTGCTGGAAGAAGCACGCAATACGGCTTTGGCACGAACAGCCGTTTATCAACAAGACCTCCGCAACTACCATAGTCGTCGATTACGCACACGGTCCTTCATGGTGGGAGACTTGGTGTTGCGAGAGAAACAGAAGAAAGTCCATAAACTTGCATCACCTTGGGAAGGACCTTACATTGTCACAGAAGTCATCGAAGGAGGAGCCTATCGATTGAAGAACGCAAAGACGGGCGAAGTAGCATCAAACCCATGGAACGTGGCGCACCTGCGTCGATTCTATGCATAGATCTTTTAACCTCGTATGTAATAGCACATAAGGCCAAAGAATCAGCAAGTTTCAGACGCACTCTTTTCCCTTACCAGGGTACCTAAGGGGACTGGAAGGTTTTAATGAGGCGGCTTGCTGATAGAACACATATTTTGAATAAAGATACATGTTCCTCCATATTTCTCATATATGCTTTTACGCTACTCAACCAATCGGGAACTCGATCGTAAAAACATAAGCTTCAAAATTCTAGCTCAAAAATCAGTGAGCACAAGGACAACCCAAATCCCACTCGACATGCTCGGGGGCTGGGTCAAACAGACAACCCAAATCCCACTCGACATGCTCGGGGGCTGGGTCAAACAGACAACCCAAATCTCACTCGACATGCTCGGGGGCTGGGTCAAACAGAAAACCCAAAATCATGCTCGGGGGCTGAGTTAAACAGGAAACACAAACCCACTCGAAAAACTTGGGACCTGGTACAAATCAAAAACACAGATGTGTTACCTGAGAACTATCTTGATTATACCATGATAAGTCAGGTCCAAAATAAAAATGGCGTCTTCTGCGGTCAAAAGTTTGAAAATTGGGCCCACACAGACACGTCTTGTCAAATTGGCGGGCGCACGCCAACACGTCATGAATGACGTCAGGGGCAGTGATAACGTCCACATTCGAGTGGTGGTTTCGAGACTACAATCGACGCAAGGATTCGACTAGCAAAGGTACTCCCATGGGAGCATATCAAAAATTTGTTGCGATTGATCAAAAAGGAGCAAAATTATTGAGATTATCCTCTACTTCAAACGAAATAAAGCATAATCTCGGGGGCTACTCCCATGGGAGCGCTGACGCGCTCCCATAGATTTCAAAGACAAAATATTTCGATTGACAAAAAGCAGAGTAAAAGGATGATTTGAGATTGTCCTCTATTGCAAGACAATAAACCACAATCTCGGGGGCTACTCCCATGGGAGCGCTGTCGCGCTCCCATAGATTTCCAAACAAGGTAAGAAAAATTCACTCGAATACAGGCTCGATTGAAAGCATTAAGTACTCACAAAGCAAAGAATCAAACTTCATAAATTCCCGAACTATGCCAATCGCAGATGTTTCGGATGCTGCATACGCAAATGTAAAGGTAAGACCCGCCGAGCAATCGAGATGGGCCGAGGGACGCTCCAACAGTGTTTTCCCTTGAAATTTTCCGTGTCAACAGACATGATGAAAATCCTGACGGACGCGTTAGGTATCAAAAGTTAAACTGCAGAACGAATCAGTAAGACCTACAACGGCCTGAGTCGAGTCTGTCCAGTATGTTCCAGCTTCGAGTCCGGGGACTCGAACCTGATTGAAGGCTAGTATGGTTTCGCCCAAATGTGCGGTTAACTGAGCTCGATTTTCGAGTGAATCAGGCCTACTATGTCAATATCCCTAGGCAAAAGTTTCAAAAGTGTTCCAGCTTCGGGTCCGGGGACTCGAACCTGATTGAAGGCTAGTATGGTTTCGCCCGAATGTGCGGTTAACTGAGCTCGATTTTCGAGTGAATCAGGCCTACTATGTCAATATCCCTAGGCAAAATCTTTCGACTGCATTCCAGGCTCGAGCCCGGGGACTCGAGTCTGACTGAAGGCTAGTATGGTTTCGCCCAAATGTGCGGTTAACTGAGCTCGATATTCGAGTGAATCAGGCCTACTATGTCAGTATCCCTCGGTTAGCATACACATACAATTGAAACAAATTAGAGCTTGAAGAATTACATCGGGTCAGAAGAACAAGCTAAGAAAACTATGACGTGCACGATGAAGGGAGCACATGCTCGACTCTTCGAGGCAAGCAAGTACTCGGGGGCTAATGACGAGGTTATACTCTGCGGGTACCCCAGCATAAGGGTACCTGGTGCACGTGATGATCAAAGAAGCCCAAGGATTAATCGAAACCCATGAAGAAAGGCCCAAGACGAAGAGTGTTTTCCAAGCTAGATCAAATAATAGTCGGTTAAGACTTTCCATACATGTAACCTTGGTCGGTTGTGTTTCCGAGACCTAGCCTCCATATAAAGGCTGGGAGGGTGATTGATCAAGGACGAGCAATCCATAGCCACCAAAACCTCGACGAGACCTACTGTTCGTCGAACCCTTGTAACCTCCATATTCAAATCATAAACACAGACAAGCAGGAAGTAGGGTTTTTACCTCCCTCGAGGGCCCTGAACCTGGGTAAATCCAGCTTGTCAGCCGTCGATTCCACCAATACTACGCGTTCTCTACCACACAATCAACCTTAGGTATAGCAACCATGGGAATTGCCGAGGGCACACCTCGACACACGGATTGCATCTGACTCGAGGCATGGAAACCCTAGACCATGGAAACCTAGGCCACATCGAGAGAGAGGACGGGAAGATGCGCGAGACGTACCTGATAGAAGTCGGTGGCGGAGGCGACGGCGGAGAAGGAGAGTTGCGGCGGCGGGAGCTGCGGCGGCGGCAGGGGTGAAGAAATCGTCGGAGTTGCGAGGGACGGAGGCGCCAGGAGCGGAGGGAGGGAGGGAGGGAGCCTTCAGCGTCGGGGGAGGCTTCGGCGACGGCGGACGGGACAAGCAGCTACGGCGGAGAAGACGAGCGACGGCGACGAGAGACGGCGTGGCGCTGCGCTGTGATGCGCCGCCAGAGCTCGAGACACGCAGAAAACGCGAGTAGCCCCTCGCGTCTTCGATCTCGTCCAACCCGACGTGTTTCCAGCGGTTTTCCTGGGCTTAGCCCTGCCGAGCCCGGCCTGCCGAACAAGCATCGGGTGTTTTCGGGTGTCTTTGATTGGGCCGGTAATTTACACTCAAAGCCCGGCCGAAACTCTCCAGCCGAACGAGGCCTGACGGGTATGATTGCCTGATAAGTCAGTACGATACAAGGAAGCTCCGTCAAACAGGCTACAGTCCGTCGGTGAGATGTCTATTTTCAACCGAGCACAAGTATACAGCAAAACGTACGGCGCCGGAAAGTTTGGTACTCAACTAAGGCCGGCAACATTGAAAAGAGTTACTCCGGCATATATTAAATCAGAAGCTAACTAACGACCACTCCTAACTAAATTGACAGCACGGGAGTCCATAGACCACTGGCCTTATGGCTGATGTCCTTCAACGAACGGTGAGAAAAACTTTACGAAAACAATCTCCCGCTATACGGTGCTCATCCTGCATGGATCTGCTCAGCAAGCAAGGTACATAAACTTCATATTGGACGCCTTTGCTCGATTCAGTGGGTTGAGGATAAACTTTCAGAAAAGCACAATGGTCCCTGTCAACGCTGACGCACAAACGAAAAAAAAGAAGAGATTTCAGCAATCCTTGGATGCCCATGGATCTCGTTGCCTTGCACTTAGTACTTATTAGGATTGCCGCTTTCGATGAACAAAATCACCAGAAGCCTGCCGCGGCCGGTGCTACAAAAAAATTGACCGCCGGTTGCCGGGATGGGTGCCACGTGCAGATGTTGTCATCTGTTGCAAGAGTGGCGCTCATCGACTCAGTCCGATCTGCGATAGTTAGCGATACCCAATTTTTACATGGCATGCATCCAGTGGGACAAAGCTAGTCTGCAAACGATCGACAAGTTAAGAAGAACCTTCTTCTGAATTTTTTTTTGGAGAGAAGTGCATGGGGGCCATTGCCTTATTGCTTGGGAGCTTCACACTACCAAGAGAGTAGGGAGGGCTGGGCTGCCACTGCCTCGCACTGATTGATACAGGAGAAGGGGTGAGAGGGAATTCGAGGTTGAAGAAGGGATGGAAGCACAGGATTCAGGACAGCAGAGAGAACTGGGGTTCAGGGTTCAGATAGCATTCCAATCGATGTCTCTCTCGACGCAACCGTGCCTTATATCGACACCGGTCCGCAGCTCCATTACAAGGCCCACTGGGCCCACGCACGGGACACAGCCCAAGACTAGAGCACCTAGTTGACGACCTGCGCGGGAGCGAATCGCTCCCGGCCTGCAGTGTTTCCGTCATCGGCCGCCCCGAATACGGCCCAGTAAAAGTACTGCTTGTTTTTTTCTCATTTTCTTCTACTTTTCTAGTAAAAAGAAGAAAAGAAAAATCGTTATAAAAAATAAATCACACGTCTAAAATTAATAATAAAAAATATCTTATTTGGATGATTTTTTTAAAAACAACATTTATGTTAGCGATTTTTTAAAAGAAAAATTTACGTTATTTGTACGATTGGATACTTTTCACCCTCAAATCTCACACATTGGATACTTTTCACCCTGAAAAAGAAATTGATATACTTCTCACCCTCAAATGTACAAAACCGGACAAATAACCCCCTGTGAGTGGTTTTATTTGGGTGGTTTTGAGTAGAATTTGGGTGGTTTTGCTTGTTCCAGCTAGTGACTGACGTGGCGGTGATGTGGCGCGCCATTAACGCCGTTAGTTTGCGGTGGGACCACCTGTCAGTGTCTCCTCGAATCCTTTATCACTTCCCCTGTCCGAAATTCACTCTCCCCACTCCCCACTCACTCTCTCTCGAACTGCTCGTCTTCTCGCTCGCCGGCGGAGAAGACCTTTCGTCGACTTCGCCGCCTGACTCCGGCTCTGCCGGTCGCATCCGTCGCGGCGCGCCGCCGCGGACCTCGGTAGGTAGGTTTTTTCGGAGGCTCGCTATCTGTAGCCGTCGTATCCATGTAGCAGGCGAAGTAGCTAGGGTTTCCGACGCGTGGGTCCGCCGGCCGTCGATTAGGGTACATGGTATTGCCCGTCGAGTAGATCCATCGGCGTTGAAGCTTTTTTTATGCTTATTTGGAGGTTCCGGGCATCTCATTCCTTCGATTCTGCGTTTTCTATTTTGCAAGTTCTGACATGGCGCCCAAGGTTGAGTGCATCATCCTGGACGATACCGATTCCGAGAGCGATCGCATGCCTCCGATTCAAGCTGCAGCTGAGGTGGATGATCCATCCTCTGATTCATCCTCTGATTTCGATACATCCTCCAGTGAAAGTGAATCGATGTCGGAGGATTCAGCCTCCACTGAAACTGAATCGATGTCGGAGGATGTTCAGGAGTGCGGTTGCGAGACCTGCATTTTCGAACGTGAGCACCACATGATTATCCGAGGTTGGTTTTATGTTCTGTTGTGTTCTGTTCTGTTCTTGTGGTTCTCCCATTTGGGTCATTGTTCTTGCTAACTATCTGTTTGTTTGAATGCAGGTCCAAACTATCCAGGGAAGGACAACTATGACCATTTCTGTGTGTTCCCCACACGTGTAGCCCTGTTTCCTGATGAGGTTAAGCTTCTGAGGCACATTTGTAATGAACTACAACCAAAGACACCAATTTATGTGTGTTTGATGAAGGAGTCTCAAGTGCTGAGGGATGGCAGAGGCAAAATGGTTAGTGCAACTCTGCTTTCAAGCTTGTGCTTTGCTGCTAGTGTAGGAGTACTGCATGTGCTTTATTGGTAGTGTAAGAGTAGTACATTTGTGCACTGCTTGCAGATTAAAATTACTGAATTAGTTTGATTGATGTGGCATGAACATCTCTTGCTTTGTCTGTCTTGCAGTACTTCAGCAAGGAGTTCACCAAGACCCATCTTAGGAAAATGATTAAAGCTTCTGGATGTGATGTCATGGTCCACTATAAGAAGAAGAAGGAAGTACATGCAGTGAAGATGAAGATTGGGAAAGGAAACAAGATAGCCATCATGACAAAGAACTGGACAACTGTCCTGAATTCTACCAAGTGGTTGGCTAATCAGGTTGTTATGTTCAGGTTTCTCCCTGGCTCAAAGAGGAAAGCAGTGCAGGTTCATGTTGACAAGATCGAACCAGGTGCATTTGGGCTGGGAACTCAGAAGCACTGGCGTCTAATTGAAGACTGAACGTAGCAGCTGTTGGTCAGTTAGAACCAGGCTCTTTTGGACAGTGACAGTGGTGACCTGGTTGCTAGCCTACTAAGTACTATTAGTAGTTGTTGTTTAAGATCAGACTTGTGAGCCATGTGCTCTCCTTATATTATGTAATGAACCTTATGTTGGTCCTGTATGGTGTGGCTTTTGTGGTTTGTCAGACTAATGCAATGTTGTGTAATGAACTAGTTGTTGGTGGCACTTAAATTATGAAGTATGATTGTGTTGTTATCTGTTTTGTCAATGGTTACAACAGAAGGATATGATTTAAATATAGGTACATCTGATTGTAGGAAAATAGCAGGACATGCTTTAAATAGCAACAAGATAGCAGTCATGTATCTGCAGAATAGTGGTACAAACAGCTCTGTCATAAACATAACAAAACGTGAGGCCTACATAATTGTAGGAAAATAGCAGGACATGCTTTAAATAGCAACTACTTAGATGGTTCAATTCCTTTTGAAGCTTTGTAAGCAGCAAGATTGAAACTTGTGTGCTTCGGAGCAGCTGGTGCTTCAGGCTTGTACTTGGTGAAGCTCTTCTGATGTGCAGCAGTTGTTGGTCTTGGTGTAACAAATGGTTGAAGCAAGTTCACAATTTTTTGTTTCCCAACTGGCTTGAAACAGGTACTGAAGCTTGCTGGGAACTGTGCTGGGAACTTGATTTAGGCCTTGGCTTGGAGCTTTTCTGGGAGCTTGGCTGGGAACTTGGCTGGGAACTTCTTCAGTTTTGGAACTAACCAACCTTCCCTAAGCAACTGGTCAATCTCTTCAGTGCTAACAGGGTGCACATCCAGCAATGGGAGCTGGCTTTTCCCATTTTGACTTGAATAAGTTTCAGTCACAGGAATTTCCACAAATGTGCCTGTGGTATCTTCAGAGGTCATTTGTTGCTCCACCTCATCTGCTGCATCCTCCTCTGATGCATCCATCAGTGCTTCTTCTTCTATATTTGCTTCATCAGTTGAACATGATGGAAGGTGTGCATCAGCATGAGCAGAGGGAATTGGATGAAATGAAGAAAGACAGAGCTCAGTTGCTTGAACAGTTGACTGTAATCAGAGTTGTGCATCAGGATGAGCAGAAGGAACTGGAAGAAGTGAAGGAACAAAAAGCTCAGTTGCTTCAACAGGTGCAAATGGTGAAAGCTGTGCATCAGGATGAGCAGAAGGAATTGGAAGAAGTGAAGAAACAAAATTTCTAGTTGCTTGAGGAAATGAAGATGCTGAAAGCTGTGCATCAGGATGGCCAGAAGGAATTGGAGGAGGTGAAGAAAAAGAGAGATTAGTTTAAGGAGGAAAAAAAGAAGTTAGAGTACATGCTCTTTGACTTGTGGACAGCTAGTGAAGCACGGCGAGAAAAATTGAGGAAAATTCAACAAATTTGTGATGATTGATAGTGCTATGTTGAATCCTTTAACTGATGTAATCCTTTATCTTGTATGATGCATGAATTTTTATGATGAATGAAAATGGGCAATGCTATGTTAAAAATCATGTGTTCTCATTTCCAATCCACTGGTAAAGAACCACTTACAGATAAAATCAATGCTATGTTAAAAATCTTGCAGAATTGATCAACCACTGGTAGACAACAAAATAACACCAACTGATTCATTACATACTTGTTCACTACAACACTGGTCCATTACACAGATAAAAGGTTCATTGACCAACACTTGGCCATTACATACATAAGATTCAGTGTCCATTACATACATAAGAGGTTCATTGGCCAACAACTACCAGGCTAGCATCATACCACAAACTAAACAACTTAAACTACACAACTACCAGACTTGCACTTCAACATCAGTTCTTCACCATTACACCAGTTCCATCACTGACCACCAACTACCAGACTTGCACTTCAAGAGCATCACTTCTACATCTACCACAACTTCCAGACATACTACATGCTTCATTTGTTCTGGAGAAGCAGCACACAACCCACAACCATAAGCAGAACAACAAGCTTCAGAAGAAGCAGTGCTTCGGTCAGTTGCTCGCCCAAGGAGATCATGCTCTTCATCATCCTCTCATCTGGTTCAGAAGAAGTTCTGCCTGCATCTTCCTTTTCCTTCTTCTTCAGCTCCCATTTTTGCCTCCTCTCCTCTGCCCATGCAAAGGCATCGTCACCAAGGACACCTGGGAGATAGCCCTTATCCATCAGGTGCATCACATAGTCCAGCTCCCAATGCCAAAAATCGCACCCCCTCTGTCAAAAATTGCAAAGGATGTTCAAAACAAGACTGCTTCACCTCCAAATTCTTGCCCAAAATCTACCAAATTCTTGCACTAAAAAACAATAAAATTCAAAGGAATGTCGACTTCCAGGACATGCCCTATGGGTCCTACAGCTGTAGTAGATCCACCCCTCGTGCTGCGACGTGCCGGAGCGCGACTGCTTCACCTCCTGACCACAGTCCGGGCAGCAGATCAGAGGGATAAATGGGGTTGCGTGGCGGACAGACGAACGGATGGTGCTCCACGAATCCATGGCGGTCACCGACGCAAGCTCCACCAGACACAGGCGAACTCCGGCGGCAGAGGGAGAGGAGAGTGGCGACGGCGGCAGAGGGGATTTTCTTCTAGGGTTCGTCGAGAGCGGCAACGAGAGAGAGAGGAAAATGAGAGAATGATCCAGAAACGGCGATTTTCTTCTAGCTCACGGACCGATCCATCGAAAGCAATTAATCCAGGGGGATTGTGCAAGAAAAAAACGGTGTCAACGTCACTGATAGGTGGGGCCCACGCTATGACATATTTAATCCGGGGGATTGTGTAAGAAAACGGCCTCAGAGGCACTAACAGGTGGGCCCATGCTACAGGACATAACTGACGTTATTCCGTCACTAACGGTTAGATGCCACGTCAGCGCCACGTCATCCAGCAAAACCGCCCAAATCATCCAAAACGATTCCAGGGTGTGATTTGTCCGGTTTTGTACATTTGAGGGTGAGAAGTATACCTATTTCTTTTTTCAGGGTGAAAAGTGTCCAATGTGTGAGATTTGAGGTTGAAATATATACTTTATCCTATCGACACCGGTCCGCAGCTCCATTACAAGGCCCACTGGGCCCACGTACGGGACACAGCCCAAGACTAGAGCACCTAGTTGACGACCTGCGCGGGAGCGAATCGCTCCCCGCCTGTAGTGTTTCCGTCATCGGCCGCCCCGAATACGGCCCAGTAAAAGTACTGCTTGTTTTTTTCTCATTTTCTTCTACTTTTCTAGTAAAAAGAAGAAAAGAAAAATCGTTATAAAAAAATAAATCACAAGTCTAAAATTAATAATAAAAAATATCTTATTTGGATGATTTTTTAAAAACAACATTTATGTTAGCGATTTTTTAAAAGAAAAATTTACGTTATTTGTAAGATTTTTCAATATGAATTTTTATATTGTTTGAACGATTTCTAATATGAACATTTATGTTATTTGAACGATTTTCTAAAAAAGGAACATTTACTTTATTTGAATGATTTTTCAATATGAACATTTATATTGTTTGAACGATTTCAAATATGAACATTTATATGGTTTGCATTTGCTACTGTAAATGTTCATGAACATATAGAGTTTGTTTTTTGCGAGAAGGACCCTGGCATTAAAAGAAACACTGAACAATACAAAACATCTCAACAAAAATGAAAATTACAACGAGATCCTTGAGATGCCCTTCGTCTTCAACCTCCAGACCGTGTCGACGGCGCGCCGCCGCTGCCGCTCCTCCTTGAGCCGGCCTGACGTTGTTGGTTGCGGACGGGAAGTCGCCGAACGGGTCAGGAAGACCACATCCGTTCCGAAGCCGAAGATGAAGGATGAAGCTCCTTGATGATCTTATTGCAAGAGACGTCGCCGTCACCATCAAAACGCCGCCCCAACAAACCTTAACCAGAAGATCAAAAACGGAGCCCTCCCGTTGACAAGGGCCGAGATCCACCGCGTCTCCATGGCCCGAAGGCCACAGAGGCAAGGCAGATCGCCGGCGGCGTCCGACGGGAGGCGAGGATACCAGGAGACTCCGCGTCCGTACCGCTTACACAATGCTAGGACAGAGTATACTAATTTTAGATGTCGTCAGACAAATCATGAACCAAGCTTTCCCAAACAAAGACCAGCAAATTGAGAAACTACAATTTGCAACTAGTTGTTTACTTCCTTTCCTAGATAGTGCCAAGCGGCACGAGCAGAGCACTCAACACGGAAAGTAGCCATTGGTCAACATTTCCGTGTGATAGTCATGCTATACGGTTAAATTATATCTCGGGTCCGAATTTCTGCCGTTGGTAAAATACATCTGTGCGACTGTGCTCTTATTTCCAAGATTAATTTCAATTTGATCTGCAATGTGAGCTTGGATTTTTACATACAACATAAAAAAATCATATGCCCAATTTGTGCCCATACATAATTCCGAGTATATTATATGTGCAAATATATGCATACACGTGGAATTTAGTATGGCCAATTCTAAAAAACTGCAGTTTAAAATATTTGAGGTGTTTAGGTAAGAAAAATGCAATGGTTTTGTAGATTGTAGTATCCCTAAAACCGTGTTTTCAGTACAAAATCATGTGCCGACATTCTTTAGAACATCGAGAAAGCAACGGCGATTTGGCTCTAGGGTCTAGATACACCCATTATGTAATTTTTTTTATTTTTTTTCAAAATGTCAAAAAATTCCAGAAAAAAATCCGGATGTACATTATAACATGATGTGTTAGCACAAAAAATGGCATAGTGAAAAAACATTTTTGTGACCTGTACAAAAAAGACAAAAAACTGACACGTATAAAGACATTTCGGTGCGTCCGGATTTGTCTTTTTTGCACAGGTTGCAAAAAATATTTTTTCTTCGCGTAACTTTTTGTGCTAACATGAAATGTCTTGAACTATGTGCGAAATTTTTATTTTGAATTTTTTGACATTTTGAAAATTGTTTTTACCCGTTGTGAATATCCGGAAAGCAACGCTATATCCTATGTAGGCTATGTAATGATGTTGATCTATCGGCCTATCAACGTCGGATGCGATCAGCTACCTCATCAGCGTTAATAATTTACTTTGACCAAGCGATGAATGACCAAGATGACCCAGGGCATATAAAAAACAATCGTACCAATCTACGATCTATTTTAGTGCAGACTATTAAGAAGTTGACAAAACAATGTACATTAGGACTTTACGTCCATACATGACAATTTTTGTTGGCAGTTTTATCAAGGACAATAGCATGTACTAATACTCTACAAGATAGTCATATGTTTAACACCCCAGGTTTTCTAAATACTGCACAATGCACTAGCAATCGTGTAAATTGGGGTATTTGGTGACTAAAACCTTCAAAACTATTGAATTAGTAATAGGTTGCATCTAGTACTACATAAACGTACTATTGGAAGTATGAATCATAGTATTGGAGTACGATGTAATTTGTGTTAGTTTAGGATTGTACAAAGTTATTTTGGCATGCTGATAAACGAAAGCTTTGTAGCAAGTTGATTACTTATACATATTGGTTTGTTAGTTAGATCTTAAATGGAATTCAGTAAATTCAAACGTTTCCTTTCCTTGGACCCCATAGCGTGCACTTCGAGAGGGCATATAACAATGTGAGCTGGTAGTTTTTGTTTGATTGTTGTCGTTACATAGCCTTTAGTAATAAGTGATTGACCTGGATCAGAAGTACAGTCACGCAGGGAACCTTGAGTGCGAAAGTAAAAGGTGAGGAGGGGCAATATTTTTACAGTTTTAAAGGGGTGATACAAAGTGATCCGTTTTCTCCTTTTCTGTTTAACACGACAGGGGAATGTCTTGCTAAAATGGTATATAATGCAAGGGTCAATAACTTATTTACTGGGTTGGTTGATCACTTGTTTGATAGAGGCATTTCAATCCTTCAATGTGCCGATGATACGATTTTGTTCATCATAGATGACATGGAAGCTGCCAGGAATCTTCTCATGTATCTCTTTGAATCAATGTCTGTTTTGAAAATAAACTTCGAAAGGAGTAGGTTATCATGGTGTTGGATGATCATGATAAGATGCAAGAATATGCATAGCTCTTTAACCATCAGCATGGGAGATTGCTCATTAAATATTTGGGTATACCGGTTTGTGCCAGAAGATGTACTGTGATAGAGATGAGTTTCTTGGGTGAAAAGGTAAAGAATGGATGGATGGTTCAATGTCCCTTGGTGGTAGGGTTACCAAAACTACAACTTGTATGTCCATCATTGCAGTATATCCTATGTCTCTTACTTTGCTCCATAAGTTAACCTTGGAGCAAATTGATAAATCTATAAGAGCTTTCCTCTAGTATGTAGAGCAAAAAAATGATACCATTTATTAAAGTGGAAAATTGGTGTAAACCCATAAATAAATGGGGCCTTAGGACTAAAAACATTCCCAAGTTCAATATAAGTTTAATGTGCAAGTGTTGGTGGAAGCTGGAAGATGAGGATGGACCCTGGGAGATATTCATGAGGAAGAAATAGTTGGGAGATGGGGGCATTTTTCATGCTACTTCTAAACTCAGAGATTTTGTTTGGTGGCTGATATGTTAAACATTAAACACTTGTACTTGTGAGGCATGATGATGGTGGTTGGGAATGGTCTAGGAATAGATTTTTAGGGAGATTTTTGATGTGGATTGAAGCCTTTGAAAGACATTATTCCAACTATGTATGATATTTTCAATATCAACAGGTTTCTGTGGCAGTGATGGCTGGGAGAATATGGTCGTTGAGTTTCAGGAGATGGCTAGGTGTTAATTTGCAAAATGAAACGAGGCACCTTCATAATTTGCTATAAAGTGTGGCCCTGAATAATGAAGTTGATCGACCGAAGTAGAAACGTATTGCTAGTGGGAAATTCATGGTAAAATCAACGTATGATAGCCTATCGAGCAGTGATGTTGACAGATCTTTCAAACACTCGTGGAAAGCAAAATCCCACTGAAGATTAAGGTCTGACTTTGGCTTATTTGGCATGACGAAATTGCTACGAAAGACAACATGACTAAACGTTAATGAGTGGGAACACAAAATGTCAACAACCATTCTGCATCTTTCTTTAGGTGCTTACTGCAAAATATGTTTGGAATGTCGTGGGCAAAACCATTGGGGCCAACAATAGACTTGGTTCTTTTTAATCAGTTCTTCTGGTGGAGAATCAAATATTTGTCTGCGAGCAGGAATGGGCAGATCATGGGGCTTGCGGCCATCAGCTGGCAATCTAGAAGCTTCGCAATGGAGCATGTTTTGAATAAATTCTCATGTTCGTATAATTCTTTATGTTTGTGTTTTCGTTAAATATTGGGCAGGTCTACATGGTCAATATGAACAAGGAGCTCTTCGTGCTGGAGCTGTTACTCTCCAAAGGAATGCGCTGGCTGATGCAACACCTACTAATACCCCTTATGTGCAATTATTTGGAGCCACGGATCAAGTGATGTATGATGCATGTGTGATGTTGATGGTGAGCAAAGGGGATGAATGGTGAAAATTGCATGGTGATCCCCTTTGCTCACCAGGCTAGTTGCGATAGGAGCTCTGCAGTTCCGATAGTCGCCGGCGATCAGCGCTGCGCGATCAGCTGCTGCTGGGGCCGGCGATCGATCGATCGAGGTGTGGTCGCCCAGCGCCAGCCCCTCGGGAGAAGCTGGGCGAGGGAGGTGTGGTCGCCGGCCTCAGCAGCAGCTGATCGATCGATCGATCGCGAGGGAGGCCTGATTGATCGCGAGGGAGGAAGACGACGGATCGCGACGGAGGAATTCAAATTTTCTGGTAGCGATCAGATTCGGGTGTACGGATGTAAAATTATACGTTTTCACCTGGTCGGAACGCTTCCCCCAGCGACATATAATTCGAAACGGAGGGAGTACTATATATTAGGCTCGATGCAAAATTCTCCCAGAACACTAGCCTTGTGCGGTGTATGGTAGGAGTAGGTACTAGTCTTTTTGTTTCTGGTTTTAAACTTGATATTTTACTTGTTGTTCTGTTGCCGCAATAATAGTGGAATCCGGCCTTATTTTCAGGGGTCGTATGGAGAAAAAAATAGCGTGCACCCACCTTGTCAAGTCCGAGACAAGAAGAACAAAAAACAGCAAATGCATGTCTTAATTTATGAAATACATTGTCGTTTACACTAGCTAGTAGCTAGCAGGAATCTCTATGCACGGCAGGGTGGCGTTCTTGCAAAAAAAAAAAAAAAAAAAAAAAACAGAGGGGTAAATTAGTGCTGTGACCGCAACGGGGCTGCAATTTTCTCATTTCCCGGCCGGCAGATGTGTCCCCCATCGTAGTTTATTTCCCCGTAGATAGGTTGGCTTCTAGAAAATTTGCCGGCAGATAGATTATTCCTGACAGTTCCATTATATGTTCCACTTGTCAAATTAATTATTTCCGGCGGTTAGTAGCATCCTTTGTCATGGTGTAGCGGCTGCGTTCAGTTGGAGAATCAACCGAGGTGAGCATATAGCTCTCCTTGCTTCCAGTCGATTGGCATGCATGCATAACGGCTGCTATGAGCCTATGAGCCTTTTATGTATCTACTGTAGAAGCCCTTTTGTAGAACAGTGATTCACTTTATAATCTCTGTTAGTGCTAGCAACAAATTGCACCCAGCGACTATAACAACAAATCTCCTCACGAGCGCAAGAACAGCTGCCCATGCCGAGGCTGCACGCGATACCGTATTAAAACCTCCATCTAGTATTACAGTATATGAAATCCGGACACCTTAAAATTAACCGAGAATGTCAACCCGTTCGAGCTGTGACTGTGAGGATATCAATCCCATATTCCCATGTTAGCTTCTCACGATCAACTTGCACGCATCGATGTAGTCAAGGACTCAAAAGGTTAGCGTGGGTCAATTATTAATTAGATTACTTAATCTATTAATTAACATTAGTGCATAAACCAAACATCGGTCCTTCAAACCATCTCCCGGCCTCACCCGCTCTCTCGATCTAACAAACACATTCAGATCAGCAACCATGGCTGCTGGTGGCAAGCTTGCCTCCCTGGCTCTGGTAGTGTTGCTTGGTTGTGTAGTACGCACATGCAAAGCGAGCTACGGGCTGCCCAGCCCGAGCCCGCCGCCGCCTGTTCCGACCCCTTCTCCGGTAGTGCTCGCCGTCGGCCACTACAACCAAACATGCTATCAGGCGGAACGGATCGTGAGGGCCGCCGTGAAGAAGGCGGTGTACGCCAACCGCGGCATCGCCGCCGGCCTCATCCGCCTCTTCTTTCACGATTGTTTCGTCCGGGTATGCATATATTCATGCTTGCGTTTGCGTCTCTAGCTTGTAACCTAGCTGAGCCCGATGGAGTAAAATTGTCGCCACCGATCGAGGGTATGCTTATACTTAACGACGACCTTTAATTTCTGGACGTTCAGGGTTGCGATGCGTCGATCCTCCTCGACGAGACCGATGCCAACCCGCTGCCGGAGAAGCTCGGCCGACCCAACTTCCGCAGCCTCCGTGGCTTCAAGGTGATCGACCAAGCCAAGATGGCGCTCGAGAATAAGTGCCAGGGTGTCGTCTCGTGCGCCGACATCATCGCCTTCGCCGCGCGCGACACCGCGTCCTTCCTCAGCAACGGGACGGTGCAATTCGACATGCCGTCCGGCCGCTTCGACGGGCGCGTGTCCCTCGCCAGCGACACCCTCCCTAACCTGCCCTCGCCCTTCGCCAACCTCACGGTGCTCAAGACCATGTTCGAATCCAAGGGGCTCAGCCTGGACGACATGGTCACCCTCTCGGGCGCGCACACCGTCGGGACCGCCCACTGCTCGTCGTTCGCCGATCGCCTCCCGCGCAACGCCTCGGATCCCTTGGCCATGCACTCCACGTTAGCCGACTCGCTGACCCAGAAGTGCAGGAGCGGTAGCTCGGCGGTGGATCATGACTTCAAGACCCCCGGAGACCTGGACAGCCAGTACTACATGAACGTGCTCGACGGCAAGGTGCTGCTCAAATCGGACGCGGCGCTCATGTCGTCGCCGGAGACAGAGGCCAAGGTACGCTTCCACGCCTACTACCCTTGGGTATGGGCGGGAAGGTTCAAGGCCGCCATGGTGAAGATGGGCAGAATCGAGGTGAAGACCAGCGCCAACGGGGAGATCAGAAGGCAGTGTCACGTCGTCAATGTGCCAATGCCCGAAAGAGGAGACCATGTATTCTTGTCAGCTGATTCCTGACGCCCTCATGCCACTCAGAATGAGCGAGCTCGTGCCTTTTTTTTATCGAAACCGCAAGACACTCATGATGCTTGATCGATTATTGGAAACGACTATGTATTTTTAGTCGACTAAGAATTTGTAACTTCGCAGTCGATTGCTCACTACCGGAAATGGTAACATATCTGAGTGTAAAAAATATACACTCGCATATTAACATGTTTGCCGAGTGCACTTTTTTTTACACTCGGCAAACATCTGAGTGAACTCGGTATACAATGATATACCAGGTATACAGTGTTGCCAAGTATTTTCCTACGACACTCGCGCTAAAGTATTTTTTAATGGGTTTGCTTCACTACACCCCTAAAACTTCTATAAAGGGGTATTTTCATCCAACACAAATATTCAATGTAAAATTATTACTTTTTTATTAGTTTGATTTGATAATTGATTTTATTGGTTTGAGAACCCCTTGGGATCCTGGTATCTTATATAAGTTTACCAACTACTTTATAATTAATTAATTTAGAGTTTAATAAAATAAATTTTTGAAGATAAAATGAGAAAAAAAGAGCGTTTGCGAAGTTGGGATCAACCTTGAGGATGTGTTGTTAAAGCCGACAGATCTTTGCAAAGCTTTCCTGATTAAAATTTTACCCTTAAACAACATAAAATAAATAAAACGATTTTTCTTTTGTAGTATTCAATTTTTGAGTAAATGGTTTTCCTAAAAAAATCAACTTCAACACATTTTTTTTTGCTTCTTAGCAGTTTGTTTACTGAAATATGCAGCATAGCTGTTAAGTGTGTGATTTTTAGTTTCCTCCATATCATGGAAAATATGACATTTTTACACAACATGCATCTATGTGTCTAGTATTATATTCATAATATTTTTAGGTTGTTTGGACAAGCAAAAGTTTAGTTAAAAATTGAGTTTCTACCATGCGTTGCTGAAACATAATTTAAATTGCTCTATCTTTGCTTCATGGTTTATCGTTTTGCATGGTACAAAGATATGTTTTATGTGCATTCTATTATAGCACTTGAGAATCTTATTTATAAATTCTTGTAAAAAATTAAAACTATAATTAATATCTTTTATGAGAACTAACAATTTTCATGAAAAAAAGTTTATGGAGATAACAAGATTTTCTAGGTAGACGAAACATGAACATGATGAGGAAGGAGATAAGACGAGAGCCAGCATTCCTTTGTTTATCCCCACTTTGATTGTCTTGAAGGTATGTTTTAGTTTTACCACCATATTCAATCCTTAGTTTTTTTCCTTTACTATTTTCTTGTTGTAGCTAGCAAGTTAAGGTTTTTTGTTTACTATGCTTTTCAAAAATAAACTGCCAAATTTAGTTTTTGGGATTTATTTGATGCCCATTCTTTTGATTTTGTTGTTTCTATGCGCTTGCAATTCACTCACAAATTTCTGAAAACTCGTATAATCTTGAACTTTTAACCACATAGGCATCTTGTAGCCCTCCTCCTACCCCCAAATGTTTTCAGTTTTTTCAGACATGTCTAAAATTTCCCAAAAAATGTTCAATAAGTTGTTATTTTATAGAAAAAATATCTGGCACTTTATTGTAAGTGTGGGTTTCAAACTTTTAATAACTTAATCCTTTTGGATATTAAACCAACTTTTGAATGTAACCCAATAACACAACACTTATGACTTCAAAGTATTTTTTACGAATTATGTAGTATCTTTAAACTATTAGGGGGGCGAAGCCTGGAGCGCCCAACTGGGTGGGGTGCGTACGGTTTTTTTGTTTTTTCCGTTCTCCTTTTTTTCTCCTTTCATTTCTTGTTTTTTCTGTTTTTCCTTCCTTTCCTTTTTATTAGTCATTTTCCTTTTTACCTTATCTTTTCATTTTTTGGTTATTTTGTTCGTTTGTTTTCTTATGTTTTTTCAGTTTTTCTTTTTATTTGTGTGCATGTTTTATTTTCCTTTTTTTTCTTTTGAAATCATAAGATTTTTGTTGTGTAATAATACATGAACTTATTCGAACCTCGTGAACAATTAGATTGAATCGAGCGAATATTTTTGGTTTCCACATAAACATTCTTTTTGAATTATACAAACATCTTTAAACTTCGTGACCATTTGTTTAAACTTCTTAATTTTTTTACCTATATGGCCAAAAATGTAGGCCTCGTGAACATTTTGTTTTCGAACTGTACTGAACAGTTTTTTAAGAGGCAACAACAGAGTAAATGGGCCAACATTACATGTGGGCTAAACATACCTATTTTCTCTAGGGAATTCCTATTTTCCGCTAGGGCAACAACATAATCAACAAACATACCGGTTCTGCTGGGATCGCCTATATAGCGCGTTATGCGACGCAAAGTCGTTTTGTCACCCGGGCTACATGTAGCCCGGTTTTTTGAAAATTTAAAATCTGCAAATTTAAGTTGTAAAAAATTCTGAAAAAAATCCTAAACGTAGATAATGATGATTCCTGCCTGTGTGCAAAAAAGAAATGCGAAACATTCTGTATTTCATCCTGTGTAAAAAAGACAAATTTCTAGATCTGGGTGGTGATTCAAATCCTCTCAAAATTGTCAGAATTTTGTCATTTTCGTGTAGGGCGCAATATAAACTATTTCGCGTTGAAACTTTTCAGAATCATAGATCAAGTCGTTGTCAATATCCAGTATTTTTCCGGATTTTTTGGAAACTTAAAATGGCGACAAAAAAAAAATACCGGGCTACATGTAGCCCGGGTGACAAATCGCCGCTCTCGTTACGCGAGCGCTAGCTTTCCCTTCGCGTACCCCCCGCTCGCATAGGTAGCTAAATGGGCTCCGGCCCAGTTTGCGCGTAACGCTTTCTCGTTCTTTTTCCAAAATGAACGTTTTTCAGAACTGAACAAATTTAAAAAATGAACAATTTTTGAATCTGAACAAATTTCGAAATTTGAACAAATTTCGAAAATGAACAAATTTTGAATCTGAACAAATTTCAAAATTTGAACAAAAAATGTAAATGAACAATTTTTGAATTTGAACAAATTTCGAAAATGAACAAATTTCGAATATGAACAAATTTGAAAATTTGAACAAAAATTGTAAATGAACAATTTTCGAATCTGAACAAATTTCGAAAATGAAAAAAATTCGAATCTGAACAAATTTCGAAAATGAACAATTTTTGAATCTGAACAAATTTCAAAATTTGAACAAATTTTGTATATGAGCGAATTTCGAAAATGCACAATTTTTTAATCTGAACAAATTTTGTAAATGAAAAAATTTCAAAAATAAACAATTTCCGAAATGAAGAAATTTCAAATCTATTATTTTAAAAAATGAATATAAAAAAGAAAGAAAATAAAAGAAAGAAAAAAGGAAAAAAAAACAGAGAAGAAAACAAAAAACGAAACAGGAAAAACTAAACGATCCAGGTTAGAATGGGTCGGCCCATTTATCGCGCGGGGGGGGGGGGGGGGGGGTTGCGCGACGGTTTGTACCGTTCGCGGTACGCGGTGTATAGGAATTACCGGTTCTCCTAAGGCAATTCCTCTTTTCCGCGTTGTTGGATGTATGCCCAGAAGGCAATAAAGTTTAACATCTGATTTATAATTATGCTTCATGATTCTATGCTATAACTGTGGTGACTCCTGAATATGTGATTCAGAGGAAAACTCACTTGCATGTGTAGAGACATGAACATAATAAAGTATAGCCTAGTCTTTCTTTTTAGACTAATTCGTTGTTTGCTTGAGACCACGTTTTCCTGGTCTAGGACATTGTTTATGTCAGCATCAATGAGTGGCATATTGTTGGTGGAAACAATATGGCCGGGTAGACCCAAATCGTTGATATGCTAGGAAGATTCCAAAGTGTCTTTTTGTCCTTAGTGCAATATCGCAGATGGTTATTATATGACATGTCCTTAGACCATGAGGTTATTAGGGTTGTGTATATTGGAAGAGTTACTTTGGTACTGTCAACCATCACGGCCGTAACTGGGTGATCATAACGGCAGTCACTGGGTGATTCCGAACGTGTGCATATATCCTAATGTTGCAAGATGGGAAATTACTCCTCTATCAAAGAGAGATACTTCCAGGGCCCACTCGGTGTGTATGATATCCAATATGTTCTGCAGACAATGCATGATGAACTTACATCGTGTGGGATATCGGATTACGGAACGAGAAAAAGAAACTTACCAGTAACGAGATAGACGAAGATATAATGAATCAGAGATTGATTCATGGAAATATCAGGAATACTTTATCTCGCGCAAGTTCAGTATCGTGAGTAATGGGAATGACGAATTAATAATCAACAGGTTCAACAGAGTGTCATTCGCATAACGGTAGCAGTTATTCAGGTAGCCCATGTACCTGACCCTGGCCGGTGATTAGATGGAAACATCTAATTATAGCTACACGTTATCGAACCTGTAGGTAACACGCTTAAGTCAGTTCTAATTTGTTGTGTATATGGTTGGTCTGGATAACGAGAGAGTATCACCGGAATGATTTCTGCGTGGTAGATAATATCTTTATCAGAGAGATTGGATTACGCAGACACTAGGTGTCTCGGAGTAATAGAAATAGTTTCTATTACTAGTCGGATTTATTCCGAGGGTTTATCTAAGAAGGAAATATTTATCCGGAGTATTTAGTCTGCGGACACTGGGTGTCCCAGATCATGTAAAAGTGTTTTATATGATAAGTAATTAATTCGGAAAATATTCTGTAAAAGGAAACATTCAAATAAGAATTAATTTGATAAAATATTAATTAATTATTAATTTATTTAATTAATAATTATTGGAAAATATTAAATAAAAATTAAAGGAGCCCACCTTGGGGCTGCCTAGTGGGCCCTAGTGGCCCACCAAGGCAGCCGCACCACCAAGTGGAGGTGGTGGGCCAAACCGCATAAAGGGGGGGGGGGGGAGTTCCCCCTTGGTTAAACCCTAACGGGCCTAGGGCCCATGGGGGGAGGCGGTTTGGGAGGAGGAGTTGGAAGAGGACTCCTCCTCCTCCCTAGGGCCGGCGCACCACTTGGGGGAGGCTTTGCCTCCTCCCCCAAGTCTCCCTACCCCTTGGCCTCCTATATAAACCCCACCCCCTCCTCTTTTGGAGACACGCAAGTTTAGATCTCTTCTAGTTGGATTAGAGGGTTCCTCTCTCCTATTAGATCTAGATCTAGATGTCTAATCACTCTCTCCCTCCTTCTCATGTGTTGACATCTCCACCTTCATATACACCAGCGGTGAGTGCTTCAAGTGTGGACGACGAAGCCCTGCTGGACTAGATCCGATGTATGTGTGCGAAACTCAGAGGGGTGATCCGTTGAGAAACGGTTGACCCTATCTCGCTCTATTGGATCAAGGCGAGACGCGAGGAGTCTACGATATTCTCTCGGCTAGGCTTAGCCCAGGGAGTTCTTGCACAAGCTTCATCAACGTCGTCATCGACATCTCTTCCGCTTCACGGTGTCGGTAACGATTTACAGTTAGATCAAATATGCATGTCTTATTACTTGTATCTTCATAGTAGATGTTGGAGCTTGTTGCGTAGTTGTGGCGATTTTTTTTGTTTTCCATGCACGCAACCCAATATGCGTAACCCGGGCGTTACCAGGTGCCCCGTACCCCTTTCCGTTCCTGGGTCTAGCCCATTTTATTTTCTCAGCTTATGTTTCATTGTTGTAGCTAGGGTGGCTGCTTTTCACAACACCACGAACTGAGAATGGATAGATGAGTAGACCCATGTACAGGTGCAGATCGAGATTTTTCCAACAGAATAATAAATAACGATGGGGAGTTCAGAAGGGATTTCTTGACTTATTATGTTTTCTTTTTCTTTTTCCTCTTTTCATTTCTTGGTCTATCTTTTTCCGTAACATTCTTATTTTTTGTTTGTCATTTATTCCTCCTTTTTTGTTATTTTCACTTTTTTTCCTTTTCCACCACATGAACAATTACTAGCCTTTTATTTTCCTTTTCCACCAATACATATGAGAATTTAAAATTGCAGGATAGCATGAATTAGGCTAATGTTCACACAATGAGAAAAAATTTGTATCAGAAAAGAAATGTTTGTACAGTTAGACAATTTTGTTCATGAGGTCAAACATGTTCAACAAAAAATATTCACAAAGCATGAAAATAATTCTCAAGGGTCTCTAAAACACCTGTTCCCGAAGCTGAAAAAAAGTTTACATACTTCAAAAAATCGTTTACTTCATAAAAAGTTTATATGCGAGAAACAATGTTCACGCGGTACAGAATAATTGTTCATGAGGTTAAAAGAACGTTCCACGGTTAGGCCATTTTGAGAAATCGTTGTTTATTTGTCTTTGTTTCTTGTTTGTCCTTTTTTCGTTTTTCTATTTCTTATTATTACCCACTTTTCAGTTTTTTATTTTTTTTGTTTCTACCTTCTCCTTTTAGCATTTTTTTTGGTGGTTTTCGCATTTTTCTCCGATATAATAGTTTTTTTGAAAAATGAACAAACAATTATTTTTCATATGTATGAGCATTTCTTTCATGTACATGAAAAAACTATATTTTATGAGACATGAACATTTATTTTGTTGTACATGAACATTTTATTATTCCGGTTTCACTTAATTTTTAAAGAGTTTTTATAGTTGACCGGGATGTACCCTTCGGATCCCCTACTATTGGTATACCTGGTGCGGTCCAGACGAAAACATACCCGGAGGCCCAAAGAAGCCCAAGAAGCTACAACTTGTAGTCCAAGACAACAACTCATTATAAACCCTACCTGGCTCCCTTTATAAAGCCAGGCAGGGGCACCCCCATAGAGGAGATAGACACAACCCGCATAGGCATAACGAGACCACGTCTCACCACCACAATCGCCATTACGGCCACCATGTAACCTCATATCATGATAATCAGACAAGCAGGAGTAGGTCTTTACCTCACAATGAGGGGCCGAACCTGGGTAAATCCCCGCTTGTCAGCCGTCCGATACTGCCAGCACGCCATCTTCTCTCTCTATACGAAACCCTAGGTATCTCACCATGGGATTTGACGTGTTAACACCACGTCAATTGGCGCCGTCTGTGGGAAAGACCGGTGTTGGATCTATGGTTTCGGCGGCTCCATCAACGAACGGCAACTCGCCGACCGCGGAGGCGAAGATCGACTCGCCAACTTCATCAGCAAATGGCAAACCGCCGATTCCTTCGGCGAGGATCGACTCGCCAACTTCATCAGCAAACGGCAACCCGCCGATTCCTTCGGCGAAGATCGACTCGCCTACGCTACCAGCAAATGGCAACTCGCCAACCCCATCGATCATCGCGCCGATGTACTTCGGCACCTTCGGGTTCGACCCGCACCATCCAATCGCGCGCCCGGTGTTTGCGGATCTCCACTCAGGTGCGGATATGACTTTTGGTAGCTTCATTTTCCATGTTAGTCGTTGGGGAACGCAAAACTTGACAGATCCACGTCAACTCGCGACAATCGCGCCCGCATCTCCATCGATCGCATCTGCCCCAACTGTGGCCGCGCTGGCGATGTCTCCATCGGCCGCGCCTGCTTCACCCGACTCTTCATCGACTGCACAATTCACGATTCTTTCGTCGGCAAAAAACGCTTCTTCATCGACCGTTTCGCCAAGCTCTGCATTAGCATCTTTCGACCCCCATGGCGAAGCCGAGGAGGATGTCGAGTCAGCCTTCCAATACGACAGCGACGAGCCACGCGTGCAGTATGAGGACTGCAGTGACTTCGACTATTCCACCGATAGCAGCGGTGGTGAAAAAGGCATAATCTCAAACGCCATCCCTTTTCAAGTCTATATGGCTCTGGGAAATAACGACACAGAAGGCGAGACATCTGAAGCCGCAGCTCGTCGTGCACAACCAGCATATCCTGCCACGGTAACCATGTCGGACGGTCAGACGCAACTCATCATCACGGTGGAGATGGCAGCAAAAGCAAAAAAAGGTCATTGAAGAATGCCTCATAATGTCGGAAGGTTCGACTCGCGAAGAACTCGCGACGCACCAATACTTCATGTGGCAAGAAAATCTTCGACTCAAGAACTACAAAGCAGCACTCGACGAGCGGAGGAGACAAGCCAGCGTGTCGAGTGCACGGCGAGCACATTTGTCATCCCTCCACTCGACAGGGCAAACGTCCGCACGGCATCGTTCCAGGCTACCTCGCCTCTCTAAGAGGGACAGAGCGGATCTTGCCCGCAATCTGGATGTGTCATTCATGACAGTCGACGAAGAGGGGATTCCTGTCCCCAAGACAGCCGAGGGAGCCTTGATGTCAGTATCCGCATATCTCAGAACAATGCAGCCAGCTGGAAATGATCCAAACGGGGCAATGCACCGACAGCAAATCAGATCCCTCAATTTAGCTGCTGCGGCATTGGCTCCGGTAGTCGACGGTGTCGAAGGAAGCGCTCCACATGGGGGAAACAGAGCCCACCGCGCGGAAAGCCCGCAAAGAGAACTGCAAACTCGCATCAATCGCGACCGTACCGTTACCATTCGTGAGGACCGGGATCGTGGACGTTACGATAGCGATAGAAGGAGCACTCGGCATCGCGCAGAGGACAGCGGTGTACACGGAGTCGTAACCCAGCATCGTGTAAGCAAAAATCGCTCCGGGCGGTCTCGCTCCTCAGGCAGCGAGTCACGCTCGGACGACGAGTTCGAGCCGTGTGGGTCCTTGTGTTTCAGTCGACGCATTCGCGAGACCAAGATGCCCAAAGGGTTCAAGCTCACATCTGAAACACCCAAATTCAACGGTCGCCAGGAACCAGCATCTTGGCTAGAGGATTACAAGATAGCAGTCACATGCCAACGCGGCACTCTCACAACTGCCATGCAGTACATACAACTGATGCTCGAGGGCGCGGCTCGCGCTTGGCTCAGAAACTTACCCCGTCATGCATACGACTCATGGGACGACTTCGAGGAAGACTTCGTCAAGAACTTCAACGTGACATGCGACTGACCTGCCACGTTCGAGGAACTGCGGGCCTGTAGGCAGCGTTCGGACGAGACGCTGAGATCATACATCCGACGTTGGACCACCATACGCAACTCCATAGGCACCGTATCGGAGGACAGAGCTATCGATGCTTTCATAGCAGGCCTCGCCAGGCTCGACTTCCAGGAAGCACTCGGGCGTGAGAAGCCGAAGTCCGTTGCCGCCCTCTTGAAGGTCGCCAATGAATGGGCGGACAGCGAAGACTCGATACGAGACAAGCAAAGCTGGTCACCACGCCGCGACAACAAATACTGGAATCGAAAAGACGACCGTAGCAACGACCGTAGAAAGAGGCGCAAGTCCCATAATTACGATGATGAGGAAGGTGTTGGCCTTGTCGCAGCAGTCGACACGCGCGACGAGCGCGATTGAGGCAGAAACCGTCAGGACGGCCGCAGCGGAGGCCGGTATGACGATCGTAGTCGCGATTATGCTTCACGCAATGATGGGTACCGCAAACGGGATTGGAGAAAACCCTGAGAAGACCCGCAAAATGAACGGGAACTCGAGGAGGAAATCGAGGAAGAATGCCGATTCCATATGTTCAAAGGTGAAGATGGCAACCTTCACTCGAAACATCTGCTGAAAGACTGCAGAAAATTCACAAGGCTAGCGGTAGGCTACGTCAATCGCTATCACCCGAGACCGGCTGCGGCGGCGCTGCCGGCTCTGCTGTCCCTTCCAGCGCCAGCAGCCGCGAACATGGCGGGCGCAATCCATCACCAGCAACTCATAGAAGCTCCAGTAGCAGCCGCAGAACCATACCCCGAGGCACGCGGGCAAATGAACATGATACAAAAAGGACGTCCCTCTAACAGGGAGCAAAAGCTGATAACCCGACAAGTCAATATGGCTGTGATGGCGCCACCTGCCGTTCCTGAGTACTTGAAAGGGTCAGAAACCAGCATCACCTTCTCCCGCGAGGATCATCCACCTGCCATAGCTCGCCCAGGGCACGCTGCTTCAGTACTTGACGCTCAAATCGGCGGCTACGCTATGTCCAAGGTCTTTATGGATGGAGGAAGTGGAATCAACATTCTATTTGCAGATACGCTCGGCAAAATGAACCACTCGACGGAAAACTTGCCCAAGTCAAGCAACACCTTCCACGGTATCGTCCCAGGCAAAGCGGTCTACCCGCTCGGCACACTACAGCTCCCGGTCATCTTCGGCGGGCCAGGAAACTTCAGGACGGAGAAGATCGACTTCGAGGTCACTCGACCTTTCCATCGACTTTCATATTTTATTTCTCCAATTCTAACCTGCTTCGGTTGCATCCAACACTCGGGGGCTAGCGCTTTTCGACTCCGATGCGTCGACTTCCTCCACTGCATGACTCCGCCGCGTCGACTCCGGTCCGCCGCATCGACGCTCTTCGCCGCACAACTCCGCCGTGTTGACTCCGGTCCGCCACGTCGACCCCTTCGCCACACAACTCCGCTGCGTCGACTCCGGTCCGCTGCGTCGACTCCCTTTACAGCACAACTCCGCCGTGTCGACTCTGGTCCGCCGCGTCGACTCCCTCTACCACACAGTTCCGCCGCATCGACTCCGGTCCACCGCGTTGACACCCTGCATCACACAATTCGCCTCGGCCACACCCGACACTCGGGGGCTGCGCCATACAGGCTACAAAATTACCTTGGTCGCACCCGACACTCGGGGGGCTGCGCCATACATGCTACACAAATTACCTTGGCCACCGTGCTGCATCAGCTCCATCCACTGCGTCCACCGCGTCGACTCCCATCGGGTGGGCACTCGCCATCGATTCGAGTGCTGCGCACCCGACAAATATCTACGCAGTAGGCGCGAAGACTGGAGCCATCGCAAGATACTCGACAATAACAAAAAGGAAGGCAAATTGAGCCTATGCCCAACTACAAATAGTTGCACATAGCCTCGGGGGCTACTCTCATCGGGAGCGCTGACGCGCACCCGATAAAATACGGGCAAAGACAAAGTGCATAATTCACAGTCGAATCTTACTCGACTCAGCTACTTAGCTGCTCACATAAAGGCAAAACCACAGTCAGAACCTCCCCGAGATGTATCTTCGACCTCAGAAGCTGCACGCATGGTGCATAGGCAAGACCCGCCGATCCGTCGAGCTGGGCCGGGGCCTGCTCATACAGTGTTTGCCCTGCAACTTTCCGTGTCAACAGACACGAAGAAAATCCTGACGGACGCGTCAGGTACCCGCAAAGTGCTGCAGGTCGGCTCAGTAGGACCTCGCGGCCTGAGTCGAACCTGACCAGGTTGTTCAAAGTTCGAGTCCGGGGACTCGAACTTGAAGTAGGCTAGTAAGGTTTTGCCCAGAAGCGCAGTTCACTGGTCCCGATCCGTCGAGTGTACCAGGCCTACTATGCCACCATCCCTAGGCAAAATAAGCAAAGCATCAGTCGACGTATTTCCGACTCAGCAGGTGATGCATGTAAAATGCATACATGAACTTTGCACTATATTACTTATATTCCAAACATATTTGCATCATATAAGGGTTATATCAATGTTTTATAATGATTTTTGGAATATTTCATGATTTTCCTATTTTTATGGAATTAACCCTGCGCAGGCAGAAAACCCTATTTTCATATTTTAATGTTTCAGGGACCCAAACGACGTCCAAATGACCTGGAAATTTACGAGCATCAGTTTTTGGAAGGAAGAAGACTTGGGAGCGAAGGAAGCGAACAAGCGGAGGCCCGAGGCCCAAAAGAGGGTGGCCCATGCGGCCAGGTACCTGGGCCGCGTGGGACCCACCATCTGGAGCCTCGAGGCTCCGTTGCCGTCGATCTTTTCGCCCACGACTCCGTCTTGACCTAAAACCGACTATAAAAATAGTCCCCGACGCCTTCGGAAGGAGCGCCGCAGAAACACAGAAACACGAAACAGAGACCTGGAGTTGCAGATTGGAGGGGGAAAACTCCGGCGGGGCGCTGCCGGCGTGGTCTCCATCTTCTCCAACGACTTCTCCACCGTCTCCATGATGAAGAGGGAGTAGTCCACCTCTGGACTATGGGTTTGTGGAAGTAACTTATGTATCTCTCCTCTCTTGAGCTTCACTAATTAGTACCGTATGAGCTGCTGAACATGATTACGGTCATCTATGTAATACCTTTGTGGTGGATCTTTTTATGAGTTAATATATGTTTGAGATTGCAATGGTTTTGTTTCAGTTATGAAAGTAGATGCATATTATGTACCCCGTTCTTATTTACTTGTCATGATCAAGCATGTTTATGAGAGCGTGTGAGGGGGAACGTGTGCATTAGTTGGAGTAACGGGGGGTGGCTAGTGCAGTGAACGTGAGAGAAAGTTCTGCGATCCACTTGGGTATCTCTACCTTACTTTGTTGCCTCACTAGGGATAAAAAGAAATACCATGCTACCGGAGATGTGGGTGTGACCATTGCCACTACTCCATGACTAGATCTAGCATGTTCTTATTTTAACTTCATGTCATGATACTTATTGCTATACTCTGAGTTATCTTAATTACTGAGGTGTTATGATTTAGTTCGCATCTTGGTGGAGTATAAGAGAGACTAATAACCAAAAGGTCTCTATGTTAGGACGTGATGCCCATATAATTATAACTTGTCATTAAACTGTTGTGTTGCAATCTCATATGTCAACTCTAGTGTTCCATTGTCTACCACTTTATTAAAGAGAGAGTGCATTTGTGAAACCATGAACCCCGGTCCATTTTTAATCATAAGAAACACCTTTCCAACACTTTTACCACTTTACCATTTTCTGCCATTTAAAAATCCGAAAATACAAAAACACTTTTACATCTTGCATTCATCATATAAAACCCAAAAATATCATTTATCATTGCTACCACCATCCTTGCATATTTATTTACCACCATTGCATATTTATTTCTTGTTTGCATTGCATATTATCTTGATATCATTCTCACACCTTGTGCTTGACAACCACTAGGTGAGGTTGAGGACCAAAACATTTACTTTGTTTTGTAGGTAACCAAAAGAAGGATAGGAAAGATAAATCTTCACTACTGATTCCCCGAGAGTTCGATATTAAACCCTCGAGTCACCCCTCGTGGGGAAAACACGTCTTCCACTTACTACACACTCTGCACTTGGAGTCTCAACCTAACCCATTTCTTTTGACGCAGGTAACTACGTCAAGGGTATCAAGACTGTTTTCTGGCGCCGTTGCCGGGGAATCATTGCTGAAAGGTTTATCCAAGGGTCCCCTGCACTAGCTCTGTTTTCTGGCGCCGGGTTTATCCAAGGATATCTCACCAAGTCAACTTCATCACCAACTTGTGCTAACACCTAAGCTTGGGGAGGTTGCACCTACGTGAGCATCATCTTATCCATCTTTACCTTCAAAGCATTTTTTTTGTTTTGTTATTGTCTTGCATATCATATTTATATTCGGTTTGCATTTTTATTTTCAGTTTTGCATTTTGTGTTGCATTTGTTATTTCGGTTTGCATTTTAGTATCATTTTATTTTCAGTTTTCATCTAAAAAATAAAACCATAAAAACTAGTGTTGTTTTTAATATGTATGCTAAGCTATGGAGAAGGTTATGTCAAAACTATGGGAGCTTACTATGAATACGATCAACCAAAGAAGGAAATAGAATGCTTGAATTGCTTGAACATCTTAATGATATGGCCACTGAGTTTTGTGAATTACATAATATAACTTGCTGCTTTAGAAAAGACTATAAACACTCTCTCTATCAATGTAAGTATAATAGTGATCCTATTATTGCTTCTTATCAAGAGTGTAAATTTGCATGCCATGATATAGAACAAGTTGAGAAATATATTGCTTATGTTGCAGCCCATGAGATAGACTTTCTTATTGATAATTTTTTTGCAACTAGTCATGAAGCTCGTGTAATGAAAGGACACATTTCTATTCTTCTCCAACTTTGCAAAAAGGAATTTAGTGATAATGTTTATGTTAAAGAAAGAATTCTTGCTTCCATGGAAAGTACTAATATTTTGCAGGAAGAGGATGATGAAAACATAAGCTTGGAAGAGGAAGTATGTGAAGAGGAGATTGAAATGGATGTGCTCCAACCTAAGCTTGGGGAAGAGTTGGATCTCCCAACTTCACCATCAACATTTGATAATAGCACTCAAACTCAAAAATCTTTTGTTATTTATGAGAATCCATGTTATGATGAGTGTCAAACTGAAAATTCTATGGTCCTATATGATAACCCATGCTATTATGATGAAACTAATAATGCTCCTTTACTTTTAATAATGCTACTAGTGAACTTATTGATGATAATGAGGAGTGTTGCTTAAATATGCTATATGATAATGCTTTAGATGATGGTCCTATGCTTATTGATAATCCTCCATGTTTAGTTGTTACTAATTTATGAGGAAAAATGATATACTTGCTGTTTGTGATGTACTCTTACTCATGAGAGTCCTACTTTGTTTTGAACTCTCCTACTTACACCATAGAGGAGAAATTTGCTTATGTTGAGAAATACTTATGTGGTTTGCAATATCTTTAGTTCCAAATCTTTGTTGCAACATGATATTAAACTTGATATTGATCTTATAACTATTTTGAAAGAGGGAAGCATGCTAATGAATTCCAAATAAATTTAATATCCTCTTTATGTGCCTAAATTATCTAAGTTGAATGATTCTTGTGGTTATATGGTTGAATTTATTTCTACTACTTGCAACTATTATGAAAGAGGAGGTGATAAGAACCCTCTTTATGTTACTAATAATTATATGCTGCAAGTAAATATTGTTAATATGCATTGGAAACTTCTATTTATGGTGATTCATTCATATACAAAATGCCAATGCATAGAAAGAAAGTTAGACTTCGTTGTTATTACTTTTGTGTTTTGTTTTTCTCTCAACTAGGGTTCAACTTGACTATTATTTTGATTGGTTTGAGAACACCATGGGATCCTGGTATTATGCATGAACACTTCCAAGGAAGAGGGACACATCAAAGTTCAAGCTCCCTCATGAGCTTCGTCCACAATAAATATCAAGTAAGAAGCCTAGCTATATGGCTATAAAGAAAGCGCTTTACGGGAGGCAACCCGGTTGTTTTTATTTGTGATTTTCTTTGTGTCCTCTTGCTGTAACAAGAGACTTTGTTTTAGTTTAGTTTCTGGAATTTTTAATAAAGTGCCAAGTTTTACTCATTTTGGTTTGAAAAAGTTGCTTATAGCGTTCGGAGATTTTATTCCTGCACGAATCTGTGCACGGTATGATTTTTAATTCTTATTCTGTAACTCCGAATGAGCTCATATTTGAACTGTAGTTGCAACTTTTCATCCTCTGTATGCATGAATTTTTCGGAATTTTTCGACAAAGTTAGTAGGGTAGAAAAATACGTTTTGCTGCTGCTGTTTTTCTGGACAGATTCTGTCCCATTTTGTTTGATGCATGCTTTGAATCTTTTTGATCCAATTGAGTTTATGAGTAGGCATACAACATTATACACTTTCTGGACATCCATATGAATTTTTGTTCAAGGATTATATGCAGCAAGAAATCTATTTGTTTATCACTACTAATGCACCCCACAGAAAAAGAAATGGGAGAAACGGTGTTTTGAAGTTTTTTCACAGGGATTAGAGGAGATGCACCAAGAGCTATCCAAGGATGGTGAAGACCATAAGCTTGGGGATGTGAAGACAACCCCACTGGACCTACACACTCTCGGTTTGCACACGTCTAACTTCTGTTTTTCGATCGAAACACTTTATCGCATAAACTTGGAGCGTCTTTTTGTTTGTTTTGGTTTGATTTTTATTTTGTGAGACCACCACACTATCATTTATATATGAGAGAGCTACTGGAAATTTGGGTTGAATTATGTTGGATGCTATTATAAGATTGGGAAAAGGGATGTTGGAGTTGATTTTAAAAGATACATATAGTTGCATGATTCATGAGCTTGTTAATGAGTAATAATTTGCAAGTATTTTATCAAGAGCTATCTTTTATTCATGTTTTGATGCTGAATGTTATTTACTTTGTTTAACATGGATTAGTTAGTTCTATGGACACTCATGCATGCATTTAGATGGTCAACTTTCTCCCTCTTGCTAGCCCAAAAATTCCAACAAGCAAAAACTTGTTTCCAACACCTTCAACCAAAGTTTTTCCAGTGAGTCCACCATATCTACCTATTAGCTTTATGCTATTCCGAGTATGTTTATCATGATATTTGTGTTATCTATACCTCTGAATGAAAATGCTTATGTTGTTGATTGTTATGGGAAAAGTTGGTTATAGAGCTCTCTCGAACTTGATGCACACTTTACTTTCATTGCATAAATAAAATATGACCCATTGTGATTAAAATTATGATGTTGTGGGCTTGACAAATGTCTTTGGTTGAGAGTTAGCTCATATGTGCTGTCACATGGCAAGCTTTCAACATGCACTTCATTTCATTTAGTTGATATCATGTACTTTTGTTTATGGATGCTTACCATGGGTGAAATAAATGTGGAAATGAAGTAGTTTAAATGAGTTTGTATAAATGGTTAGAGAGACGCCTGGGCCGCTAATCTAAGCCATGCATCATTCATGGTGGAAATTTACTTACATGCTATGGTGAACCTTCTGTGATACACCTTACAATAAAAAGCTATCTAATGGTAAATAAAAAGGGTGTTGAGATTGTTCATTGTGTTTGTTTGTCTTGTCATTTTGATATGGGCTTGTTCCATATCCTGGGACAAGAGGTACCCCAGTTGACGCTCTTAATGATACTATTATTACTTACAATGATATTTAACTTGAACTTGCTTTGTTTCCCAAGTTGAGTAACACATGGAGTAGGTACTTGTATTCAAGGGGCATGAGACTTTCAACCTGTACTTTGTCAAGCACACTACTCATATTTGCTTTCACTTTAAACTTAATCATTCAAGATGCTATGATAGGGGAATGAGAGCTTGACACCAAGGATTACCACATTACAATCATTAACTTAAGTAGAGAAGTTCAGAAGTTAGATGAAACTTATTCATGCTTTACCTCTACTCATATATATCTTTCCAAAGTGTCCACCTTTTATATTCAGATTTTCATCAATACTCTATGACCATTATAGGATGTTCTTTCTTTCATTATGCATACATGTGGTCCATAGTACTTTCTTTTATGTTACACTTTGTGAATTATCATTGAACATCCTTGCATTGAATACTTGATATCACTTCATAAACTATCTTGCATATTGCTACTCCTTTTAAGAATGAATCATTTGACTCTATGTAGCAATAGTAATCATCTTTGATATCCATTGATAGTATTAAATTGCAAAGTCCATGTTAGTTTTATCACCTTCATACTCGAGGACGAGTATAGGTTAAGCTTGGGGATGTTGATGCATGTAAAATGCATACATGAACTTTGCATTATTACTTATATTCCAGTCATATTTGCATCATATAAGGGTTATATCACTGTTTTATAATGATTTTGGGAATATTTATGTTTCCTATTTTTATGGAATTAACCCTGTGCAGGCAGAAAACCCTATTTTCTATATTTTAATGTTTCAGGGACCCAAACGACGTCCAAATGACCTGGAAATTTACGAGCATCAGTTTTTGGAAGGAAGAAGACTTGGGAGCGAAGGAAGCGAACAAGCGGAGGCCCGAGGCCCAAAGAGGTGGCCCACGCGGCCAGGTACCTGGCCGCGTGGGACCCCCATCTGGCCTCGAGCTCCGTTGCCGTCGATCTTTCCCCACCGACTCCGTTTGACCTAAAACCGACTATAAAAATAGTCCCCGACGTTCTCTGGAAGGAGCGCCGCAGAAACACAGAAACACGAAACAGAGACCTGGAGTTGCAGATTGGAGGGGGAAAACTCCGGCGGGGCGCTGCCGGCGTGGTCTCCATCTTCTCCAACGACTTCTCCACCGTCTCCATGATGAAGAGGGAGTAGTCCACCTCTGGACTATGGGTTTGTGGAAGTAACTTATGTATCTCTCCTCTCTTGAGCTTCACTAATTAGTACCGTATGAGCTGCTGAACATGATTACGGTCATCTATGTAATACCTTTGTGGTGGATCTTTTTATGAGTTAATATATGTTTGAGATTGCAATGGTTTTGTTTCAGTTATGAAAGTAGATGCATATTATGTACCCCGTTCTTATTTACTTGTCATGATCAAGCATGTTTATGAGAGCGTGTGAGGGGGAACGTGTGCATTAGTTGGAGTAACGGGGGGTGGCTAGTGCAGTGAACGTGAGAGAAAGTTCTGCGATCCACTTGGGTATTTTACCTTACTTTGTTGCCTCACTAGGGATAAAAAGAAATACCATGCTACCGGAGATGTGGGTGTGACCATTGCCACTTCTCCATGACTAGATCTAGCATGTTCTTATTTTAACTTCATGTCATGATACTTATTGCTATACTCTGAGTTATCTTAATTACTGAGGTGTTATGATTTAGTTCGCATCTTGGTGGAGTATAAGAGAGACTAATAACCAAAAGGTCTCTATGTTAGGACGTGATGCCCATATAATTATAACTTGTCATTAAACTGTTGTGTTGCAATCTCATATGTCAACTCTAGTGTTCCATTGTCTACCACTTTATTAAAGAGAGAGTGCATTTGTGAAACCATGAACCCCGGTCCATTTTTAATCATAAGAAACACCTTTCCAACCACTTTTACCAATTTACCATTTTCTGCCATTTAAAAATCCGAAAATACAAAAACACTTTTACATCTTGCATTCATCATATAAAACCCAAAAATATCATTTATCATTGCTACCACCATCCTTGCATATTTATTTACCACCATTGCATATTTATTTCTTGTTTGCATTGCATATTATCTTGATATCATTCTCACACCTTGTGCTTGACAACCACTAGGTGAGGTTGAGGACCAAAACATTTACTTTGTTTTGTAGGTAACCAAAAGAAGGATAGGAAAGATAAATCTTCACTACTGATTTCCCGAGAGTTCGATATTAAACCCTCGAGTCACCCCTCGTGGGGAAAACACGTCTTCCACTTACTACACACTCTGCACTTGGAGTCTCAACCTAACCCATTTACTTTTCACGCAGGTTACAACGTGAAGGGCCATCAGCAGGCACAGTCAAGACAATCTCGACTCAAAAATACATAGCAAAATTCATGCAAAGCATCAGTCGACGTATTTCCGACTCGGCAGGCACAACCGAGACAATCTCGACTCAAAGATACGTAGAAAAACATAAGCAAAATGTCAGTCGACGTACTTCCGACTAACATCCTCCCCCAGCAGAAGGCACCCAATAAAGCCTGGACTATGAGTCTCTGCCCGATTCTTCGAATCGACCAGACACTCGGGGGCTACTCCCATCGGGAGCGCTGAGCGCGCACCCGACGAACTACCGAGTCAAAAGCACCAGACAACGCAGCAGGGCGCGAAAACTGAGCCCAAGTTGAGCACCTCCTTGGACAGCGCAAATTTCATCGAATACTCCCATCAGGAGTTCACTCGCCGCCGGCTCGAGTGCTACGGATTTCTCAAAGTCGGGTTCTCTATAGCCCGCACCGGATTTCTCAAAGTCGAGTTGTCTATAACCCGCACGGATTTCTCAAAGTCGGACTCTCTATAGCCCGCACGGATTTCTCAAAGTCAGGTTCTCTATAACCCGCACGGTTTTATCAAAGTCGGGTTCTCTATAGCCCGTAGGGATTTCTCAAAGTCGGGTTCTCTATAGCCCGCACTGGATTTATCAAAGTCGGGTTCTCTATAGCCCGCACGGATTTCTCAAAGTCGGGTTCTCTATAGCCCGCACCGGATTTCTCAAAGTCGGGTTTTCCTTACACCCGCATCTAATTTATTAATATTGGATTTCTTACACCTAAACTGGATTTCTCATAAATGATTCAACTCACAAAGCATGGATAATACAGTCATCACATGGTCATCAATGCACCCGACGCATCGACTACGCCTACTCGACATACTGTTATGAGTCTCTGTCCGACACTTCGAATCGACCAGACACTCGGGGGCTACTGACGGGGATGTACTTTCGGGTCCCCTACTATTGGTATACCTGGTGCGGCCCAGACGAAAACATACCCGGAGGCCCAAAGAAGCCAAGAAGCTACAACTTGTAGTCCAAGACAACAACTCATTGTAAACCATACCCGGCTCCCTTTATAAAGCCAGGCAGGGGCACCCCCATAGAGGAGATAGACAACCCGCATAGGCATAACGAGACCACGTCTCACCACCACAATCGCCATTACGGCCACCATGTAACCTCATATCATGATAATCAGACAAGCATGAGTAGGTCTTTACCTCACAATGAGGGGCCAAACCTGGGTAAATCCCTGCTTGTCAGCCGTCCGATACTACCAGCACGCCATCTTCTCTCTCTATACGAAACCCTAGGTATCTCACCATGGGATTTGACGTGTTAACACCACGTCAATAGTCATGTACATATATTTTCTGCAATATGTAAACATTTATCAAAATATATGGACATTTTTATTTTCATACCATGGACATTTAGTTGCAAATACATGAACTTTTCGAAACAAGATCACGTAGTACGGAAAAAAGTGTTCACGGGTTTTAAAAACTTATAGGTGTGTTCAAGAAAAATATGTTCATGTATTCGAAAATATTGTTCAAGGGGTTCAAAAAATGATTACAATGCTTTTGAAAAAATGTTCATGCTTTCAAAAATCTGTTTGTGGGGTTTCCAAAAATGTTAGGTGTGTTATTAAAAATGTTCATGGATCTGAAAATATTGTTCACGATGTTCGAAAAATGTTGCCAGTGCTTTTGAAAAAACTTCATGCGTTTGAACAAATGTTTGCGGGGCTTTAAAAATGTTAGGTGTGTTCGAAAATATGTTCATGTATTCTAAAATATAGTGCACGAGGTTCAAACAATGTTGATGGTGCTTTTGAAAAAATGTTAAGTCTATTAAAAAAAATATGTTGATGGATTCGAAAATATTGTGCATGAGGTTCGAAAAATGTTGCTAGTGCTTCTGAAAAAATGTTCATGCATTTGAACAAATGTTTGCGAGCATTAAAAATGTTAGGTGTGTTCCAAAAATCTGTACATGGATTCGAAAATAATGTGCACGAGGTTCAAACAATGTTGATGGTGTTTTGAAAAATGTTCATGCATTTGAACAAATATTTGCGGGGCTTTAAAAAATGTTAGGTCTGTTCAAAAATATGTACATGGATTCGAAAATATTGTTCACGAGGTTCAAAAAATGTTGACTGTGCTTTTGAAAAAAATGCATTAGAAAATAACTTTGCAGGTGTTTAAAAATCTTAAGATTGTTCAAAACAATATTTTCATGGATTCAAAAATATTGTTCCCGGGGTTCGAAAAATTATGAAAGTGTTTTCAAAAATTGTTCACGTGTTCGAACAAATCTTTGTGGGGGTTTAAGAAAATATTAGCATGTTAAAAAAACATGTTCACTGTTTCCAAAAAGTTCTCGGGTCGAAACAATTTCACGGTGGTTCGTAAAAAATTCATGTGTTCGGAACATCTTTATGGGGTTAAAAAATGGTTACCTGTTAAAAAATGTTCATGGATTCCGAAAAATCTTCACGGGGTTGAAAAATATTCACTAAATGTTTGTGGGTTTGAAAAAGATTATTTGAAGGATTCGAGAAAAATGTTCAGGGACTCAAACAATATTCAAAAGATTGATGGACCCTCTCGTAGTATAGTACAATTTTTGTCTAGGGTATACTCAAGTGCAACTACATCATGTAGCTCTCTTAGCAAAGCTGCTATTTGCTTCTCTTTTCACGAGGAACAAAACTGCACATTGGGCACGTATCTTTTTTCATAGCAATTACTACCAGGTAGCTAATGGAGTACTAGTTTTGTTAGGTCACCACGTAACTACTTTTCCCAGTTAGCCCGTTTCCGTAGACACTGCAAAACTGAAACTTTAGGACATCTCCAGCCGTTGCATCTTCCAAGAGGTGATTTTTTGACTCTTGCGGTGGCGCCGGCCGAATTTTAGCTCTTGGTGTGGATGATTCTCCAGCCGTGCCCCCACCCAAGAAGAGGAGTGGTTCATCCAGCGGACGCGTGTCTCCACGGCGGCGAGCCTCCACGGCGCGCCCAGGCCTCGACGGCGATGATGAGGTGGGGCGTGGCCGGCGGCGAGGTTGTCGAGGAGCGCATGCGGGGCGCCGGCGAAGGGGCAGCCACGCGTGGGTCGTCGTCCTGGTCGTCCTCGGCGTGGTCTCCGGCCGTGAGCTCCGCCCTGGCGTCGACCCGGCCGCGAGCCGCGAGTGCGAGGTGTCTCGGTGAGCGTGGACGGAGGGGAGGCGGAGCTGAGCTGGGCGGCGGCGGCGTGCTGCCCTCCCGTGTGTGGGTGGGGAAGAGAGAGGAGAGAGAGAGCACGTGGTGGGCCTAGAGGTGGATGAGAAGAGAGAGGGGTGAGAAGCTACAGGTGGGCCTTTGCATGCAAAAAGACTAGCGCCGGCTCCCCCAGCGCGCTGGGTGTGTCCTGGGTGCATCGGTGCTATTTTCATCCAAAACGGCGCTATTTGACCTCGTGTGGGGCGTGACTGGGAAATTTTTGTCCATTCGACGCAAAAAATTGCCGGGGGAGGCTAGAGATACCCAGAAACCCGGGTGCCCCTATTCGTCGACCTATGCGATGCTAAGAATGCATCGCACACCCCTCCCGCGCTAATGGGCTCGGCCCACTTTAGACTGCTTGTACATGGGCCGCCCGAAAACCGGCCCATGTTCAAATTTGAACGTCTTTTTAAAAACTGAATAATTTTTAATCATGAACATTTTCAAATTTTGAACATTTTTTTTTAACATTTTTAAAATTTGAACAGTTTTTATTTCTGAGCATTTTTAAAAATTGAACATTTTTAAAACCGAACATTTTCCAAAACTGAATTTTTTTCAAAAAGTAAACATTTTTCAAATAGGAACATTTTTTTGAAAACTGAACAATTTTTAGTTTGAACAATTTTCGTTTTGAACATTTTTCAAAAATTGAACACTTTTTAAATTGAAGTTTTTCGAAAACTGAACAATTTTCATTTTGAACATTTTTCAAAAATTGAACTTTTTTAAAAACTGAACACTTTTTAAATTTAAAGTTTTTCGAAAACTGAACAATTTTCGTTTTGATCATTTTTCAAAAATTGAACATTTTTAAAAAACTGAACACTTTTTAAATTTGAAGTTTTCGAAAACTGAACAATTTTCGTTTTGAACATTTTTCATAAATTGAACATTTTTTAAAAACTGAACACTTTTTAAATTTGAAGTTTTCTGAAAACTAAACAATTTTCGTTTTGAACATTTTTTAAGAAGTGAAAAAATTTCAAATATGAAAAAAGAAACAGGAAAAAAACGAAATCTATACTACTATTAAACAAGCAAACATTTTCTTTCCTAAATACACCCCAACAAATATACACAAGCAGACCAACACCACCGGATCAGCCCCACCTGGTTAAATCGAACCGCTAAGATCAATCCAAACCTATTCCCGTGTGCACTTAGCAATTACGAAGAGTGGATGAAAACTATGCCAGCAGGAAAACAAGATCTTGACCGTCCATATCGATTCATCAAACGATCGAGATTAGTTTGTTCTCCCCACCTAGAGAAAGCCCCACATCCACACTCTGGATCCTCTAATCCCCGGTCAATCAATAACTACCCACAAAATTGCCGCCGCCAATTACGTTGTGATTGCCCGTTTCTCTGCATCTGGGCTCCTTCGACGCGAGCCATGCGAGCACCTGCGAGCTCTCTGGACCCTCTAACGCGGGGTCGCGGCCCTCTCCGGCGAGTTACCCGGAGGGTTGGACCGCCTCGCCCCGCCAACACAGCCGCCTTTCCTCCATACCTCCCTCTCGGGTTCATCCCTGACCACGTTGCATAGATGCGCTCGCGCAACGCCGGATACCCTCCCCACGGCGCTTGATGCCGGACATCCTCCCGCTGACGCGCCCAGCACCGACAACACTGTACGACGGAACCGCCACCACCACGGGTCGTTCTTGGAATCGTCCGCCTGCCTGACGGCACCGCCGTCGCTGCGGTCGCCTGGGCGTCCATCCGCGGCAGCGCAGTCCGGTCCGCAACTCAGGTCATTACGTTTCAATTATTTTCTCATTTTTCCATCCTGCCGGATCTGGGTTGGGATTTGACCCATCAAATCCTTCTGGATTGTATTGAAATTTCCTCTCCACGCCTTTTATTTTCTAACCTTCGTTAGGGAGCATCATGCTTTCCAGTTTCCAATGTTGTTCTCTCGCATAACATTGGGCTTCGTTCATTTCTAAACCTCAAGCAGGTCTGGGCCATTGTATCTCTATGTTGGTGACGCGAAAAGATGTTGATGCCCATTGTTTTTTCTGCTTGATTTCAGTCAGGAGCTCATGCGGCTGGCTCAGGCCCTGAATGAGATTAGCCTCATCGTGCAGGTTGCTGTTATTTACATTGTTATGATGTGGGCTATCAAGTGTCAGCCGAGCCTCAAATGCAATTCTGAACTAATATAAGTTCACTGTTACGACTGCAGTATCATGAACTCGAATATAAGTTGTCTAATATTTAATGTCCACTCACTACTATTCTTATCGTATTATTAGGTATGCCAGGAGGCTCATGCAATCATTGTTTATTTCTTTATAAAGTCTGAATGTGTAATATAGACTTCCTTCATCATTCTTGAATTATCTAACTTTGGGATGAAATTAACTCACGGTTTGGCATTTGGCCTATCGTTACAGATGAGAAGATAAGGTCGTACGTTCAGTCTTATGCAAATGCTTGGTATTGCCATGCCGCCACCGATATGCCATCCTCCGAGTCGCTGAACCTATCCACGCGCCATGAGCTCAGAATTAGCGGTGGCGTCATGTCGCTGTGTCGGACCTCCTTGCACGAGCTGCTGCAATTCTCAGATGTTTGCTGGAGCAAGGCTGCAATTTCTATTGAGTTATTCATGTGCAGGAGTTACAGGAAAATAAGGTTGGGGAGGTATTTTATCTGTCGAAATACACTTTAAGATAGTCAAATGAGTACAATGACGACCCCGTGTTCTGAAGTAGAAGTGAATTATGTGGACTATTTAGATTTTGCTAAAACTAATAAAATTGGAAATTCTGCTTCTATTGTAGTTTCTCAAAAGATAATGATATTTTTCATTGTGAACTCCTTTGGTAGTTATAGTCACAGAAAGGAGGATCTCAATGGAGAGAGAAGAAAGTTTGGTTGGAAGGAGAATTGAGGAGTTAGGAGATGTCATGGTAGCACCAAGATAAAGCAGTGAGCTTCTCATTACCTTATACTGCAGTGTTGTTGAATTAAAGATTTGTTGTTTCCAAGCACTAACATGAGGACATAGGCACTTACTAAATCACTACATCGTTGCACATGACATAGTGAAGTTAGCTCCATTGCTTTTTGACCCCAGCAAAGAAATGGCAGCAGATTCTTGATTCGTTTACCATTAAAGAGTTGCAAGGCATTAAGAGATTCTCTTGATACTTTGATATTATATATTTCCCGTCCTCTGTTGTTTTTTGTTCAATGTTGGCTAGCAGCTTTAGATGTTCAGCGGCATTGCAAGTTCGCTAAAAAAAAGTGGACATTGGTTAGAAGAGTTATATCAGGGTGATATCTTGGTAGAAGCTCATTATTTTCATAATTTTCCTTGGTGTCAGACAGCATCTCGATAGCCTTCTTCGGAAAGATGAATGCAAGAAATTTTGTGATAGCTGATGCGGATGCTTGCTTGTGCTCTAGGGCATTTCATAGAGCCAGATACCCTGCTACTACGATCCTTTTATTGGCAGAGCAGGAAGGAACATAAAGAAGCTACTCACACGGGTGCTAGAATCTATAATCTAATTTGTTAAAATATTTTCAGCTTAATTTCAGAAAGATAGAAGCAGCAACCACCACCTCGCACGCCTGGAGGCCGCCGCGGAGTAGCCCAAGCCTCGAGGCACCGCCGACGACAAGCACCACGCCTCGCTCGTGGGGGCGTTCATAGCCATGGATTGCCGTCCGTGCTCGGGTCGAGGGTCGGCAAATTGACCAGGGTGCCCGCAACGCGACACGGGCGTAGCAGTCTACCGCTTACGGGTAATGATCAGCGACCGCATCGTCGTGCAGCCATCTCCATCGTCCGTCGGACGGATGCGGGGTCCGTTCTAGATGCTGAAGCTACAGAGTATGGGAGCAAGTGAGCATAAGATGCCGCTTCGTTGATTATCCGTTTTAATTTCGTCTATTATATATACCAGATATACTCTCTATTATGTATGTAAAAACTAAAAAGTGACATTCAACTGAATCATAGAGATGTGTATTATAGAGACGTGCGTGCACGTGCAAAGCTACTAGTAGAAGAAAGAAAAAAAAACAAACAAAAAAAGGAAAAAATAAAATATCCGAAAAGTGCAGAAAACCGAAAACCAGTAATATTATCTATTGGGCCGGCCCACGAAGGGGGTGTGCGACGGCTCCCTATCGTGGTCGACGATAGGGATTTCCCAGAAACCCGTCGAAACATCAAAGAAGGAGTCGAACCATCAGCAAACTGAAATGGGCCGAGCCCAGAATCCACATGGGGTACGCGGACGGAAATTTCCCCCCGTGCGCCTTTCCGCTAGTTGTCTCCCTCTTCTCCTCCCCTCGTATATCCATCCACTGACTGGCGACTGCAAAACCCTAGCTCGTTCCCCTCTCCCTCTCGTCCTAAACCTCGCCTCCGTCTCCAGAAAAAGGGGAAACATCCAGGCGGCGGCGGCGGCGAGTTGCGACCATGGCGGAGCTGAAGCGTCTGTCGGAGAGCCGGGACCTGACCCGCATCGAGCGCATCGGAGCGCACTCCCACATCCGGGGGCTTGGTCTCGACTCCTCCCTCGAGGCCCGCGACGCCTCCGAGGGGATGGTCGGCCAGCTCCCCGCGCGCCGCGCCGCCGGGCTCATCCTCCAGCTCATCCGCCAGGGCAAGATCGCCGGCCGCGCCGTCCTCCTCGCGGGGCAGCCAGGGACCGGCAAGACGGCCCTGGCCATGGGCATCGCCAAGTCGCTCGGCGCCGAGACGCCCTTCGCGTCCGTCGCTGCCTCCGAGCTCTTCTCCCTCGACCTCTCCAAGACCGAGGCGCTCACCCAGGCCTTCCGCCGCGCCATCGGCGTCCGCATCAAGGAGGAGGCGGAGATCATCGAGGGCGAGGTCGTCGAGATCTCCATCGACCGCCCCGTCTCCGCCGGCGGCTCGGGCGTGGCCTCGGGTGCTACCGCGGCCGGGAAGACTGGGAGGCTCACGCTCAAGACCACGGACATGGAGACCGTGTACGAGCTTGGTGGAAAGATGATTGAGGCACTGGGAAGGAGAAAGTGCAGAGCGGGGATGTGATTGCGCTCGACAAGGCATCCGGGAAGGTTACTAAGCTTGGCCGCTCCATCGGGAGGTCACGGGATTATGATGCCGTTGGTGCCCACACCAAGTTTGTCAAGTGCCCTGAAGGAGAGCTCCAGAAGCGCAAGGAGGTTGTGCACTGCGTTACCTTACATGAGATTGATGTCATCAATAGCAGGTAAGTCCACGTCCCCTTCCCCTTCCCAGGAATTTGTCCATTGTTAGAGAGTTAGAACCGAGAATATATATATTGTATTCACAAACAATTAAGTAACTTTTCTTACCCTTTGTAATTCTGACAAAAGTATTTGCATTGAACTTGTATAATGTACAGTAGTAGATAGAAATAGCAAATGGCACTTAGTTTTGCTCACTATTGCCACAAGAAAAGACCCTAGAGAAGTTTATGTTCTGCAGTATTAGTAAGTAGGATAACTGTCGGCAGCTAAGAGCTACCCTGACTATCCATGCTGTGTTTTTTGTCACCATTGTGATAAGACTAGACACCATCCCACGAACTGTTTCTTGTATTACTACAAAATCTGCACAAAGGAACTTTTTTACTGTTTGCAAGAGCTTATTCGCTTAACCCAAGGATGGCCTGCAACCCTTTATTAATGACTGCCTTATACTTAACTTCCCCAGCCTGAACTGTGAAATTATCTGCTGTAGCTTGCCAATCTGTTGTTGTTCTAGACCTGACCTATACTGATACAAGCATAATTATCTTTGTGCTGGTGACGAGGATCACCTACATGGTAGTTACTCGACCTAGTTTTGTGCTCATTGCGAACAAATTTGAGCAGATGCTACTGATTAATAATGTCCTTTGTCCTTAACAAAGCCTTTTGTCCCAAACAAGTTGGGGTAGGCTAGATATGAAACCCTGTCACGAGGACTTCTCAGGAGGTCACCCATCCTGGTACTACTCTCGCCCAAATGGGTTTCATATCCATGGGACTGGCTAGTTTTTACGTTGGCTCGCCAAGCCTATCACAACCCTTAGATATGAAACCTTTCATGAGGACTTTCCAGGAGGTCACCCACCCTAGTACTACTCTCGTGGGTTTCATATCTATGGGACTGGCTAGTTTTTACGTTGGCTCGCCAAGCCTATCACAACCCTCCTCCTATTGATATTTTTTTGGCATATGACATGCAACGCATAATTTGATGCAGAAATTATAATATATTTTATCATCTTCATGTCATGACCAAATCAATGCTGTACTAGACCACCCTTTCATGTTTGCTTTGCCGCTTGTTTGAATGCTAAAATTTGCTGCCTGGCTGACTGTTGAGGGCACCATGTTATCCCTTGGCAGAACTACCAGGTACCAAATGCTAATTGTTACTCCCTCCGTTCCATTTTAATTGACTCACATATATCTTGATATGGATGCATCTAGACACGTTTTAGTGCTAGGTACATACATATCTAGATATATGTGAGTCAATTAAAATGGAACGGAGGGAGTACCTGCAAAGCCATAGTTCTGATGTGCTATTTGGTTCAGCAAATCATTTCTGAGGTCAGAATCTAGGTAATCAAGATCCTGCAACCAATATCCACTGCCTTTGAAACCCCAATCTGGTCAAACAACTGTGGAATGTAAATAGAGTTAGGCAGATAATTCAAAGGCGCAATCGGGAGCACACACCAATTTAACCATCCCATAAGATTAGCTGATACCTTAGAAAAGATGGTCTCCTTGGATAGTTTATATGGTTTTGGATGCACAAACTGGGTTCTGGCCTTGTTTTTGGTTCACAGTGTTATCCAGCAGATTCCTTTACTAAATGAACGATCTGCAGTCTCTTGCTTTGGCTCCCAGTTTGATACAGGGATACTCATGTGAAGAAACATGGTCCTGTGAACATATCAATCCTATTGGTACAAGTTAGGCGACGCATGTATAAGGAAAATAGAACCTGTGCTCAGAGATGAGTTAGACATATCTTGCATCGAGACATTCAGCAGATATCTTCAATTTTTTATATCTGTAACTGATGTTTATGCTGGCTTTACCTTTTAGCTGAAGTTCTTCTCAACCAAACTATCGACATTGTTCTATGCTTCTCTTAGATGATACTGCCAAGTTTGAATAGTTTTGACCTTCTCAATTACAACCTTCCTTATACCAGAAGGGTGATTTTCCCAACCCATCATTTATAACATCACACGATACAGAACAGTATTTTGTTTTATATGCAATTTTGAGTGTAGTTTACTGTGGAATTTAAGTGCCTCAGCCGAACTCACTGTTATTATAATATTATCTTTTTATTCCTGTTCAGGACACAAGGTTTTCTTGCACTTTTCACTGGTGACACTGGTGAGATTCGTGCAGAGGTCAGGGAGCAGATCGATACAAAAGTTGCCGAGTGGAGAGAGGAAGGAAAGGCTGAGATTGTCCCTGGTGTTCTGTTTATCGATGAAGTCCACATGCTAGATATTGAATGCTTCTCCTTCCTGAACCGTGCTTTGGAGAATGATATGGCTCCAATCCTAGTTATCGCGACAAATCGAGGTATTACAACCATACGTGGGACCAACTACCGATCACCACATGGTATACCATCCGATTTCCTGGATCGCCTCTTGATCATAACAACACAGCCATACAGCGAGGCTGAGATCCGGAAGATATTGGACATCAGGTGCGACGAAGAAGACGTTGACATGTCTGCTGATGCAAAGGTTTTGCTCACAAAGATTGGCACCGAGACCTCCCTCCGGTACGCGATCCACCTGATCACTGCCGCCGCTTTAGCTTGCCAGAAGCTCAAGGGCAAGGTGGTGGAGATGGAGGACATCAGCCGAGTGTACCAGCTCTTTATGGACGTCAAGAGATCAACGCAATACTTGATGGAGTACCAGGACCAGTACATGTTCAGTGAAGTGCCAGGGGAAGATGGGGATGATGCCATGCAGTCTTAGATGGATGATGTTACGATGTAACTGGGGTTGGTCTGTATGGTTCGTGTATCTTGGATGCTTGAGGATTGTTTAGGTTAGTGTTAAGCCTAAGATGTTGTTACCTGGGAAGCACGCTTGGTGGATGCGGTGAGCTATATTAGCTGCTGTAAGTTGGTGACTTAACAGTTCAATGTATCCTAGGAATTTTCGTCCCAGTTTGCAGTTGTGGGGTTCGTTTAAATTCTTTGGTACTATACTATGTCTACTGTCGACTCCCACGGCACCTGTGATTGTGTGATCAGCTTTCATAGCAATGTTAGTCCAGAGCGAAAAGAGAGCTCACTGGTCAGGTCAGACACTATTTTGCAAGTATATAAGATGTGAGAACCCAGTTTTTAACACTAGTAGTATACAAATGTAGGTCTGATTGTGCATCATGCATGGCATGCATTCCATACATTCATAAGAATTTAAATTCAAGTAACCTGAGAACAAATAAAAGCTGAAACAAATTAAAATGGCAGAATGCAAGTGAATAAATATCACTAGTTAAATTATCACTTCTTTTATTTGAGTGTTGAATGTTTGGAAGTATGCAACTTGGAGGGAAAATTACTCTAGATGTGGGCATCGAGCATGTATGCTCTGAGACCACGAGGTTCTGGAAATTCTTAACTTAGTGGGGTGTTAGATTTGGGTTAAAACTGAGCATACTCTTGTTGCTGCTTAGCAAGTGCCGTACATGTCTATACCTCTGAAAATACAGTAGCTCATGTCCTGAAGGTCAAAACTGCTGTAGTTTGCTCTGTGTGTGCATGCCTTGCTAATCTTTCTCTACAAATAAATTATAAACTGAACCTTTTTAATTGAAAACCATCAGCAAGCATGCCTAGCCTTTGTAGTGCTCAGATTTCAGAATACTAGCTGTACCTTTGTACCATAATTTAGTTGCACTGGGCAACTAATATTCAGAGAACCCTGTAGCATATATTTGGTTTCTGACATCGGAATTCAGCTTCATAAAATCTTCAGGCACACTGCGATGAATACTTAGTTGGCACCCAAGCTAAATGAGTCATGTCCTGTACTGGTCATTCCAGGTTCACAAATTACATCAGTTTGCTGCAACCTGTAGTCCTCGAGAAGCCAACTAGTACCCACCATGAACCCGCCGCCGCGCTGGCCGCGGCTGTGCTGGCGTCCCGCAAGGCCGACCGTGCCGTTGGGGGTCATTTGACTAGTCCTCGTCGCCGCCGCAGGCAACCTTCGACCCCGCGTCCGAGCTCCCCTGTCGCGCCGGTGGTGACCCCGCGACCCAGCTCCCCTGTCGCGTCCTCTCCGCCATCGGTCCCTGCAGGTGGGAGGCTGGTTTGCCCCTCGGCTTCCTCGACGGTGGAGTCCGTCCCGGAGGTGCAGCGTGTTCATTCGACCTTGCAGGCCTCAAGTACGTCAGGGCTGACCACCACCGGAGGCGCTGTTTCCGGCAAAGCTCGAGGGGCAGTCGATGGGTTCGTCAACGTGAAGATACTTGAGTTGGAGCCTCCTGTCCTTGGTCCATCTTCAGCGTCGGCTTGTGGCAGCCTCTCTGCGGCAGCTGCAGCTCTTGAGGCCGATGGAGGCTGGGCGCATGTGGGTGGGCGGCGCCGCTACGGCCTTGGCCCTCCCCCTGAGTCGTCCAAGGAGGGTCTCGAGCGTCGCCTCGCATTCAAGCGTTGGGCTCGAGGAAGGTGTTTTCGTTGCTTGGAGTATGGCCACCAGGTCAGAGCATGTCGCGGGCCATTCAGATGCATTCGTTGTCGTGGCGCAGGTCACCGGGAGAGGTTCTGTCGTGCTCCCTCTCCGGTTGCTCATGATTGCTCTTGAGGCCGATGGAGGCTGGGCGCATGTGGGTGGGCGGCGCCGCCGCTCATGCTTGCTCTCCGGTCACCAGCGCTATTGGCCAGCAACACCGCTCCCCGTTCGACCAGCCTTGTCCTCCACCGGAGGTCGTTGGCCACTCGTCGTCGCCACCGAGGTTCCCATCTGCGTGTTGCAAAGATTCTTTGGTCTCAACATTTGAGTCACAGGTTGCTCTGTTGCGCTTGGAGCTGCTTCAGAAGGTTGAGATGCTTCGTTCTGAGATTCGAGATGCTCTAGTTGAGCTTCAGGTTGCGTTGCGTGTCTCTTCGCCGCCTCAGCTCCAGATTGGTTCCGCTGATGAGGGGGCTGAATGCTTCTTTGGAGATTTTTCTCCTCGTGGTCTGCATGAGATGTCGTCTGTCATCACCGAGTTTGGAGCTCCAGTTGTGCAGGTCATGCCTGGGCTGCAGGAGCCTGGTGGGGAACCATCTACGGTTCTTCCTGTGGAGTTGGGCTCATTGGAGTCCGTGGAGGTTGTTGTTGTTGAGGAAGCTCCTGATCCTTTGGTGATGAAGTCCGTCCGGTCGCCCCTCTTTGACCGTGAAGGTTTTATGGCACGTCTTGACGCGCGGGTCTTCGCGGAAAAGCTTGGTGGCTTGCTCGCCTGCTTGGAGGCAGCTAGCCCTGGATCTGGCAAGGCGATTGCTTGCCTCATCGCAGAGGAGTCTTCTACTGGTAAAATTAAGAAGGTGAAGAAGGCTCTTAAGAGCATAGGCAAGAAAAGTGGTGGCAGCTGCGTGGTCCTTGGGTAGTCGTCTGTCTGCGGTTGCTTTGTTTGTGTGGTGTTGTCGCTTTGGGGGTTGCTGGTCTTCGGTGTTGCCCTTTGTATTTGTGTTGGTCTCTCCCTTTTTGTTGTTGTTTGTTGTATGGTTTTCGCCCGGTTTCTTCCACTAATAAACCAGACAACTTCTCTCTTAATTAATATATGGGGCAAAGCTTTTGCCCCACAGTTTCTAAAAAAAAAATACATGCTTGGTTTATTTACATAAGTCGAACAGCATGTTATTTCTTTTATCTGGTAGTAGCATTTAGGTGACCAAGTAAGTAACCAAATGCCAGCCTTGTCATTCTAGTACATGTAGTAGATGAAATTGATTTAGTTGAACCAGTAGCATAGCTCATGCTATCTGTTCTTCAATTATTTTCTTTCACAGAGAGAGATAGATAAAAGCCTGTAATTTACTTAGCCAATTATTTTGCTGAACCATGTGAACTAAAATTCATCCATGAGCTGAAATTTGAGTGAGGTAAATAAGAATAATCTGAGAGCATTAACATCTGAGATATGGGAATCAATTATTCTTCACTCTTTTAATATGTACTGCTACAGCTGGTTCAAGAATAGATCCGAGTGTATATCACCATCATCATTGCATTCATCTTAGATTTTCTCTGGAGTTGGTCCTTATTGGACTCATTTGAATTTTTCAGAAACCGCGATTCCGTAGGAAGCCAACCCATCGAATTGCACTTATTATCTTACTCCCTCCGTATATGACATAGAAATTTGAGAATGATTGAGACATCCTTTTGTGAACGGAGGGAGTACATTTTATCAAAGTATTTGCAATCTACTATCTGTGATATCACCTGCATCAAGGAAAAATATATGTTACGAATAATATGACATGGATCATGTTGACCGACTGATGGAGTAGTCGGTGAACTATTTATGGTTGGTAGTTCGAACTCTTTTGTGGAGGATGTCAAGCCATTGGAAGCGGGTTCGACTACGGTGGATATCACCCTTAGGTTAGTAACAATTGTCTTCCTGTGCTCAAGCGCCGTAGTGACCGTGTTGACCATACGACCTGTATGGGCGTGGCTGAGCTGGAGTAATACCATCTATACGGCATATCTCCCAGGGATGGAAGTTGGGAGTGGCCTATTTGGCGACCAACTGTGAGCGGTTTGGGAGTCAGCGGTTTGGGAGTGGCATATTTGGTGATCAACTGCAAGAGGCCTCTTCTGTAGGCATGTTATGGACGGGTAGCTCGTTTTCCCAGCTACGATGCGAGATATGTCAAACAAGGTGGGTGAAACAGCTATGCGATCCAAAATCCGGTAGTGAGTGCAAGGCACGATCACCCGGATTGCGGATCGTCTCTGGGTAAAGTAACACACCTCTGTAGAGTGTATCAAATTGTGACATTATCACTCCCTGTCAGGGACGGATCCAGGTTCTCGAGCTTGGGTGTTCAAAACTTTTTTTTGGGCTACACTATAAAGGATTCAAATAGCTAAATCAAAACTGTTTTCCCATAGCTAGATGATGTTATTTGTGTTGATCCAAATTCGTATATACTGATAAAGACCAACTTGTGACGAGGAGAGCTGGACTGCATCCGACTTAGGGTTTTATGCCACCATATATACCTCTTGTAAACCGCCGGTTGGATAAGTCGCACATTGTAAATCCCCGGCGTTTGTAACCTCACCCGATATAGTGAAGTATTTCTGGCTGACGCCCGTGATTTTTTATTTTTCCACGTTAAATCTCGTGTCCCCGTTGGTTGATCTTCCGCTTTCTTCGTCGTTTTCTTTGCTATTGTTTATAACAGATGAATGATCGATTCTTTTCCACAAAATTAGACAATAATTGCTACACAATCATAATATCTTAAGCTTAGTTTGATGTTAAGTAGTTATTTTGCTCAAAACTACAACACCATTGATACATACATATATTTTGCAATAAACATATGATTTTGTTTTCCAAATATTTGGGTGTGCAGGTGCACACCCATGGCCCTATATGAATCCGTCACTGCTCCCTGTTCCTGTTCCGAGAAGGAGCTGCGAACGTGGCGAGAAAGGAATCCACATGGGTTTCTAGCGGCTCGTGAGACAAGAGAATCATAAATTATAAATAAAACTTGACACTTTCTCAGAAAAGTTTTTGAAAAGCACTGAACTTCTGAACCATTTCTCCTAGTAGTTAATAGTGCATTCAAACACCATTTTATTATGTAGACTTGTTGAGTACATCCGTGTACTCATCCCCGTAAACCCCTCCCCTGCTTAGGTTGCTGAGAGCCGGTAGATGATGAAATGGAGTATCCGGATGTACATGATGAGGAGTTCGAGGAGGAGGCGGCAGGCCCGGCTCTGGCCCAGGGCAAGAGGTGCGACAGCCTGGGGCCCAACTGAAATAGGGGCCCATATATGGTACGCATTACCTACAGGGCAGAGGAAAAAACAGAAAAAGGCCCATTTTGGTCTATTGCACAGTCAGCCCAGGCATTATTGGTCGAATTCGCCCTGGGCCCATGAAATTATAGAGCCGGCCCTGGGAGGCGGCACTCACTGAAGACGAAGAAGGAGTCGACTACTACTTGGACTTTAGCGGGCAACCCAACGTTGATCAGTAGTGTTGTTTATGTTACAATGGCGAGAGAGCAGTTCGGAGTCGGTCTTGTACTCTTATCGTTGTATAGGATAAACTCGGTTTACATTTCCTCATGCTTTTGGAGCTCTTGGTGTAACCTTTGTATTAGAGCATCTCCACCGGGGGCCTCCAAGTGACCCCCCAAAGACCCATTGGGGGTCCGGACGGCCAAAAACGCCACCAGCGGCACCCCCCAAAGGGTCACCCCGAGCAAAAACATGTCCGACACCCCCGAAGAGGCCTCCAAATTCCCGAAGAGGCCTCCAAATTTGGAGGCCTCTTTGGGGGTGCCGGACATGGGGGCGGACATGCGTCTGACAGGGGAGGCCCGCCCGTCGAGACAGCGCCCGCCTCGCCATGGGTTTAAGGCGCCGTGCAAGAGGCCGTTCCGCCGGCGTTATGGCGACGCGTTTCCGTAGGCGACGAAGGGACGGGACGGCGATGCGTCTCCCGCACGCCTCGCATTTACGGCGGCGCCTGCTGAGCGCCCAGCCTTTCCCGGCTTCCCAAGCGGCGCAGTGGCGGAGACGTGTCGCCGCCATTAACTCCGACGCGACGCGTGCTCACCCACCCGTCGCTTCCCGCCGAGACATTGGGCTGGCTATAAAGAGGCCCCTGCCGTGCAGCCATTTCGCCACACCAGCACCGACGCTCGCCGGTAGCCATTTGAGCACATAGTCCAGCCGTAGCCAGTTGAGCACATAGCCATGCCTCGCCGCCTCGCCACCTCATGGGCCACGCTCACCCAGGCAGTGCGCCGCGCTCACGGCACGGCGCAGGAGGACGCCGCCGCCGCCGACGAACAACCGTTTGACTGGGTAGATGTGGACGACGTCGACGTCGACGAGCAAGAGGAGCAGGAGCCGGTGCAGGACCCGTACCCCGGCCAGGAGCCGCCGCCGGAGCTCGACGGGGCACTGCCGCCGCCGCAGCAGGCGCCGCAGCAGCCGCTCCCGCCGCCGCTGTGGCCTGACCAGGTGGTTGCCGCCAACTCATTTGAGAGCTGGCGCAACGAGCAGGCAAGCCGCCAGGTCAGGCTTGGCTACGAGGTGGTTGGGGACGCCGTGGAGGCCGCAATCATCCAGGCCTCCATCCTGACCGCGGAGCGCGACGAGCGTTGCCGCGCCTTCATGGCCGCCGAGCGGGCGGCGTACGTGCAGCTCAACGCCCAGGCGGAGGAGCCCACGCAGCAACAACTCATCGCCCAGGCGGAGGAGCTAGCGGATGCGGCCTCCCGGCTGCGCGCCGAGCGGGAGGCGCACGAGGAGCTGAACCAGATGCGCCGAGCGGGACGCGCACGACGAGCTGAACCAGACGCGGCCGAGAGGGATGCCATGCGTCGGGCGGCGAGTCAGCTCCGGCAGGAGAGACGTGTGCGCTCCCGCTTAGCCAAGGCCGCGCATGACGACGAGACTGGCCTGAGCGGCGGCGTTTAGATTAGGCTTTAGTTATCGTTTTAGTTTTACTTTGCAAACGTGTTAGTCTAAGTTTGCAAACGTGTTAGCCTAAGTTTGCAACTTGTATCGGTTTAATTTAAATTTGTATGTTTTAAAAATAGTTCGAATGCCGCGACCGACACAAGTTTCCGCCCGCAAGGTGTTCGATGATTTGCTCGCGTTTGGGGGGCGGACGTTTGGGGTGCGCCGCTGTGGACGCGGTCGAAAACATGGGCGGACACATGTCCGGCATCCCCCAATGGAGGCCCCATTGGGCAGTGCCGGACACGAATTTGGAGGCCCCGGTGGAGATGCTCTTATGTCGCGTTTTGAAGCTTGTTTGAATCTTGTAATATAAGTTCCTGCTATGGGGAACCTTCCTTGCAGGCTTGCAGCATAGAGGAAAGAAGATGCTAAATGATGGAAATATATATTTTTAAAATTTGAAAATATATTTAAAAGTGTTAAAAAAATCTGGAAAAAATTACGCATGGTGTCAATGATGTATACTAAGCGTGCAAAATCATACTAGTACGGATTTTTAATGTTATGCGCTACACGGAAATGAAAAAAGTTGAAGATTTGCGGGAATCACAGAAATACTCGATTGCTCGTTTCTTCTAGAGGCCGAGTGGCGGACACACACCACGCCACCGCATAGCACAAGGCAATTTCGCGAGTCGCGGCAATCGATCGTTGAGAGGCTGCCACGGCCGGCGCGGGGCTCCTCGGCCGCGTCCCCACCCGCGTGCGCCCCCCGCCCCGACGTGGTTCCGTTCCGTGGGGGCCTCGTCCTCCATCTCTCACTCCCCATTCCCCTCATCCTCCGCTCCCACTCCCACTATCAACCCAGCAACCCACCACGCCCTCCTCGATCGATCGACTGCCGGCGCCGGCGCCATGGAATCCAACGACTCCAACTCCGCCGCAGGTACGCTGCCGCCCCCGCCTTTTCCCCCGTTTTCCTGATCGAAGTGGGTTTAGCTGCCCGGAAATAGCTCGATCGCGCCCTACCGGGGCGTCCAATCGAACGCTCCCGGATCCCCTCGCGAGTCGCGACCTTGCTTTTTATTGCTTCAGCCTCGCATAAACAGCTGCCGCTGAATGCTAGCGTTGCGGGCAGCTGTGGTGTTTGCGTGTCGGCGCCTGTGGCGAGCTCACGAGTTCGCGTTCTGCCGTGCAATGTGTCGACTCTGTTCGCTGTTCCTCTCTGCATCTGCTGCTTATAGGAGGTTACTCCTCGAGCAGGATACTGAATTGTGAATGGAGCTTGCATAGGTCTCTCTCGCAACACTCTGAGAAGAGGCTTCGTGCTGACCGAGTGATCGATCACTTGAGCACAACTTGGATTGAGGTGTTCAGTTTAGTGGCATGATCACATTCTATCATCATATACAAGCTTAAGAGATCGCAGTTGTTCAGTTTAGTGGCCGTCTCGAAGCCAAATTACACATCTAATAAGAAGATTTAGTTGCAAATTAAGAAATCAATTGAGACACACTGTGCAGGGCATAAGACTTAACTGAACTAATGCCTAAAAAGCCTGCTCGTTCTTCCTTTCTCTCATTTCTAGGCAACTTACTGATTTCTTAAGCACCCACCCCTGCAAGCTGAAGGATGCTCACCTATATGTGTCTATCTTCGAAGCACTGAATTTGGACATGTTGTGCATAAAAATCAGTGATTAATATATATGTACACATTTATCAGGCACTCATGGGTTTAGGTTCAGATAATGTGAACAGATGATCTCCAGCGGCTCACATAACTTGGTGCTTGGAGTTCATTTTCAGCACTTACATAGTACCATAAGTTTTGCCTAGTATCTTGTGCAAGGCATGTGCACTACGACCAATATGTTCTAGTTGTACCAGGAAAACAGGCACACCAGTTAAAGGTTAATATCGTGTATGCACAACTTGCACACTCACCAGAGTCTTCTCAGTCTGTTTGTTGTGAAATACAAGTATCTGGAGCCTCATATAACAACTGTTCGCATGATTTCACTGCATATCATGTCACAACTGAAAAATGACTTTTCATAGATGAACTGCTGGTAGATTATTATTTATTTTGTGCGTATTTGAGATTTTGACTTACATCTATCAGCATTGAAGGAATCTTGGAGCTTAAACTATGGTTATGTAGCCTGACCGCAAATATTTTGTATTCTTATCACAGGAGGTAAGACACAAGAAATTTCTGTACCTCCTGTGGAAGGTATAGCTGGAGGAGGGACTAGTTATGGCTGGGTGGATGGAGGCTTACAGGGGTCAAGTCTAGGTACTAGTGTGATTGACCCTACAAAGATACACTCAACAGATCTTTTGCATGTGTGGTCTATGCCCAGCACAGCAAATGTTAGCCAACAAGAGGCGCCTCGACCTCTGGAACATGTAAGTTGTATTTCATTTTATTAGCACTGCTGGAAGGATCATGAATCTCTTGATTCCACACTTCCGTTCCCTCAGTTTTTTTTTTACATTTACTTCGGACATGATGTTATTCGCCAGTTTTACTCATTTATGATCTTGTAATGCTCTGTCACGACCAGATTCCTCATATTTTTTTCTTGCTCCCAAAATCGCTTCAGGTTAACCTTTTGGCAGCAAGAAATGAAAGGGAAAGTTTTCAAATTGCTTTACGCCCAAAGGTTTCATGGGCCAGTTCAGATATTGCAGGGCCTGTTCAGATTCAGTGCACTGATCTATGCTCATCCTCTGGAGACAGGTATGTTTGTTTAATTTTTTTTGGGAGGGGATACCATCATTTGTGAATTCTACTTTGGATGATTACAACAGTGTTGTACCAGGTTAGTGGTTGGTCGATCTATAACATTGCGACGTGTGGTGCCTATGTTAGGTGTACCAGATGCTCTTGTGCCTATTGATCCGTCGAATCCGCAAATAAACCTACTTCCAGGGTACTGCTTCTGTGCTTTAGATAGCCATGACTGAAACACATCAACTTTATAATTGCTAGTTCACTTTTGTTTGTACAGGGAGACAACTGCAATATGGGTCTCATTAAATGTTCCTTGTGGGCAACAACCTGGACTATACGAGGGTGAAATATTTATTACTGCTGTGAGAACAGACGCAGAGTAAGCTTTATTTGCTGCTTTATATTTGGTTGTGTACTTATGTTCCATGGTAGCATAATCTGCTCAGATTACTTTGGCACGGACATAAGCTCATATTCTAACCACTGATGCAAGTGCTCAAATGGCATACTGGAACGAGAGATATTAGTACACATTCTGTATATGAATATCTGATAGAGAAAACATATAAATGTCAGAAATAGTATGCATAACCATAAAGGTCATATTTTGTAAATATATATTATCGATGGACAATTTCAGCTACGAGATCTCGATATGATATCTTCAGTTGTTTCTTCTAAAAACCAAGACATTGTTTTATTTGTGCCCCAAGTTCTTGAACTTGTCATGCACTTGCGTCATCATCGTTTCATACGAAGTGCTCATTCGAAACCTTGTGTGAGTTCACGAGTCTGATTTTCTTATGTGCCTTCAATAATGTATGTAATCGATGGGGTTCAGTTCATGAAACGAACATCTTTAAAATAGTTTTTGTTCATCCTGAACCTAGAATTCCGAGTTTAAGTCTCAGATGCGGCTATTCTGGATGTGTTCTGTTCTGATGCTTGCAATTGGTCATGTGTGTTCAGACGACATTTAGCCTGGACTTGTATATATCTTTGTGCTGTCAGTGATCTGGTATTCGAGTTACTAAACACTATTTCTCCTGCGAATTTGACAGCAGTTCCAGGGCAGAATCTTTACCAAAATCTGAGAGATACCAGCTGTATAAAGAATTAAGGACCTGTCTTGACGTCACTGAATCCAGAGACTACTCATCATCAGAGGAATTGGTATGTTACTCTGTCAGTACTTAGCGACTAGCTATATAATTTCTTTTCTTACAGCGCTATAACATGTAGGTACAAAGACTATCGTCAACTTCAACCACATTGAGGAGCATGCTACTACTTCCAGCATTCCAGGACTGTCAAGAGAATAATGGATTAGGGGATATGATGGATGAAGATGTTATGAACAATGTTGCAGTTCGTGTGAAGTTAAGATTGACTGTTTGGGATTTCACTCTCCCACTGACACCTTCTTTACCTGCTGTTTTTGGTGTATCCTGGTAAAAAAGATATAGTATGTAGTAACTCTATAAGAAGAATCCACATGCCTTAGATGTTGTGTCATTCATTTTTCAGACCTGCAGTTCAGAATTTATGTTTGTTGTCTGTGGGTATTGTAGCTATCATGACTCCACATTTGAATTGTATCTGTATGCATTTGCCGTCCTTTAACTATATATTAGATATCTGAAACCGTCATTGAAGATCGGTTCTGTTTGGAGCATGGCACCAAAGGCTGGTATGATGCACTGGACCATCACTTCAGGTGGCTCCTCCAGTACAGAATTAGTCCATTTTTCTGCAGATGGGGCGATAGCATGCGTATACTTGCATACACATGTCCTTGGCCTGGTAATGCATCATTTTTTAAACAGTATGCTGCTTTATGTAAATTTATCCCCTGATGTGATTTCCTACTTTGTTTCTATTCCTTTAGCTGATCATCCAAAGGCTAATGAATATTACTCTGATCCAAGACTTGCAGCATATGCTGTACCCTACGCGCCTATCCTGTCAAGGTAGTGCTAGAATTCTACTAAATTTTAATCAGCTTGCTTAATCATCTTTTGTTAATTTGGCTCCTTTCTTGATGCACAACAGTACTGATGCAGCAAAAAATTCTCTGCGAAGAGAGGTTGAAATCTTGAAAACAGAGGCTCATTGGTCAAAAGCTTACTTCTACTTGTGGGATGAGGTGCGTTATTTAGTTACTTCTCTGCTATATTGAGTGACATGGTTCTACACCACAGTCCACAAAGTGCAAGCCTTGCTATGCTTATATTGCGCCACGTGACGTCACATCAATTTCAGATCCAGTAGGGCCTGCCCAGCTCTATGCAGTTGGAACTATATTTTAGTTATGAGTAACAGAAATAAGAAAATTGTGTTCGGTTTAACCATCTTAGATATAAAAGATATACTGCCTCCATTTCAATAGTTGGTTTTCTTGTCAAAAAACTTCTCACCAGTGTATTTGATAATTCTCAAGTCCCTAGGCAACCTTCCAAAATTGCCCCTATCAAACCTATGAATTTCATCTACTTTATTACCCCATTTTACGTGCATGAGATATTTTAAATGTGCGTGCATTAGTCAAAAGTGCCAAGTATTGGGAAACTAAGAGTGTAGTTAGTTGTTAATGGAATTTAGGATTTTTTTCAAGTTTGGATGCAATTGTTGTTATTATATAATGGTGCCAATGCAACATGTCGAGAATATTAAATTTGCTATTAAACACATAGTGAGTCATCAAATCTGTGCAGTACTTTGTTAGATATGCAGATAACACCGTTAGCCAGGCAAGTAGAACTAATAGTGAAGCTTACTTGTATGTGCATTGCTGGCTGCTCAGCTAACCCTTCATTAATAGGTTCCATAAGTAGACCCCAACTTCAGTTAGCCACATAAGTTACTTCTATGCTCCTAGTATATCCTGATTCTTGAGGAAACTTTATAGTGAGAGTTTTGTTCTATGTGAGTTGTGAGTTGTGAGTATAGATTCGAGATTCGACCTTATATCATATATATGCTAGTATAGTAGGCGATGGTTGCATCTCAGCATATTGCATCTTGGGATATTATCTGGTGCAAACCACGAGGTACGTACAATCGCTCAAACCTTTTTGGTTTGAGCACCAGATTAACAGAAAAAGAAATTCGGAATAAACTTTTGAAGGTAGACCCCAGTTCAGCATCAGTTCATTCACTAGTATTTCAAGCTTGGATTCATTCTTTTTGCGGAAAAAATGCAATTTCTGACAATCTACTCCCTCTGTATCAAAATATAAGATGTTTTAGACATTTCAACATGGACCACATACGGATTGAAATGAATGAATCTACATACTAATACATGTCTAGGTACATCTGTATCTGAAAAATGCTCAATATGTAAAACATCTTATATTTTGATACGGAGGGAGTAGAAGTTAAGTTAAAATGGAATATAATAAAACAAAAGATTATTCATGGCAAACTTCAATGCTTCATTTATCCTAACTCACTTAGTTCAAAAATGAAATTGCTAAGGGTTATGGAATAATCTATGGAGCATCTCGTTCTTTGTGGAAATTTTTCATGTTGATCTGGTGCTGAAACTAGAATGGTTTCTATTATCGCACCTACACATAGTTTGCACTGGATATGTCACACTTGCACGCTGGTGCTATGCATGCCCTGAAGTCCTTAAGTGCCAAACCAGTTGAATTAAGGTGATACGTGAAACCACGTAACTCATGTATATGGCGTACTCTGTTATTCTTATTAAAAAGAGATGCATATGGTCATCTTACATTTTTTCTTATTGTTTCAGCCACTGAACATGGACCAGTATGAAGTAATCCGTGATATCTCCAATGAATTACGGACATACACACCTGATGTGCGTATTTTAACAACTTACTATGCTGGTCAGTATACTTCCATACCTGTATCACATATGACCAAATATAAAGTTCTTTCTGTGACAAACACTTGTATAAGAACATACTTCCTTACTTGGACCTGAAATGAGTATATGTGCAGATTTTGTACTGTGAATTATTAAGAGATCATTATACTGACATAGATGTACAACTAAGTTACTTAATCAGAAATCTTAGCAGATACGCTAGAAACAGCTAGTAATTAAAGTTTATGCTGAATATGATTTAGTGCTCAGTAGGATGGGGGACATGTAGAGAAGCAAAGAAGCATGGTGAAATGTTAAGTTATGGCCAAATGAATCAACCACGGGTTGAATAATTACAGTTTACTGGGTGCTAGCATGCAGTTTGAGATGTTCGAAGTCCCAACTAGGTTTAGCTACTGCTATCGAGGTTTGATGTACTATAGGATTATTTATTTATTTTATTGCCAAGATATATATTAGCTACTGTGCTTGCTTTCTATACATTTCCTGGAATGAACACATCTGATTACTTGCTTGTGAATCACGAGGTAAAAACCTTTTGTTGCCCTGCCTGGTATTAGGTTTTCTGGACATTTTAGATAACGATTGTATGGAAGTTGACCATGACTGGGAAGCTCTAAAATTTCTCTTAATCTATGTCAGTTTTCTCTTATAATTTGAATGGCTCATGTAGGTCCAAGTGGTTCTGAACTGGCTCCTTCTACATTTGAGGCTTTTGCGAAAGTTCCAAATGTTTTACGTCCTCATACACAAATCTTCTGCACTAGGTATGCATTGCTCGGCACTTACGTGTTTGTTCTGGATTGCTGAAATTGTGTGGGTATTGCCAGTCATGTCCCTAGGTTGCAAAAACATGCACCTGTGATGTTATTCTGGTGGCATGATATGTAAACGCTTTACCGGATTTATTGATATGAAAAAAATCTATTTCAATTTCCTATAGCATTTATACTTATGATAAAAAAATTGATTCACAATGGTTGGTTCTAAACACGAAACATATAAGGTTCAGAAAATTGAAGTATTATTCTGTTATCTCTATCTTGAATTTTCTTTTCATATTAAAACCGTCCCTAGGCTATTCATCAAGTGCACAAGGTTTAAAAAATTAGTGGTAGTTCTGTTAACAAAAATAGACCAAATTATATGACACCTCCTCCATTCCATAAAATAAGGCGTTTATTTTTAGTCAAAAGTCAACGTAGTACAATTTTGACCAATCCTATAGCCAAAAACATGATCGTCTACAAGATTTGGTAAACATAGTATGAAACTATATTCTGTGATGAGTCTATTTATATATTTTGTACTCTAAATGTTCGTATTTTTTGCTATAAGATTTGTCAAACTTAATATACGTTGACTTTTGACTAAACTTATATGCCTTATTTTGAGGAACGGAGGGAGTACTATCAACGCCCTGTTTGAGAGAAATTTTGTGCTGAAACTGACAGCCCTGGTACATGTTGGGGATGTGTTGGCACTATGTGGAAGTGAGGCTAGTAGGATATTGGTGACTTGGTGCAAAGTGCAAACTAATGAAAGTGTCCTGCATTGTTCAATCTTGGACTCGTTAAAAAAATGTATATCTAAAAGGACTTAGGATCCACTTCCATCACTTATATTTTGTTTCTTATACAGCGAATGGGTTCTGGGCACAAGAGAGGACTTGGTGAAGGATATTATTGCTGAACTACGACCTGAGCTTGGTGAAGTAATTACAAATTCTGTCTCTGTAATTAGTTTTGATTACGTTCATTTCTTTCTACATTCTTTTACTGAAGGGAGGAGTGATCCTTCCATAGTGTTAAAAAACATTCTTTTACATTGATATTATGCTTCTAATTCTAGTAAACATGTTCATGAAGCTACGGCATTGTTTTCTAGTTTTCTGGATAATATCGTTTATCATGTATTGGTATAAATTAAATATTCATCAGAACTAATTTCAGGTTGTTGGGTGATAATGCGCCAGCTTTCATAGATTTGTGAAAACATGGTATTACAAAAAAAATTATGATCCCAGTAAAACTGCATTGACACACATTCCTCTGTGTACCATCCTTATGTACTATTCTCATTTATCCGATGCTCTAGACACTGGGTGTCTGTAAATATATTTTAGTTAGTGCCTGCACTGCTGGTACTCTGAGGCGGATTTTTTAAAATAGCTCTTCAGATCTCGTGGGCTTCTTTTTAGTGATGCAGTGAGAAATTTCATGCATGTTGCCGATGCAGTCAGAGGCTCAGAGCTGTGCATACAGTTTTACTTATATGGTTGCGTAGTGTTGTCATCGGCATAAAGCCTACGGCTTTAACTTAACTATAAACCACCTCAAGTGTTCTGGTAAACTTCCTTAAAAACTATCCTGGTCAATGACATTTATATGGTTTTCTCATTAAAAGTGGCTTCTATAATTTATGTTTTATCTCTCAGGTATGCTTGTGTTGATGTATATGAGCCTCTCTGTTTTTGTAAATTTGTGGCTTATATCTTGATGAAATCATCTCAATCTTATCTAGGAGTGGTGGACATATGTTTGTATGGGACCCTCTGATCCTCAACCAAATTGGCACCTTGGGATGCGTGGTACCCAGCATCGGGCAGTGATGTGGAGAGTGTGGAAGGAGGGCGGCACAGGATTCCTGTATTGGGGTACCAACTGCTACGAGAAGGCTATGATTCCAAGTGCTGAGGTATTGGAAAACATATTATGTAATTAGCGTCATTACTCTATTTTCAACAGCAAAATTACTTGCACATGGGTTGGATGTTGAACTTCTATGCTTATGCGTGCACACTTTGCTTGAAGATAGATTCCATGCAGATCAAGCAGTATGGCACTGTAAGAAAGACATGCATTAGGATGCCCGCGTACCTATGCAGCACCGATACAAATACGTGTATCGGTATCGGGCCGATACGGATACGAAGATACGACATTTTGAAAAAACGTCGATACGAGGATACGTTTTCAGTCTTTAAAATAAATAAATACATGTAGTATCTAGAGGTGCCAAAGTGATCACATAAATTATATTTGCATTTGGTGAGAGCATCAGAGAGGAGGCTGAGAAAGCAGTGTGCTGCTGGCTGCCTGTGACTTGCAAGGGGTATCACCAATTCTTTTAAATGCTTTATTTACCGATATGTTGCCAATACGTATCGAAGAGGTATCATGTCCGAATTGGTATCAGATACGGTATCCGACACGGACACGAGCTCCGAGCAAGGTATCCGTGCAGCGTAGCCGCGTACTCATGTAATTCTAATATTTAGATATACGTTTGATAGATGAAGCAAGAGAATATGAGCAAGCTATCTGTTGGTGTTGAATAACAAGTATAATTGTGTGGAGTGTGGACCGTGAAAAAATAGTTTTTTTACTTACATTAAGACTAGAAATCTGGTAAATATGCATATGGTAACTCTTATTTTAATGTACCAATAGATGATTTTCTTAGATTTGAAAAGTGTCACATGATTTATCTGTTTAAGCTTAAACTGACTTTTCAATATTTATGTTGTTATACAATCTAATATTTAATATGTAATATTCTATTAATCTGAATATGTAACACCTTTATTCAGGCTTGAAAGTTTGTTTTTGCATTACGAAGTTAGACTATAGTTTTGTTCAACTTGGTATGTTGCCATCTACACCTCTACAGTGGACAGTGGTATTTGTTCTTATTCTCAAACTGGTGGTTGCAGATCTGTTTCCGACGTGGCCTTCCTCCAGGTGATGGCGTTCTGTTTTACCCTGGCGAGGTGTTCTCTTCGTCACATGAACCAGTTGCATCGCTCAGGCTGGAACGCATTCTCAGTGGCATGCAGGTGATACTTATCTGAGAACGTGTGTCAGTGCCAGTCTTCAGAATTATGGCCATTCATATTTGTAGTTCAGGAGTACCTATTCTGAAGTAGGATTTGTTACTTAGCTAAGCTAGTTCATTTTAATCCTACTTCAGCTGACTCTTTTCCAAGTCTACATCTTCTTCTAACCAGAATGACTGTTTAGAAACATTACATAACCAAAAAAGAGCCTTCCAGTGTCACGTGCTGGGATTGGTATAGGTCCTAGGACTGATGAATGTGACACGGTTGGGGGTACAGCTCCGAGGAGCGAAGGTTGGCCGGCCATGGTGCCGATGATGAGAGGGAGAGAAGGTTGGGTACGGGGATTAGATCTTTACTAGTTTATTCTTATTCATTGGATAATCCATGGAGTACATGGTGTCCTTTTTATAGGGAAGACTTGACTTGATGCCAAAATGGAGAATCCTAACAAACCATATATCTGTCTTCCTAATTAAACCGATCTGTTTCCTAACTCTATAGATATATCCACGCCTCTGTCATCCAGACTTTCACTTGTTTAAGTTGATTTTCAGTACACAGCTACCAGCCGTGGATACTGCAGTTCTGAAAGTAATGCAGTGCTAGCTCATGCTTATTTCTCGATTTTGTAACGCAGGACATTGAGTACTTGAACCTCTACTCTTCAAAGTATGGCAGAGAGGAAGCTCTGGCACTCCTCGAGAAGACTGGCGCGTACCTTGGCCCGGATCGCTATGCGCATGACCATGGACCGGTCGATGTGATGCGTGGCGAGGTATACCGCACTTGCCGCTCTTAAGGGCAGCACTCCTGCTCTTCCGTTGCAGCATATCCGTTGGTGTTGTATATGGTTCGTTACACATGTCATATGTATTAGCCAACTGAAACTCAGCAAAACACTCTTGACCAAACTCAGTGAACGCTGGATGCAGATACAGTACTGGAGTGGATAGAATGGTAGTGTGCCCTGCTGGCCCTTGCATATACTGTACGATATTTCCAATGTGTGTGCGGTTTCTTGCTTGCCGCGAGTTTTGGATTAATTAGCAATTCAGTACCTGGTGACAGAACCCAAAACATGAGAAAAGTTTTGGTCAAAAGCGCCGTAACAAGGCCCATGAAAGGCCTAGTCAAATAAGGAATCGACTGGCCGACAATGCCAGGCTGCCCGTTCAGCAACTTGTACGGACAAAAATCTATCTCCTCAACGAACATATCTCGGCTGTCAGTCTTTTTCACTCGCAGCGACACAAGCTTAGCCATTCTGCGACACCGACAGATGGGTCCCGTCCATCTTATCCGGGCCCTCCCTTCAGTTTGTACGGCCATAATGCCCGCTGCCTCCACGCAGCGGCATCACAGGCCACACAAACACACGCTCCCTCCCTCTCGAAGTGCATTTTATTTGCAGCATCGGTTCTCTTCTTCTGGAGAAGCGACACCAATGGTGCCCTGTCCCTCTCCAGCCCGGTAGATCGATCGATCCATCGCTCACCAGATGTGGACGAGGCCCCAGAGGCCAGAGCCATTTCAGGATCCGGCCAATTGCATACGTTATTTGTGTACGTTATCCTTGTTGCAAATGAAATTACATCTCCGACATGATCATTATCACAGATCCATGATCATTCGAAAAGATCTCCGACATCTCCATTGGCGATTAGCTCTCGCCTTGATCCACAAAGCTGGCACTGCACACACCAATGCTTGCTTCTCTGCTCGCCACTTGGCCCATCGATCGATCTATGTGCATGAGTGCATCACTCATCAGTGTATGTGACGCTTGCTTTGCTTGCGAGGTCTTCTTTTCGGGTTAAGAGTCGTAAGCTCATCCTGCCTTATTGCAGCAGACTGTAGGCGCTGTTGCCGATGGCCAGGTGCATCAGCATCAGCGGCACCAGACAGCTGGACACCGCTAATTAGCAGCAGCGCAAGTACGAGTGACTGCACATTAGCAGTCCACCCAGCTAACCCAGCACTGTCATCTCTCCCGGTTTCGTCTTATCACTTGGAACATTCTAGAAAAAGAAAGAGAGAGAACACACGGCCCCTCGCCGATCCTGGAGATCAAGGTCGAGGCAGGCGATTGACGACCTGCACGGCCGTTCTCCGATACTCTGATCTCACCGAGCAACGACCGTTCTCCGATACTCGGATCACAGGAATGCTTGCACCGCGGCCGTTCTGGTTTGCTGTTTCTGTTGGGAGTCTGTCAGAGTCGGTTGTCCATGTCCGGCCAACCTGACGTCAAGACTAATCGTTGTTTAGCAGTGACTTCCCCATTCATGCATGCTCAGCTCGCCTGCACATATCTCCGGGTCGCACGACAGATCTTGACGAATGATCACATCCATAAAATCTGAACCGAAAGAACTACTTTCACCCAGTGCTTCTCTTAAACGGAGAAGCACAAGGAATTTTACCCGGTGCTTGAGGTGTGTCTTGGTGAATACTCCCTCCGTTCCAAATTAGTTGTCTTTCATTTGTACAAAAGTGGATGTATCTAGACATAAGTATAGATACATCCACTTTTGTATCTAGATACATCCACTTTTGTACAAATGAAAAACAACTAATTTAGTACGGAGGGAGTAGGTTGCTTGGGGTTTCCCTTACGTGAAAACGACTTCCTCTTTCACCCAAGGGGCACGATGATAGGTTCCACCGAATGATTTCTCTTTTTGCTTCCCAAGAACAGGTTCCCGTGAATAAATGATTGAATTGTTGCATATGCCCCATTTGTCTCCAGCTGCTTGGCTGTAGTGACCAGCCTTTCCTTTTCGTCCGGGAGCTGATTATTGTTTCCTGTAAAGTGTGTGATCTTCAATGTATATAGTATTTCAACTTTACAGCCACGCGAAATTGTTTTGGCTTGGCGATTGATATGCAAACAGCTTGACTCCATGGACCATGGCGTCTTCACAAATCCAGGGGCGCAGCGCAGGTGAAAGCAAACCTTTCGTCCTCGTGGGATGGCGGCGCCACACGACGCTATCGAGAGGAACAGGAAAGATCTTTGGCGGAGAGGGAGGACCACGGGCAAATGGGGAACGTGTGACTGAGAGCTTGCGAGAGCTGGAACCGAGAAAGAACACACCGTCCAACAGCGAAAATAGACCATGGACCGAAATGGGAGGGTAACCATGGCCCATTTACTGCTGCCTCCTTTCATTTTTGTGCTTGGAGAAGCAAAATCATTTCCGTTAGTGGCGGGTTGAACCAAAAATACCCACATATTTCTGGAACCCCCCCGACTCTACAGTGGACAGTGGCGAGCGGGAGGCGACTCCGGCTTGCCCAGCTCCCGCCGGCGCATCGGGTCGATTCCCCATCCTCCACCGGCCGCTCCGGCGGCGGGAGGGTGCGGAATCACCGGATCTGCGCTCCGGGTGAGTGGATCGGGGTGCGGGCGGCGCCTCCGTGGCGGGAAGGGCGGCGCCGTTGCGCTTCTGGCGCCTGCGGCTTCCCCTCCTCGGCGTCGTCTCCGGCGGTGCTGGTGGGCTGCAGGCGTCCTGGCCCTGCCGGTGTTTGCTCCGGCGTCGGCAGGTGCTCGTGGTGGTGCAGGAGTGGCGGGGTCCAGATCCCTCTGGTCGCCTTCGGCGTCGACGGCGTCGGCGCGGGCTCAAGGCGGCGGCTGCGCTCTGGTGGACTTCCAGCTTCCCCTTCTACGCCAAGACCCAGGCGGTGCTCTGAAGACGGCGGCTATGTCGGCGGCTTCCTGGCCGCGGTTCGTTGCAGATCGTCGACTCGGGTGGAGTTGGCGGCGGCGCGCGGTTCGGCGGACACCGTGGTGCGGCGGCGTCGGTGGTGCTGGGCCCTCAAGGATTGGTTTGTAATTTTCTGGTTTCCTGAGGTTGTTCTGCTAGTTCTTTTTTCTTTGATCTGTACCCTGTAATCTCAAAAAAAAAAAATTTAACAATTAAGGGCAAGAAAGAAAATAGAGTAAACTCATTTAGAAACTTTTTGACACAAGAGTGACCAAAAACGGTTAGGCCCGTGCCGCCGTTGGTTGGTCTCACGTGCCCACCAACTACTTCTGAGTTGTCGTGATTTTTATGCATATTCTTTGTTTCACGATATTTGTTCTTCGTTCTTGCGAAATTTGTTTCATGAAATTCAAGCCTGATGTCGCAAAAAAAAACAAATAACGACACATGTTGTCGTTTCAGACGTGGCGAACTGTGAGGCGGATGGTACCCTAGCCGGGCCCTCCTCCATCTGAACCATCCCGCCGCGACCAGCGTCTTCTGTGGGTGTGGCATGGCCGTTTTTAAAGAAATGAGCGGCTCTTGGGCGCGAGTCGTGCCGTGTGGAAAACTAAAGGCATCGCGAAATTGATGGTTAGGCACGGGTGGCGTGGGTTGAGCGTCTAGTGATGGTGTTGTCGCCTATGTATTGATCGTTAATCTTACGATCGAAGAAAATAGAGATGGGGATAGGAGTCTGACATATCTCGCCAGAGACGACCTAGACAGTGTGTTTACCTAAATTTATGCTCGAGATGAGTAATATTCATGACGATCCCCGAGACCCTCATACTATGACAAATTCTGAAAGATAATCATAGATATAGGACCCGATCCATCATCGATGTGAAGTGGGTAATGGATGGTCACTGATACGTCAATTTTTAGATATTAAAAGGATAATTACAGGTTGAAAAGGGGAGCAGGGCAGATTACAAAAGGGTTTTAAAATATCAAAATTATCTAGGTTGTACTTGCAGCCAGGATTTGAACTTTTGAGCATACTTAGCTCTGATTCTAAACTTCAACAAGTTTAGCTCACTTTTATTGATAAATTTCCATTCCTCAAAGCATGGACTATGGTCTTTGAAAATTGTGTTATTCCTGACAAGCCATATCCTCAGGCAATTAGGATGATTAATTCCATAAAGAAAAGTTGCTGGATTTTTCCTTCATATCCTCAAAAGCTTCCATTAAGGAGAGGTTTCTGATCCTTTGGGGGGCACACAAAGTCCCAACATTGGGCAGCAAAAGGACATGACCAAAATATATGAACAAGAGTTTCCTAGTGATTACACTTCATAGTAGCACAGTCATAAGACTGAAGATGAAAGTCTTCCTTGCCAAGAGGTTTTTGGTGTTCAATCTATCATGTTAAGAGCCAAACGAAAACTTTGTGCTTGCTTGGCAAGAGATTCTCCAAATCGAGGAAGGAACATTGGGGGGGGGAGCATGGTGGGTACCAATCAATACCTTGTATGCTTTTTGGGAGGAGAATTTGTCAGTACTCCAAATGTAGCTCCAAGTATCAACATGAACCCAAATACTAGAATTTTACTTGTTGCTTCCCGTTAGTTTGTATCTTCTAAATTTCGGCAGCATGATGTTGATTTTGTTGATTGTACGACCAGCAAAGTGATTCAGTTGTTTATGTCTCATCTTAGCTGAGAAGAAGAAGATACCTATTAAAGGGCTTGTAGATCTAATGTACACCGGGGGGGTCACGTGTGTACAATAGTTTAGATTGGGTTTGAGATTTGTCATGAAGTTTCGTGTTCCAATCGCCCTGCATGTTAAACTAGCAAATTGAAACTTTCATGCTCATTGTTAACCTAGGTTGTTGAAAGTTGTATAGAATCCTACAAGCCACGTTAAAACTTGCAACAAACGTGTAGAGGCGTCTAACTCGTTTTTGAAGGATGAGCATGTGATAGCCGTCGTGATTTTAATGAGATTGTATGTTATTCATTTTAAGATTTACTCATGATCTGCGAATCATGGTACGACATGATGGTTGTAGCTAGGTGATTTTTTTTATGACCCACATGCCAAACTCCATGTTATAATTTTATTTGCTAGAAATAGTTGAGTTGGACAAGGAGGAGGCAATCATGCCAAGAAAGAATTATCGTAGAAAAGAAAAGAAGGCAGCCACAGAAGAGTTTTACTGCCACGACAAGAAAACCAGAAAAATCTCTGCCGCTGCAGGCTGCCACGACAGAGAAAACAGAGAATTCTCTGCAGCGACAGAGTTCATGGCAGAACTTCGTCAAGTTTGTCTACCACAACAGAAGTTCGAGAAGATGGATTTTTTCGATAATGAAGTGCTTGTCTTCTTCAACTACAAGGGCTATACCCGATCACATGATAATTATGAATTGATTGTGATGTTTATCCTTTGTTGTTTGCACCGTGTTTTCGTACAATTCGTTTTAATAGGATGAACCCTCAGTAAAAATATCAAGAGTATAGTGTTCTCCCTAGTGTAGCACCGTCTGTAATGTGTGTCATTTCGAGGTGCATCATGTCACATGGGTACGACAGAATTGTTGCGTATGAGGCTAGTGCGAACAGTTCGCACATCAAGTACACTAGGTTGGCATGATGGTCATGAGCTCAGAACAGACCCATCAATAGATGAACAAGAGTACGAGGACTGCACTGCCCGATGTGCTTCATCGAGTTCTACAATCACACATTGAGTGGTAAGCTCCATAGCCTACCTTTAGGGTTGGATCATGATGTGGCTGCGCTAGGAAAGTTTTTGTGTGCAATCTTTACACCCATCGCAACCCTGCATGTGTGTATTAGATGGAGTGGATCTTGTGGTGTGCTATTTCAATGACATAAGAGTAAAAGCACTTGTCCTAGTTGAAAGTGCATGAGCCCTCATGTGTGGTTTTGGTAATTAATGACAATCTCTATGGACTACTGGTTGCATTGAGCTATCCTTGTAGGGCTTGTCCATTGGCAATGCTTGAACACCATGTGTTGGTATCAAGATTGAAAGAAGAAGATAAAGTGATGACCAAAGTAATATTCAAGGTGTGATCGACACAAATGGCCATCTAGAGTTGAGCTTATATATTAAGAGAAGAAGATGAAGTGCAAGTTCAAGAGAAGCATATCGAAGAAATCCTATGCTTGAAGCTTGTCACCCATTTGGAGATATTGTTCAAGTGAAGATGTGCCTTATAGAGGCTCTCCCGTATTGGTGTATGGGGGAGCGATATGTGAGTCTTCACCAAGCAAAGCGCAATCAAGAAAGGTGGTCCACTTGAAGAGATCAAGACGTCATCATCTAGCTCAAGTTAAATGCGCAAGGGCAAATGTATGATCTTGATAGGGTTTCTATTTTACCGGTCTCATGGTGTTAGTGGGAGACCGAGTTATAAGATAGACGGCGTACTATCAAGAGGGGCTCTCAAGTGAGTAACTTGATCGTATCTTTGTGGAGAGCTCAAACCTTTGCATACTTGGCATATCATCTTTCTTGGTTCTTATTTTGCTTTTATCCATGTGAGGATTTAGAGCTTGTGTTCATCTCCATACCAAGCTTTAGTTTATCAAAAACGGATTTTATATGTATGTCTTGTGTCGTTTTTGATGTTGGAGGTTCTACCGGTTTGTCTTTTATAGAGAGGTCTTAACTTTCCTCATTTGGTATCCTCCTCACATGATGGAATATGATGTTTCTCTGCATGATCTTGTAAAGCTCTTCGTTACGATTCCAACGAGCCCAAGATCATCGAAATCGGAGTCGGGTGAAAAAGTTCTTGTAGTTTTCGTTTTGCTGTTTCTGTCAGTTTTCAGAAAATCGGAAATATCCGGTTGGAAATATCTGACTACCATCAGAAGGTTTCAACAGTTGCGCGGCTCTCTGGTTTGGGGTGGAAATTCCGGTCCAAAGTTGAACCGGAATATCCGGTTCCCTGTTTTTCCTGCAACGGCTCTATTTCATGGGTCCTATAAAAGGTCCCTTCTTCCCCAAAGAGATAAGCTCTTAAGCGCGAAAAGCCCCCCATTGTTGACCTTTTTGAGCTTGGATTTCTCTCTATTCCTCCATGATTCTTGCCTCCAATTAGAGGGAAAAGAGAGTGGAGATCTAGATCTATATTTCCACCAATCCATCTCTCCTCTAAGTGAGGGGAACCCTTTGGATCTAGATATTAGAGTTCCATTTGTTGAGTTCTTCTTTGTTCTTCCTCTCTTCTCCCCCCCATAAGCATTAGTTGCTTTTGGTGGGATTTGAGAGTGAAGGATTTGAGCAGTTGTGCTCTTTCCATTGCATTTGGTGCATCGGTTTGTGCTCTCCACGAGGATTCGTGTAAGTTGAAACTTTGTGAGCTTGTTACTCTTGGCTCTTTGGACTCTAGACGCCATTGTGGTGGTTGAGATTTTTTGTGGTCACTTGGGACCTTTTGTGGTCATTTGGGAGCCCCCAATTAAGTTGTGTATGTGTGCCCCAAACTTGTTGTAAAGGCTCCGGATTCCGCCTCGAAGGATTCCGATAGTTGAATGTGAACCAATCCTTTGTGGTGCGGTTCATCGGAGAAGAAGGTGAGCCTATTGTGGCGTTGAGACCAACCTGTTGTGGTGGTCTCACACCTCTCCAACGAGACGTGCTCTCCTAAAAAGGAGGAACTCGGGAATACATCATCGTCTCCGCGTGCCTCGGTTATTTCTATACACGAGCTCTTTACTTATGCACTTTACATTGTGATAGCCTTCGTGCTTGAAGTATTCTATATTGCTATCACCTTGTTGCTTGTGTTGCTTAGCATAAGTTGTTGGTGCACATAGGTGGGCCTAGTATATTTAGGTTGTTGGCTTGTTAATTTTACACCTAGTTTTATTCCGCAATTATCAAGCCTAAACCGGAAAAGTTTAAATCACCTATTCACCCCCTCTAGGCGACATCCCGTCCTTTCACTAGTTGGTAACTTCTCAACCACCTCACTAGGGAAAAAGGATAGGTATTGTCATAGGCCATGTCATAAAATGCAAGGCAATACATTGTACTTAGTACTTAATCTACGATGTTTTGTGGGTGCACTCACTTAGGAGTGTTATCTTCATTCCTTATGTGGGTGGGTCTCATATCTACCACGGTTTAAAACCGTGATAGAATACATGGTGATGTGACATTGAATGCATCTGCCTTGAAAATTTAGTCCGTGGTTGATGCAGATACATTTCCTACAGATCATGGGGTTGGTCTCCCTAGGTGAACCGTGGTCGATAGATCTAACACACCTTCAACCATGGTTGACGTTTTGTTGTAAAACTCGTTTGACGGGAAAAGGTCATCCTGCCACGAAAAAAAGTCATGGTAGAAGGTGACTTTTCTTCTGTCGTGATATGATGAGGATGGTTATGGATATGTTGCTCCCCACGTAAGGGAGGCGTTGATAAATCAACAGAGGCAATGAGGCAACATAAATTTCCTATTTCCAAAGAAGGAGAATACTTTATTTTCGGATGTCGCCTCCAAAAAATCCATGAAATTAGCGCTTCCCTTTTTGGCTAGACAACGAGATGCTTAAAAGGGCGACCTGAGAGTCCTCCCAGGGGGCCATTGAAAGAGTATGCTAGCTCTTATTTTGTTTTGGAGCTTAATGACAACACACTAACAGGACTAACAGTGTTTCTAAGTGTCATCAGGTATTCAATTAACAACATGCCAAGTCTGAAGATGGAAGAGAGAAAGGGGCTCGAAAAATGGACTGCAGGAACTTTTGGCCGCCGGTAGTACCGCTGGTATCTGGCGGTAGTATCGTTCCTCCTAGAGCAGTACTACCATAGCATACGGGTAACCTGCTTCCGGAAATAGTACCACGGCTAGTACCGTGCCTTTCAGGCAGCGGTACTACCTCTGGAACTACCGCTGGAAGTACCGGCAACCTCGAATTCCGTTCTGTTATCGCTACGGTACTTAGAGGGTACCTCCCATGTACTACCGATGGCGCGCTTCAATTTAATTCACCGAGGCCAGCGGTAGTACCAGAGCTGTTTCCCAGTAGTACCGCTGCCTGGCAGCAACGGTTGCATAGCGCGCTACGCTGCAGCTGGGTAGTGGTACTACCTAGTACCGCTATAATCACAGGTAGCGGTAGTACCGCTCTTTCCCAGCGTAGCACCGCTGTGCACTTTTCTGTGCACAACGGTTCGATTTTCGGGGCCCCTATAAAAGGAGAGCTTCTTCCCCAAAGAGAAGCTGCGATTTACATTCTCTCTCCTCCATTAATGCTGAGCTTCAACTTGGGAGATCTCCCACTCCCACCAACCAATCGCCTTGATACTTTGAGGAGTGAAGGAGGAGGTCCCGATCTACATCTCCACCGAAGGAATTTCGAATCCATCCATCTCCTTTGTGGTTCTTGTTCCTCCTTGGGTTGCTTGTAACCCTAGGAGTCCTTTGTGCATTTCGGAAGCCTCAACTTGTTTGCGAGGTGATCCGAGACATTGTTGGGAGGCTCCAACTCATTGTGGAGTTCCCCGACCTTTGTGTACGTTTGGTCAACGCCTCTGAAAGGACATTTCTATCCCTATATGTTTTGATGTTTGTTGACAACACAATAAGCGGACTAATTGTGTGCTAAAAGATTTACAGGTTCATCTTATATATTCACACATGATGGTGGGATTTCTCCTCTACAAGCGTCAAGCGAGAAGTTGTAGTTTTCCTAGGTTTTACCTTATAGGAAAACCGTACTATCAAGAGGGGGATCCGCTGTGGAGGTTTTGGCGGAATCAATCTTGTTTACATATTTTGCACAAACCAAATATGCACACCACAGCCATCCCATTCCCTGAAATATGTTGTGTTTGGCACACTTTCCTGGCTTCGGTAGTACCGGATGAAATGGCCCGGTAGTACCGAGCTCGCTCGGTAGTACCGGACTTGGTACCGAGCCAGGTACCGACGAACGCCAAACGCTACTGCATTCGGGTAATTCCTAAGCGGCAGTACCGGAAATATTTTCGGTAGTACCGATCCCGCGCTTTCCGGTAGTATCGGTGGAAACTCCGGTAGTATCGGGCGCTCGCGTCGCCTGGTCAAAATGTCTGTTGACTGCTGCTTTCTGCCGTTCGGTAGTACCGGGCCGTTTGGCCCGGTAGTACCGCGCGTCTGCAGAAAACTGGCCAACGGCCATTTTTGAGTGGAGCTATATATATACTAGTCTTCTTCTCCAAAGAAGCTAAGCTTTCTGAAATACTCTCTCCACCATTGTTGAAAAGCTTCAATCTTCTAGATCTCCCACTCCATCGGTTCAAACACCTTCATACTTTGAAGAGTGATGGAGGAGGTCTAGATCTACACTTCCACCAAAGCAATTTCGATTCCCCCCACTAATCCCTAGCAGATCTTGTTACCTCTTGGGTTCGTTGAACCCTAGACGGAAGTTGTGTTCTTCGTGGCTTTGGCAGCCACGGGGAAAAGCCAAGAGCCTCCAATTGAGTTGTGGATGTGTGCCTTGGCCTTGTGATTCTTGTGGCTTTGGGAGCCGCGGGAATTTTGTGAGAGCCTCCAATTCGGTTGTGCAGTGTGCCTCATCCTTGTAAAGGTTTGTTGCCGACCTCGAGGGCATCATAGTGTGACTCGTGGAACTCCTCATTGGAGGATAACACGAGGGAGATACGGTGTGCCATATCAAGGCTATTCGGGGCTCACTTGTGACCCCGCACCGCTCCACCGAAGACGTAGCTTCCATTGGGAAGTGAACTTCGGGAATCATCTCTGCGTCACCGTGTGGTTATCTCTTATCCTTCCTTTACTTGTATTGCTAGCTTAACTTGTTTAGAATATCTTGCTAGCTTGTTTATTGCTCATCATATAGGTTTGTTCACCTAGTTGCATATCTAGAGAACTTATATTTGAGCAATTCCTCAATTTGATTAAAAGAAAAAGAAAATTTGTAGTTGCCTATTCACCCCCTCTAGTCAACCTACTCGATCCTTTCAATTGGTATCAGAGCAAGGTCTCTTTATTAAGGGCTTAACAACCTAAAGAGGAGGATGACTACCGAGGATGAAGTAAAACTTGCTAAAGAACAACAAGATAAAATTGATCAAGAACAATTTGAGAAAGAACTAAGTGAAGCGGGGATAACCCTACCTGATGATAATGCCCCGATCACCATGAAAGCCATGATTGAACTCTTTGGGTCATGAGAGGCAAAATGGTGGACGATGTATATACTCGGGTCACTAATAATCAAAATGCCTCTTCATCAACCAATGCCTCTCATGTATCAATATGGAGAAGCCAAACACCTCCTTGAGGAGAAGGAGAATAGGATTTATGAGCTTGAGGGGCATGCACGTGATCATGCCGATAAAATTGGTGAGATAGAAGATCAACTTGTTGAGGAACAATTGTTCCAGGAGCAACTTGAGGAGACCCAAGCCAAGGATTTATCCAAGGAAAAAGAAACCCGTGAAACCTCTATTCAAGTTGCTTGTGATCTAAAAACTAAAAATGATGAGCTTGTAGAGAGTCATAACAAACTCCTTGAGAATTTTGAGCAACTTAGGTTAACCCACAAGGTGACCTCAAGTGAGCTCACAAAGCTCAAGGAGTCAGATGCTAAACTACAAGCTCAATTCATATATGCTAGCTTCACTACTCCTCACAATGATAAAGATGCAAATGCTTGTGCTACTAACCCCTTATGTCTTAAAGCATCTCTCATGGAGGAGAACACTAGGTTGAAGGCCCAACTTGAGAAGGGCCTAGCCACTTGCATCCAAGGGGAGAAGAACCTCAATGATCTTTTGAGCAATCAAAAGGGAGTGGTTGGCAAGGAAGGACTTGGGTTTACACCTAAGTCCAAGAAGATCAACAACAAGAAGAAGAAGACGCCTACTTCCCCTTCCAAAGATATTGCTTTTGTGAAGGAGGGGAGTTGGCCAAGACGAATGCCAACCCCATTGTGATTGGTGATGCCACCAGGGGCAATGCCACTCACAATGACTTTGCGGGAAAATATAACCCTTCATATGTTCTTATGAAATCGAGAAATGGTTGTGTTTTTGCTAAATATGTTGGCACTTCATATGGAGATGATTATCACTATGCTATTTGGGTTCCAAAAACCCTTGTGACTAACAAAAGAGGACCCATTCCAAAATGGGTACCTAAATCAAAGACTTGATTTCTTGTAGGGCTTTTCTTCCGGTGGATCTTCATGGCTCATTGATAGTGGGTGTTCATCTTGTTGGGGGAAAGATAACCCGGTAGGCCCAAGGACAGTGAAACTACGACCCGCCAGGAGGAAAGACTGGCGAGGCCCACCAGATCATCTTGGGCCGGGCTACATTGGTGGACCAAAGAGTTTGTCGGTGTAACACCCTGAATTTTGGCCTTTTTAAAAAAATTCCAAACTTGCGTTGTTTCTATTTATTTCAAATACATTTGGAATTAAACCTCAGGAAAATCATTTTAAATCTTGAACTTTTACAAATCTGATAAATCAAGTGGGATCTTGTGCTTTCCAACTCCCTCTCACTTGGTACTTGGATCTGTGAATTTACCTTGGACAAATATTAATTTGGGAAATTCTTTTTCCTCTTTTAAAAATTACCCTTTTAATTGGCCTTCCAAAGGAACCCCTAATTTTATGTCCCCAAAAATTCTGCAAAAATTAGGGAATCTTCCCTAATGGATGTGGACCTCATTTATAAAAAAATATGGTACCATGACTTAAGAAAATCTCCTCCACAATTCTTTTTGCATTCTGCCTGTTTTCTCAAAACATTTTTAAATCTATCAAAATTATTTTTCCTGGATGAATCCAAGGCATGGATAGACTCCCCTTGATCACTCCTACCTCAGGACAAAAGGGCATATCCATCTAACACCATCTACCCCTCCAAAACATTAAAACCCTTTTCGACCAGTATTGTTTTTCTCAAAATCTAGTCGGCCCAACTTTCGAATTTGAGCTAACCCTAGTCAGCAAAGTTGTTGGATTTTGAATTTGGCGCACAGTGGTTCAAACCCCATCTCATTTGGATCACTGAGTCAAGAGAAACTTGCCGATGCCGTTACTGACATGAACAGAACGGTGATCACCGCCGACGTGGACGTGCCAGGCGGCGCCGCCCGTTCTGGGTCGACGCCGTTCTGCCCCTCCCCTCTCCGGTCCTTGCCCAGCGGATCCCCCTCTCCCCTCTCCGCCGTCCAGAGGCCACGCGTCGCCGGAGAAGGCCGTCCACCCCTCGCCACCGACGAGTCCCGACGCGCCGTCCAAGCACTGTGCTCGCCGGGCCCTCTGGTCAGCGACCCTCCGCCGCATGAGCTTAGCCAGGCATCGAGGAATTATCCTCGTGCTTCTCCTGTGCCACCGCTCGCGTGACGCGCCGTCCGCCACAGCTCCACGCCGTGCTTGACACCTCGCCGGGCATTGATGGAGGCCACCGTGCGGGAACCTTATAAAACCACCAACCCTCGACCTCCAGAGCACCGCATCCACCTCCTAGCCTCTCCACTACCCTCCCCTGCTCCAATCGAAGCTCGACGAGCACCGCAACTCCGGCGACAACCTTGCCCTAGCCGTCACGGCCGTGGACAAAATCTTCGCCAGAGGGGCACCGTTCGTCGATTAAACCTACCCGTAGCCTCCCTAGATCACGGTGATGACGATGCCGTGCTCGCCGTGGTGAATGGTGGCCGGGAACGTCGAGACCATCATCGACCGCAAGCTCCCGCCGCCGGAGAAGACGCACTGGTGCCGCCCGAGCTCCCCATCAAGTTCAAGTGCGCCGACGAGCTGCGCCACCTCCCCCTGATCCGCGCTGCTTCCTCTCCCTCCCGTTTCCCTCGCCCTAGCCGCAGGGGATCAACGCCGGTGAGTTCGCCGAGCTCCGCCGGAATCCCTCTGTTTTCCCGCGTGTTAAAAAAAAGAAAATGATTCGGCCCTTGAGTCATTGACCAGTGGGTCCCACTGTCAGGTTTTTAAACAATTTCGAATCGTTTTCCTGTTTGATTTTCTGTTTAATTTTTCTGTTGAAAAAGGCAGAATTTGAAGCCAACGTTGAAATACAATATCTCACTCAAAAATCCTCAGAAAAATATGAGACCAATTATTGTTGGCTTTGTTTGATTTTTCTCTTTCCAATGGAACCAGAAAAGATTTATTTGGAATTTATTTTTTTGGCATTTATTTGAATGACCTAGGAGGGATTTTGATGCATGTTCGTCTTGTTTTAATAGATTCAAACCTCTCCGACGGAGTAGGAGTTGATCCCGAAACCGAAGGCAAGTCATTAACCCAATCTCAAGCTCGGTCGAACTTTAGGAAACTTGCTTGACTGTCTAAATTGATATCTGTTGCATCTCATATGCCATGTTGCATTTTAATATTGCCGCACTTATATATATCTGTGGATCATCGCAACACCTTTATTTTCGTCAGACGAGACGGCGCTTGCCAGCGGAATCGCTGCCACAGTCATCCGGTTGATATTTCTTTTATTTCTGTCGAAGAGAAGGCGCTTGCCAGCGGAATCGCTGCCATAGTCATCCGGTTGACATTTCTTTTATTTTCGTCAGACGAGACGGCGCTTGCCAGCGGAATCGCTGCCACAGTCATCCGGTTGACATTTCTTTTATTTCTGTCGAACGAGAAGGCGCTTGCCAGCGGAATCGCTGCCATAGTCATCCGGTTGACATTTCTTTTATTTTCGTCAGACGAGACGGAGCTTGCCAGCGGAATCGCTGCCACAGTCATCCGGATGACATTTCTTTTATTTCTGTCGAACGAGAAGGCGCTTGCCAGCGGAATCGCTGCCACAGTCATCCGGTTGACATTTCTTTTATTTCTGTCGAACGAGACGGCGCTTGCCAGCGGAATCGCTGCCACAGTCATCCGGTTGACATTTCTTTTATTTCTGTCGAACGAGAAGGCGCTGGTCGGCGGGTTCGCCGCCGTAGTCATCCGGTTGACGTTTTATCTTGTTATGCTCAGACTTTGGTACATGCCTGTGGATATGTTTATTTACTGCTGAAATTATTATGTGGTTGCCATGTGTTACTTTGTTAATGTTGATGTCTGTAACCAAACAAAATGACTAAGAAAATAATCACCTCCCTCGACTAGATTGAGTCACATAGTGCCACTCACCAAACACCACCAGCACAACCATGCGTCGTTCATATGGGCGGACCATGGCCGGGTATTCTATCAACCTCCTTTGACGCCACCCTTTTTGGCAAGTCTAGTCGGTTACCAGAGTTGGTCGGGGCTAGTCTTGCGAAGGTTCCAGAGCTAGGCGTCGCTCATGGGTTGGGGACGTGCCGGATTCACTTCTGCATAAGGCATAGAGTTATGTCGGTGGCTATACAGGGAGTGTCTTGGTAGAGTAAATGACCGTGGAAGTATGGGTTTGTACTGTCCGCCATGGTTGGTTCTAGTACTTCGTACCGGCGGTACAAGCCTAGACCTCAGCGTCTGGATAACGTGCAACCTCTCGAGAGTGTAAATCTAGATTCTAGCCTTGTCCCTAGGTTACGGGATGATGATTGGGTCAAGTCACACTTTGTATCAGTCCGGTCGAACTTGGAGAAATAATTAAGATGGGACCTACGAACACGGAAAATCTGAGAGTCTAGCCAGAGTTGGCTAAGGACTTGAGAGTTGTGAATTAAGCCAGAGTTGGCTAGAGGCTTGGTAGCCTAGTTTTGGTTATGAGTTGTTGAGTGAGAAACGTGATCTCACTTGATAACACGAAACATCCCTACTAAGGTAAGTAGGTAAGTTAAGTCCAACCGTTAAGCTTGGACTCGCACTTAAATACCGAACACATGCCATGCTATTTTCTGAACTTATGCCATGCCATATAGATAGGCCTTATTTGATTTTAGGCTAATGTCTTGCGAGTACATTCAATGTACTCACCTGGCTTTTCATGTGGCCAGACACCGATGCACCCATCGCCGAGTACCCGCTCTACGGAAACTAGGAACCCGTATCCCTGGCAGGACCCTGTGGAATAAGGCCCGCTGTCGCCCCGCTACTATCTACGTTTCCGCTACGACTTCCGCTAGAGGCTTGTTGTTAGAAAAATAATGTACATACTGTTGTGTGCGCCTGTTGTGCAAGAGCTGGAGCCTCACCCGTGTTGTAATATTGTATCTGTCCGAACTCGATGCCATATGTATATATTTGGTTATGTCTTTGTTTACCAAGTTGTCATATATCCAGTGTTTCTGGGACTGGTATATGGGGTAGCTCGATCATCTGGATCGGGGTGCCACAGTCGGTAACCCGGTGTAAACAAGGGAGGTTCTAGAAGATCCGGAGGCGGTATGCAAGACTTGGAGGCCAAGATAGATGAGCTAGACTTTGGTTAGGACTCCGAGTTCGGGCGTGACCCGGCCTTACCTTGTAATCGACCAGGAGACCCGGGTATCTATATAAACCGGCTCCTGGGTCATAGAGGAGGACGAACTTTAGAGAGACTTTAGACATACAAGCTTACAGCGAGAGAACCCTTGTAACCTAGACTCGGAACCTGCCAGTGTTGTTATCCGCCGGGTGATCGAGATCGATATGAGAATAGAGAAACACCAGGTTGGAAGTAGGTCTTTATCTCCTATGGAGAGGCTGGACCAGGATACATCCATTTTCCCTAGCGAGCTAAACAATCTCCCGAACGCTATGACAGCCTTGCCTCAGATCTCGAGTTACCACCGGTAACATCTGCGGTGACAAAACCACGACACATCTCATATGACCGAAAGCAAAGAATTAGTAAAGGGCTTATTGAAACAATTACTCACATTCTCTCATGTCACCGTTGGGAACAATGCAAGACTTAAGGTATTGGGATATGCAAGGTAGTGATCACTCCGGAGTTATCCATGAGAAGGTCCTCCTTGTTGAATCCCTTTCATATAATTTACTTTCCGTAGGTCAATTATGCAATGCCGGTTACACTGTTATCTTTAATAAATACCACGTGACCATCCTTTTCACACAATCTCTTAAAGTAGCCTTTGTTGGATTTCGTGAGAACGGTTTGTAACATCGAAACCCGCCCTGCAATTTTCTGACTCTGTATCTGAGGCAGGAACCACCGTTCACTCGGATGGAGAGGAATTAGTCGGGACGACGGAGATCGAGTCAGGAAACACCACGCAGGGAGCCGGGTCAGAAAAGCAGGCTTGGGCTCCACGTGGCCAGATCAATGATGATACAGAATCAATCTTGGAATTGTTTGAGGATCGTTATGGATACGAGGTAGAAGAGGAAGAGTACGAGTCAGAACCGGGTCCGGTGCGCTGGGTTGCGGTCTACACCGCTCCAGCAATCAACACAGAACCAGTCCCAACAACGGCTTTAGCGGTAGTAACCCTGCCGGGTCAAGCGGCGCCGGGTTTGGCGATCAGAGAACCAGTTATCCAGGAGCAACAACAGGTCGGGGTAGATGGAGAACGTGCATCAGTTAGTGCCGAGTCAGAAACTACAGCAGCATACAGAAACACATTTGGATTTTTGGCGAACAGGGCGACGGGTCAAGGAACATCAGCTTTACCTAACCCGCCCCCACCCGATTCCTTAGTGACCTGCCAAGTGCTCCAGCAGCAACAGCAAATCCTGTGACCCCAGCAGTGGCAGCAGCGCAAGTCAGGGCGACAGACCCGGCTCACATCGCTTACGATCAGCAGATGGCATCGTTACAACGGCGTTTCGATCGGCAAGCGGCGCTGCAGCGGCAGTTGGATCAGCAGGACGAGTTTTTACGGCAAGCGGCAACAGCATTAGAAAATAGATCCAGAGAACAACAACAGAGACAACAAAGTTTGATTGGCCGTGGTGGTCACTTAACCCGGCTAATCTATTCCAGATGCCGCAGGATCAGTTGATTGGAGGAACACCTGCAGTTCAAGCTACAGGACAGATGGTGGCTAACCCGCCGGCTCCAGCGCAAGCCGGGTCACCAGTTGTACCAACCGGAGGAGCCGGCAGAGACATTGAAGCTATGCCACCACCACAACCCAGATTTCACACGCCAGCGGGTCATTACAGTAACCCGGCTAACAACGTATATGCGGCTATAGTGGCGCTAGATCGTATTCCATTTTGCGATTCACCTGCAGAGATAGAAGCAAGACGTGCCATTGATATGCTACGAACGGCCGTAGCCCAGCAAGCAAATTACTCGCATCGAAAAAGCGCGTTACATTCAACATCTTTTCGCAGCCGTCGTACCAGGAGCCGTCATGGCGAGTTACCAAGACCAGCCGGGTTAGCAGCCGCAGGGCAGCAGGATCTGGCGGGTCAGCAAAATCAAGTACCACATCAACAACCGAGACAGGTGGCTCCAGCAGCATCAAGAGCTCACGCCATAGTTGATAGCTCTAGGGCGAGGCGCGCAGCAAATGTACAACCCGCCGTGGTACCTGCCGGGGGAGCCGGAGAAATCCCATGGGCGGGTTCAGTATCTAATCAGCAAGTAGCAAGGGCAGGACACATTGAAGTAGCATCAACAATGGCGGGTCCCAAGTGCCTCATCGATTCCATCAGATCAGAGCCATACCCAGATAAGTTCAAAGAACCTAGCAAAATTTCAAATTATGACCCTAGCATAGATCCTGAGACATGGATAAATAGTTACGAGATGGCTATGAGTATTCGTAATGCATCTGAAAATATTTGTGCAAAGTTTATGTATCTAATGATGAGTGAAGGTGCAGCGAAGCTGTGGTTCAACACTATACCAGAGAAGTCTATCAGTTCCTGGAGTCAGCTCAGGGCGGCTTTCATCAAGAACTTCCATGGGACGTGCAAGAGGTTATACACAATTGAGGACCTGGACCGGTGTGTACATAGGAAGGGCGAGTCAGCACGCAATTGGATGCGCCGGATTACATAGATCCTCCACTCTTCCACTAATATTTTGCCAACCAGCGCGATGTCAACGTTGGAGAAAAATTGCAGATATGACCCGGTTGTTCAGAAAATGAGTCGCATGAGGAACAACCCAGGAGCAAATGATATAACCATGGGAGAAGTGTTGGACGCAGCCAACAAGCATGCTTACACAGATAAAACCAAGGATGAAACTGAGAAGATAAAGGAAAGGGTAATGTGAACAATGGAGGAAGAAACAACAACAACAACAACAACAGCAACAACAACTATCACAAGAGGCCACACGCAGAGGACAACTCAGATCTAGTCGCAAACGCAAATACCGGGTCAGCGAGACCCAGAACAGATGGAAATTTCAGAGGAAACAACTACAATGGAGGTAACAACAACCGTGGGCCACCGCGTCCCCCGGGTCACTTTGATCCGATGAAGATGCCGTGCCCGCGTCACAGTCGAGATGGCAGACCCGCCAATCACTCCTTGGAGCAGTGCGTGGATCTGCAGAGATGGAAGAATATGGAAATCCAGAGGGTAATGCGCGGCGCAGGAAACGGTGGAGGACCCGACCGAGGAGGTAACCCGGCTAATGGTCCCGTGCCCAATGCTAATCCAGAAGCCGGCAACCCTGACAAAAACCAGAACAAAGAAAATCAAGGGGGTTATCAAGAAAACCCGAAGCGACTTGGCGGGTATCATGTTCACACGCTCAATACAACAAATAGAGAGAAAAAGTTGATTCAGCGTGCAGTTAATATGGTTTCATCGGCGGTACCGAAATATTTGAAGTACTCAGAAGTTCCAGTAACATGGAGTAGAGAGGATCAACCGCCCAATATTGAAACACCGGGTCTCCTTGCCTTGGTGGTTGCACCTCAGGTGGGGGTTATGTTCTGAACAAAGTTTTGGTGGATGGAGGCAGTGCTATCAACATCTTGTACTACGAGACGTTCCTGCGTATGAATCTCAAAAAGTCACAGTTGCAGCCGACCAACACCATATTTCATGGGATAGTACCGGGGAAGTCACATAGCCTGGAGGGAAAAATAACACTTGATGTTGCGTTTGGTGAGTGGAAGCACAAGTTTCGTATGGAGAAAATTACTTTCGAAGTTGTGAAGTTGGAGAGCCCGTATCATGCTCTCTTCGGAAGACCGGCCTTTGCCAAATTCATGGCCAGGCCCTGTTACGTGTATCTACAGTTGAAAATCCCAAGCTCAAATGGAGTTATCACTATTCATGGAAGCCGGGATATGGCGGCTCAGTGTGACAATGGCGATGCAGCTTTGGCAGAACGAGCATGTGCAAAGGAGGAGTTGCGGTACTACACGTCTCAGGTAGACTCGGCTGATAGAACCGTGTTATAGAGACCACGGCTGAAGAGAAAGAAAAGTTCAAACCCGCCCAAGATACTAAGATGGTTGATTTCACACCCGGCGATTCTTCCAAGCAGTTCGCCGTGGGGTCCAATCTATCTGACAAATAGGAAAGCGCGCTCATCGAGTTCATTCGTGAGAACAAGGACGTTTTTGCATGGACACCTAGTGACATGCCTGGCGTACCTGCTGAACTCGCTGAGCACAAGTTAATGTTAACCCGGGTGAAAACCCCGTCAAGCAGGGTTTGCGTAGATTGAATGAGGAAAGGAGAAAGATTGTGGGAAAAGAAGTAGCCCGGCTCTTGGCCGCGGGCTTTATCATGGAGGTTTTCCATCCCAAAAGGTTGGCTAACCCGATACTTGTGTTGAAGAAAAATAATGAATGGCGAATGTGCATAGACTACACCAGTTTGAATAAGGTTTGTCCCAAAGATACTTTTGCGTTACCTCGTATTGATCAGATTATAGATGCAGTTGCAGGTAGCGAGCTTTTGTGTTTTTGGATGCATATTCAGGTTACAATCAGATCAAGCTCAACGAGGAGGATTGGGAAAAGACAGCTTTCATAACCCCTTTTGGGGCGTATTGTTACAAAAATATGACCTTTGGGTTGAAGAACACAGGGGCCACTTACCAGAGGTGCATCCAGAATTGTTTTGCGAAGCAGATTGGCCGCAACGTGCATGCTTATGTTTATGATGTAGTAATCAAGTCAGAGAAAGCCGGGTCACTCATTGATGACCTGAGGGAAACTTTTGCTAATCTGAGGAAGTATAAGATGAAGCTCAATCCCACCAAGTGTGTGTTTGGAGTTCCAGCGGGGATGCTGCTCGGTTAAATTGTGTCACAGCGTGGAATCGAGGCTAACCCGGCAAAAATCAAAGCTATACAGAGTTTGAAGAAGCCAGAGGAGCTGGCTGATGTTCAGAAGCTTACGGGATGCATTGCAGCCCTAAGCCGGTTTATTTCGAGGTTAGGAGAGAAAGCAATACCACTTTACCGGCTCTTGAAAAAATCAAACAAGTTCGTGTGGGACAAAGAAGCGGATGATGCTTTTGAGTTGTTGAAGCAAACATTGGCAGAGGCGCCAATCTTGGCGGCTCCTGCTCCAAAGGAACCTTTGTTGCTATATGTTACAGCAGGTCCACGTGCAGTGAGTGCCGTGGTGGTAGTAGAAAGAAAAGAGGAAGGAAAAGAACACCCGGTTTAGAGGCCGGTTTACTATGTTAGTGAAGTGCTTTCAGAAACCAAGCAGAGGTATCCACATTGGCAAAACTTGTTTTCGGCGTTTTTGTGGCGACCCAGAAATTGAAGCATTACTTCTTGGAGCATCCATTTAGAGTTGTTAGTTCAATCCCGCTAGGATAAATTATCAGAAACTCAGATGCAACGGGACGGGTCGCCAAGTGGGCGATAGAGATGGGTGATTATCACATCAGTTATGAGCCACGCACCGCTATCAAATCTCAGGCCTTGGTAGATTTTGTTAATGATTGGACAGAGTCAAGCATGCCACGGCAAACACCCAACACCAAAAACTGGGTCATGCATTTTGACGGGTCAAAGCAACTCGAAGGATCAGGAGCCGGCGTGGTGCTCACATCACCAAGAGGTGAAAAGTTGAAATATGTTTTGCAAATTCACTTTGATTGCTCCAATAATGTGGCAGAGTATGAGGCCCTACTTCACGGGTTACGTATGGCAAAGGAGATGAACATCAAGCGCATTCATTGTTTTGGAGACTCGGACCTCGTTTCCCAGCAGGTGTCTGGAACTTGGGACCGAAAAGATGCAAATATGGTGGCTTACAGAAGAGAAGTAGACAAGGTAGCCGGGTTCTTTTCTGGTTATCAGGTGGACCACATCCAGGAAAAATGAGGCAGCTGATGCTTTGTCGAGACTCGGCTCACGCAGAGAGCCGGTTCCACCAAACGTTTCTTGGATGAGCTATGGAACCCATCAGTCAAAATAGAAGCAGAAGAGGATCTGGGATGCCCGGATCAAGTTTCAGATTTAGTTGCTCATGTGCATGAAAGACCAGAGTGGACTGAGCCATACATCGCTTATCTCCTGCGAGGCGAGTTACCAGTGCAAGAAGTCATAGCCCGGCAAATTGTACGTCGGGCCAAGTCATATGTGGTCATTGGCACATAGCTGTTTAAGAGAAGTCCTTCAGGGGTGTTCCAACGTTGCGTTTCCCCTGAGGAGGGACAGAAGATTCTCAGAGAAATACATGAGGGAGACTGCGGTTATCACGCTTTGACCCGGTCTTTGGTAGCAAAAGCTTTCAGACACGGATTTTTCTGGTAAACTGCCCTGGCAGACGTGGAATATTTGGTCCAAAGATGTGATGGATGTCAAAGATATGCCAGGCAAGCTCATGTGCCGGCTCAGGAGTTAAGAACAATACCAATCACATGGCCTTTTGCAGTATGGGGTCTTGATATGGTGGGTCCCTTTCAGATGTCTCCATGTAAGAAAACACACCTCTTAGTCGCCATAGATAAATTCACCAAGTGGGTTGAGTTATGCCAGTTACAAATTGCGAGGCAATCACAGTGGTAAAATTCTGGAGCGGATCATATACCGCTTTGGCTATCCACATAGTATCATCACAGATAATGGGACAAACATGTCCCTTGGCGAGAAAGAGATATTCTGTGCTGAGAAGGGCATACGCTTGGATGTTGCATCAGTTTCTCACCCACAAGCCAATGGTCAAGTAGAGAGAACAAACCAAGAATTGCTCCGTGGTTTGAAGCCAAGACTCCGGGTTCCATGCAAGAGAGCAGCAGGAGCTTGAGTAGAAGAACTATCATCAGTTGTGTGGGAGCATCGACACCACACCCAACAGATCAACCAAGCAAACACCGTTTTTCCTGGTCTATGGAGCAGAAGCTGTTTTACCAAGTGATATCATACATGACTCGCCGCGGGTGGCGGCTTACGTTGAAGTTGAGAACGAGCAAACCCGGCAAGATGCAGTTGATCTGTTAGAAGAAGAAAGGGAACGAGTCCTGGAGAGGTCAGCAATTTATCAGCAAGATTTGCGGCGCTATCACGCTCGCCGGGTCAGAACGAGAACTTTTCAAGAGGGCGACCTAGTTTTGCGATTGACACAATCACAGGCTGGGATGCACAAGTTGTCACCTCCATGGGAAGGACCTTTTATCATAAACTGGAAATTGCACAACGGGTCATATTACTTGGTTGATGCTAGAGAGAAAAGTGACTGGGTGAACGATACTGATCACATCACCAAAGCATTGGAGGAAAGGAACAGGCCGTGGAACATATCACAGCTTCGTCCTTACTACACTTTGTTTTAGAATTGAGTCCTCAAAGATGTAACACACGATGTAAAAAGACAGCAGGTTTCAGACGCACTCTTTTCCTTACCAGGGTACCTAAGGGGACTGGAAGGTTTTTAATGAGGCGGCTTGCTGATCTAATATATGAATAAAGATATATGTGCTCAAAGAATCACCCTTTTCTGCATTTACTTTACAGTTTTTACTTATCTCTGTTCAAGTTCATCATATTCATAACAATGAGCCGGAAACTCCTGAAAGAGGAGACCCGCCATTGTATTACTCATAACGATGAGCCGGCAACTCCTGAAACAGGAGACCCGCCATTGTATTATCCTATTGAGAACAATGAGCCGGAAACTCTAAAGAAAAGAGACCCGCCATTGTATATTTTGGTCTTAGGGGCTGCTTGCTTCATGAAAGCACAGCTGCAAACCTAATGACCCGGCCATGATGCCACTTTGGTCATGGGGGCTGATTATCTTTAAGGTACAGCTGCAATCCCATAACCCGGCTAATTTTTAAGCCATTATTTTCTTGTCTATCTTACTTAAGCTTGATGTGACTCGCGATTATATGGCCTGTTTGTTCTCCTGTAATTTCAATCAGTTATTATGCCCATGGGGACTTAACTGACACTGTTTTTACAGAGTGCGATGCAACAGTGAGAATCCATGCGAAAGCCGGCTTACAGTTAAAGATAAACAAAAGGGTCGTCTAAACCATTGAATTTTGCAGAGCTAACACATAAGAATTTTTTGTTACATCTCATGCAAATTCACAAGGTGTACAGGCACACCATCAAAAGAATATTGTATCAGGCATAACTTATTACAGCAAACGCCACAAAGGGCCAAATAAGACATTGTTTTTTTTGCAGAAATCAATCTGCAGGAGCAAAGTTCATTGTTTAGTTGGTGTAGTAGCAGGAGCCTTTGCCGGGTCATCAGTTGTTGGCTCTGTGGAAGAAGTAGCGGCCGGCTCTGGCTCAGGAACATAACTGGTGGTCTCTTCTGGTTGGCTCGCCGGGTTTCCCTTGGAAGCCTCTGCTGGGTCAGTCACCACTTGAGTAGATGCTTGAGTCTTGGGGGCTTCCTTTGATTTGGCCTTGCTAGAACCTTCCCCAGTACTTGCAATACTTGGCTTGGACTGCCAGCAAATTGCGCTCAGCTTATACCCAACGATATCATTATCATCTACACTTGGACGGCTGGGAGGGGGCATAGCTGGTGTCCCTGGCCCGGCAACAGCAGAAGCAGTTCCTTGCTCAGATATTTTGGGAGGTACCACAATTGCTGGTTCTGGCTCTGGGGATGCGACCTGCTGGGCCTTCTTGTCAAAGCCGGGTTGAAAAATGTCTAACCTGAGGCCTTCAACAATCGTCGTGGCGGGATACCGGATCATCTTATCAATTTGGGGAAAAGACTTATCATAAAAGCGTGAGCCATCCAGGTTGAACTCTGGGAATCCTTTGGCAAGTTTAGCCGGGTCAATATCTGGGTAATGAGATTTGGCCAACGCAAGAGTGCGCATGGCACCCTGATGCATCCAAAATGCATCTACTTTTCCAAGCACTTTGCCTCATAATTTGCTCCGGAATCTTCCCATATTTGAATAAAACTGCTGAATCTGACGCTGTTTTTAGCAAAGTCTCTTTTCTGGCTATTTCTGCAGGAAATAAAATCGGGGAAAATTACCACGTCAATTTTTATGGAAAAGGAGGACAATGGACAAAAGATGGACACGAGGAAGCGCTCGAGGGCCAAATGGGTGGGTCCCACGCGGCCCCTGTACCTGGCCGCGTGGGCCCAGCCCAAATGGGCCTCGGGCGCCGCCTCGCCTTCGGTCTTCGACGTACCCCCTCATATATACGAAAAAGTGCTTGCCCTAGGAGGAGAGGAGCTTTCGCGAAACAGAACGCCGCCACCATCACGATCTTCGTTTCGGGGACAGATTGATCCAGGATTTCTCCTCCGGTGGAGGGATCCGGAGACCGTCTTCACCGCCATCTTCACCGCCTTCATCTCCATCGACCATGAGCTCCCTCTCCATCACCATGTGTGAGTAGTCCGCTGTAGGCATGTGAGGTGGATGGGGATTGGATGAGATTGATCATGTAATGCTACCCGTTGTTCGGGATTTTAGGGTTTTATCTTGAGGATACTTTTGTATTGTGTTGATGCACTCTTGCTATGTTTAATGCTTGCTACTAGGGCCCGAGTGGCATGATTTCAGTACTGAACTTATATTGCCCCATCATATATTTGAGTTTGGTATTTATCTGCAAAGTGTATCACCTGCTATTATGTTGAACCTGCGAACCCTAAACGTGACATATAGGGAAAACAAGGGGGAGATGTTTTAGTTTGAGGATTCTATGTGTTCATGAAGTGTTAATGCATTGTTCCGGTCTATTCGAAAGGGTAGACCTTAATTACCTGTAGTTCCAAGTTGGCCCCGGTGAAATGGGCAGGTTGGACAATAGATGTTGTGCAAATTCTCTTGGTTAGTACGCACAACTAAATATGGAACACATACCTACATATATCGGAGTTAGAGATAGGTCCCATTGTTATTTGTTTCTTATTATATGATCAATCTCATTCTTGCAACACCCCGCTATCACCTCATGCCTACGTTTTAAATCTCTGAGTTACACTTTCACTTTTCCGGTGAAAACTGGGAAACACTTGTTCACTGCTACTGTTCTGCTTGTTACTTGAATCATACTACTGCCATCACTATTACTGCTGCAAGTTATTGATATACAGGTGTGGTTGAGAGTGACGCCTCAATTGCCAAGGTCTTATTGATATTCTTGTGTTCCCATCGAGTCGAACTATAAATTTGGGTAATACTTCCCAACGAAGACTTCAGCGATCCCCTATACTTGTGGGTATCAAGACGTTTTCTGGCGCCGTTGCCGGGGAACCTAGCTTTATTGGTAAGACAACTTGTTATCATCTATTTGCTGCTTTTGCTTGTTCCTAACCATGGGAAAGGAAAAGACTACTCTGAAGGAATGAGGCCTTCAACTACTCGCGGAGGTACGGATTTGCCAAGTAGGCCAAACTTTTCACCTAATGTTGCTTCTGCTGTTGCTCCTAAGAAAAGAGGAAAGGTTTTATCTAGTTCACCATTGTCTAAAATGTCTACTAGTAATGAAAATGATTTATTATGTGGTAGCATAGACAAAGAAGTGACACCTGAAACATCTGAGATAACTGAAACACCTGAAAATGTGGAATCTGAGTTAGAAGATAATGAATACTGTGATGATGAATTTGAAACTTCTTCTGAGGAAGAGGAGGCATTTACTATGGCTTTTATGAATTCTGACTTTGATAAATTGGATAAACTTGATAGCTATAAAAATTCTCCTCTTGATGGATATTTTCCTATTACTGAGAAAATGAATGCTCCTGCTATTAAAATTAAAGATAAAGATTATGAGTTTAGTGTTGATCCTGAAATAATTGAAAAAGCTGAAAAATATAAGTTTTATGGTAGAGAGGATGAGTTTCCTTTTGAACACATTGCTGTCTTGCATGACTTATCTGTGTTATTTGGTAAAGATGAAATCCATCAACGCTACTATTTCTTAAAGCTGTTTCCTTTTACTTTGGGAGGAAGTGCTAAAACTTGGTATAATCGTTTAGAACCTGGATGTATTACTAGCAAGGAAGAATGTTTGCAGGTATTCTATAATAAGTATTTCCCTGCTGATAAGATTCATGGTTTGACTGTTGAGATTAGCAACTTTTCACAGAAAGAGAAGGAGGATTTACCCCAAGCTTGGGGGAGGTATAGTAAGATGGTTAGGAAATGTCCTACCCATGGCTTCAAGAGTAATGAAATACTTGATATATTTTACAATGGTCTAACCGAAAACACCAGAGGCTATCTTGATGGTATTGCAGGTAATGTTTTCAGGGAAAGGACCGTTGATGAAGCAACTAGCTATTGGAGACTATCTCTAGGAATTATGAAGACTGGAATATTGAAGAGATATTTCCGGAAAAGAAAGAGGCATGCTCAAATTGGATAACGAAACAATGAAAGAAGCTTCCAAGGCTATTAAAGAGAAGGGAATTAAAACCTCTCATCTTAAGGAATTATCTGAAATGGGTGTTAAACTTCCTGATGATCAACCATGTTTTCCAATTCAAGTCAATGCTATTAGCTCCATAAAAGGTAATGAAAAGGTAACACCTCCTGTTGATGTATCCTACATGAATGATTTTGCTTATCATCATAATCCTGAGGAGCATAATATTAGAATGACTATTATGGAGAACTCTCACAAAATTAAATCTCTTCGAGAAAGTTTACATGCTAGTGTGGGAGAGGTAAAAAGAATTGTTAAACACTGTGAGATGATGAATAATCAAGTTGAACAAATGGTTTCTCTTCAAAATCAATTGTATGAAAGTCTTATGGTGAAGAAACAGGTTTGTGGAGTTAACACTAGGGGAGGTGCAAGTACTCAGGATCCTGATTTTCCTGAAGGCCATCCCAAGAGAAAAGAACAAGAAGCTCTCAAGAAGAAATCTTCTGCAGGAAAATCTCCCAATGAAAACAAGGACATTGATGACTCTGAAGAGCAAGATAAGGATATTTCTATTTCTGATGCTGAGACTGAAGATAATAATAATGAAGAAGAAGAATCACCTTCACCTGAAGAAGAGCCACAAGAGGATGAAAATATTGAAGAACCTGAACCTAATGATAAAGAAGACCCTCCACCATCTACTGAGAAGAATAAGAAGAAGAGCCATCCTAATCCACAAAGAGGTAAAGATAGGGATCCGTGGGTACAAAAACCCATACCATATCCCCAAGAGGTAATAAAAACTTTGGATGATGCTAGATTTGAGAAATTCTTTGAGTTGATTAAGTCTTTGTGTTTGCAAATTCCTCTTGTTGATGCTATTAAAATCCCTCCATATTCCAAATACATGAAAGACATTGTGACTAATAAAAGAAAGATTCCTACTGATGCAATAACTGCTATGCTTGCTGAATATTCCTTTAAAGGGAAAATGCCTGAAAAACGTGGTGATCCTGGTATTCCAACTATTCCTTGTCATATTAAAGAAACTTACGTGAAATATGCTCTATGTGACTTAGGAGCTGGTGTTAGTGTTATGCCTTTTTCTTTATATAAGAAACTTAACCTAAACAAATTGGTTCCAACTGAAGTATCATTACAAATGGCTGATAAATCAACTGCTGTGCCTATAGGAATATGTGAGGATGTCCCTATCTCTATTGCTAATGTGTTAATCCCTACAGACTTTGTTGTGTTAGAAATGCCTGAAGATGATAATTTGTCTATTATTCTTGGAAGACCCTTTTTAAACACTGCAGGGGCTGTTATAAATTGCACTGAGAGCAAGGTAACATTCAATGTCAAGGGAAATGAGCACACTATCTATTTTCCTAAGAAGAAATCTGTTACTATGGTAAGCCAGAGTGTGAACTCCATTAAAAGGAATACTCTTATAATAGGAAGCTTTGAGATTGCATTGCCACCTCCTGAACCAAAATATGCTATCTTAATGATTGGAACTATTCCAATCAAATATGAGGTGACTTGAAATTGCTCAGAAAACATATAAAATAAAGAATCATGTATTATATCTTTTGCATATTATTAATGAGACTTGATCAACCTCATTACTAATATGAAAATGATGCAAACTTGATTCCCATAAAAATTGCTTTGAATGTTTGATTTCATTTATTCTAGAATTTTTAGATTATTTGCATGAGCATAATTATTTCAAAGTGCAGAAATTCCAGAAATGTAGTTTGAAAAATTCTGTTCAGAAAATTTTCTCGAAAAATTCCAGAAAAATTTGGAGGTAAGTTATTTTACCAGAGGAACTAACAGCCAAAAGGGAGACACCAGAGGGCCACCAGGGCCCAAAAGGGGGTGTCCCACGCGGCCACAGTACCTGGCCGCGTGGGACCCACTATTTTGGCCCACAGAGGGGGTTAGGTGAGTATCCAGTGCCCATCTCCTTCCCCTCGACAGGAAACCAGCCCCAGGTATTTTTCCCAAATTTTCTCGAGCTCTCTTCCTGCTATCCTTGGATCTCCAAGTTTAGGGCAGATTTTTCAAATCTGTTTGGTGGGATTGCTCATTGGTATGTGACTCCTCCACTCATCCAATTACTTTTTGTTCTTATGCCTCATGCATGAAGTATTTTGCTGCACTAGGTGTCACCCTTTTATGCTTAGGAAATCCATAGATTCAAGTTTTCTAGTTGATATTGATGCATGATATTGATGTGGAGACTATTTATGGATGGCTTAATGTTGTTTTAAGGTGTTACATCTTGATTTTTGTTGAATATTGTTTTTGGGCAGCAAGGTATCATGTTTAGCAAGGGCAAAGCTTTGGTTGGGATGAGCTCAAGACCAAGAAGAAGAGCATGCAAAGTCTCCCTCAATTATGATGACGACCACCTGTGGGAGGATGATGCATTCTTTGTAGGGGAGAAGCTGAAAATACATACAACAAGATGGCAAGATCCCTATGTTCTTGAACAGTGGGGGATCAAAGAGGACTTCGACACCTTCGTCACTACAACTGGCTTGCTTAGGTTCTCCCAGAACCCCCAAGATACATATGAAGAACTCTCGCGGGAATTCCTCTCTACCTTCAGATTTGAGGGCCCGGAGCCCCAAAAGCACAGGAAGAGAAGTAAGGCACCCCTCTTACCTTTGTTTGCAAATTTACTATGAGAGGTGAGCGCCTTGTTATGTCTCTAGGGAATTTTGCAATGCTATTGGTGTAGAAAATTCAGGGAGTTGGAGTGAAACTCGTGCTGATACCAACCATGAGCTTGTTGAGTTTTGGCACACTATATCTGTAAACTCTCGTGATAGATTAAATAGGGGTAAATTTGAGATATTTTGCGTTGTTTCTTGCAAGAGGATTTCTTGCTAGGGATAACAATTCTGCTTGCACTGGACCAATGGTTTATCTACTAAAATGTGCAAAAGAAAATACACCGTGTGAATATAACTTGGGAGTCATACTTGCTAGATCTTTGCATACTGCTGTGAGTAGAAATATTACTGATCAAACTCCTATTTATGCTGGTGCTATTGCTACTATGGTGTACAATTACATTAAAAACGAGAGAGGATATGGTGATAACATGGGTACTCTAGTGCAAGAGTCCAAATTACTTGATTTTGCTTTGACTACTCGCATGGATATAAGTACGTTGTATGGGGACATTATCTGTATAACTATTTGAGCACTAGTGGGCAGCGAGTGTCCATTAGGCTCCCCCGTACTGATCTTTTTGACAGGAGTACCGGAAAATGGATAGTGGAAGAGGCGCCGCCTCAGGAGGAGCCACAAGCTCCAGAGACACAGGGGTACATGCCTCAGGCGGAGCCCCTGTACCCAAGCATGCAAGGCTACCCATATAGTTACTACCCTGGAAGTGGATACGGCAACTACCCAGGATACTAGCTTGATCGCAAGCTTGGGGGAGTACTCTCTTACTCTCCATTCATTGTTTTATATCACCGTTATATTGCTATGATAAGTTTCTTGAAAACACAAAAACACAAAAAGATTTTATTTGTTTCTTTTACTTCTGGTTGTTTGTCTTTTGTTTCTTAGAACGAAAAATAACAAAAATATTTTCGTTTTCTTGAAACAAACGCAAAAACGGAGGTGCAGAAATTGCTGAAATCTGCTCGCTGTTTTATTTTTCATTTTTTCTCTGTAACTCCGATTGAGCTGAAATTTTAACCACTGCTGCAACACATCATAACCTACACACACGTAAAATATGAGATTTTTCTGAGGTGTCTAGGTAGGGTAAAAACAGTACTGTATGCAGTGACATTTTCTGGCAGATTTGAGTTTTTATTGTGCAGTTCAAGTTGGGAGAGGAGAACAACGATGATAAGTTGATGTGCATGAAGTGGATGAAAGGTATGACACCTTTGCCATGCTTATGTGGACTCTTTAATAACAGCAAGTGAGCACATCATAGTTTCTTCAACATCTAGAGAAATGGTAGCAAATGTTTATCTTCTCCATGTTCTAGTATGTTATATGATGATGCAAGTGAAATTTTATTTAGTGACAATACTTGGTTGTGGATTGAATAATTGTAGCTCTAAACAAAGGTCTACGCATCCCATTGTGCTTACTAAACTTGCCAACCAAAAAAGAAAGTAAAATTTTTCAAATAATAAACATGAAGTTGTATGCTTGACAGGTTTAGTGGTTGGGAGTTAGCTGAAATGTGCTGACACATGTAAAGCTTTCAACATTGCACTAAAATATATTCAGTTGATATCATGTACTTTTGTTTATGGATGCTTATCATGTGCGAAATGAAAGCGGAAACTTAGCAAGTTTGATGAGTAAGAATAATTGGCTAGAGAGACGCCTGGGCCGCCAACTTAAGCCATGCATCATTCATGGTGGAAATTTACAGCGCACCATGGTGGACATTCAGTGATGCACTTCATAATAAAAAGCTATGCAAATGGTAAATAAAAGAGTGCTGAGATTGTTCATTGTCTGTTTGTCTTGTTGTTTGGACATGGGCTTGTCCATGTCCTGGGACAAGAGGTACCCCAGTTGACGCTCTTGATGACGCTTTTATTACTTGCAATGACTGAAAATTTCGAACTTGCTTAGTGACCCAAGTTGAGTAGCCATGGTGTAGGTACTCGTATTCACGGGGCATGAGGTTTTCAACCATTAGTCGGTCAAGCATATGAGTCATGTCAGTAATATCAAATGGTTTGCTAAAACTAAGAGCAAGGTTGTAAGCACAATGATTTCACCAGGTAACAAAAGAAAGAATCAAAAGACCTCAAAAGTCTTGTCATGATTCAATCATTAGCGATGTAAGAACCTTTGTTTATTTCTACAGTTGAGCAAACTCATCCAAGTATTGACTCTACATAATATCTCTCTTGCAACAAATATAAATGCTTTAACATTGATTAGATATACCTTTGCTAACATCTTATCATTTGTTGTTGAAGCTATGCTTTGAATGCTTGTTGATATTAAATTGTGTTACATATGCAATGCAAAGTTCTTGTCAAAGTCTTTTATCGCTTCTGCACTACGTTTGAGTTGTTCGAGGACAAACAACGAGCTAAGCTTGGGGGAGCTGATGCATCCAAAATGCATCTACTTTTCCAAGCACTTTGCCTCATAATTTGCTCCGGAATCTTCCCATATTTGAATAAAACTGCTGAATCTGACGCTGTTTTTAGCAAAGTCTCTTTTCTGGCTATTTCTGCAGGAAATAAAATCGGGGAAAATTACCACGTCAATTTTTATGGAAAAGGAGGACAATGGACAAAAGATGGACACGAGGAAGCGCTCGAGGGCCAAATGGGTGGGTCCCACGCGGCCCCTGTACCTGGCCGCGTGGGCCCAGCCCAAATGGGCCTCGGGCGCCGCCTCGCCTTCGGTCTTCGACGTACCCCCTCATATATACGAAAAAGTGCTTGCCCTAGGAGGAGAGGAGCTTTCGCGAAACAGAACGCCGCCACCATCACGATCTTCGTTTCGGGGACAGATTGATCCAGGATTTCTCCTCCGGTGGAGGGATCCGGAGACCGTCTTCACCGCCATCTTCACCGCCTTCATCTCCATCGACCATGAGCTCCCTCTCCATCACCATGTGTGAGTAGTCCGCTGTAGGCATGTGAGGTGGATGGGGATTGGATGAGATTGATCATGTAATGCTACCCGTTGTTCGGGATTTTAGGGTTTTATCTTGAGGATACTTTTGTATTGTGTTGATGCACTCTTGCTATGTTTAATGCTTGCTACTAGGGCCCGAGTGGCATGATTTCAGTACTGAACTTATATTGCCCCATCATATATTTGAGTTTGGTATTTATCTGCAAAGTGTATCACCTGCTATTATGTTGAACCTGCGAACCCTAAACGTGACATATAGGGAAAACAAGGGGGAGATGTTTTAGTTTGAGGATTCTATGTGTTCATGAAGTGTTAATGCATTGTTCCGGTCTATTCGAAAGGGTAGACCTTAATTACCTGTAGTTCCAAGTTGGCCCCGGTGAAATGGGCAGGTTGGACAATAGATGTTGTGCAAATTCTCTTGGTTAGTACGCACAACTAAATATGGAACACATACCTACATATATCGGAGTTAGAGATAGGTCCCATTGTTATTTGTTTCTTATTATATGATCAATCTCATTCTTGCAACACCCCGCTATCACCTCATGCCTACGTTTTAAATCTCTGAGTTACACTTTCACTTTTCCGGTGAAAACTGGGAAACACTTGTTCACTGCTACTGTTCTGCTTGTTACTTGAATCATACTACTGCCATCACTATTACTGCTGCAAGTTATTGATATACAGGTGTGGTTGAGAGTGACGCCTCAATTGCCAAGGTCTTATTGATATTCTTGTGTTCCCATCGAGTCGAACTATAAATTTGGGTAATACTTCCCAACGAAGACTTCAGCGATCCCCTATACTTGTGGGTATCACACCCTTGCAACAGCAAGATATCTTCCAGCGAGCAAACCATTCAGGAATGGTAGAGAGATGGCTCAGAAAATTCTTCAATGACTTGGGCGGCTCATCTGTTCCACGGGCTGCAGCAATTGCTCGCCCGGCTCCATAATACAGCTGCCGCACCAAGGCCATCACACTCTGTATTTGAGTTTCAGGGCTTGCCAAGTTCAGATGATTCCGGGTCCCTGCAAAATAATTAACATGGTTATTCATGAGTATGATACAAAAGTATAGAGATTCGGGCAAGAGAAAAGATAAAAAATACCCCAGATTGCCTTGACAAGATTGCCCAGTAGGTCAGTGCAAGACTTGAGGGCTGTCCCTGCTTCAGATAATTTTTTCTCGGCACATTCCAGCCGGGTCTTCCAAGATTCTTCAAGCTTCTCCACTTCCTTCTTCAGAGATAAATTTTATTCCGTTGAGCTGGATAGGGAGGCTTCCAGTTCTTTGAGCTTTTTCTCCTTTTCAGATTTTAGCCGGGTCTCACTGGCATGTTGCTCAGTGAGCCGGCTAATCTCTTCAGCAACGTGAGAGGCGTTTTGCTGTTACAGATATGAATAATAAAGTTATTAGCACCTCAAGTTACTGATATAGATGCAATCTAGAACTTGGGGGCTGCAAATAGTAAAGAGGTAATAATGGAAGTGAATTTTAGTCCCGAGTTGCTGCAGGCATACAACCCGGCACTTAGGGGCTACTCAGTCGAAGATTTTTTGTCAAGTGAAATTTAAAGCACAAGGAGATATTTTTAGTCCCAGGTTGATGCAGGCATACAACCCGACACTTAGGGGCTACTCAGTGGAAATTTTACAGTCTACAAATACAAAGTGAAAATTTAGTCCCAGGTTGATGCAGGCTCGCAACCCGGCACTTGAGGGCTACAGTTTGAAGTTTAACAAAGCTACAGTTTGAAGTTATATACAATGTGTTGTGAAATATTTTTTGGCTATGATATTTTAGAACAAGCACCAAGCTCATCAACAAGTGATAAACTTAGAGCTTGGGGGCTACTGCATAAGTATATTCAAAGAAGTAAGGGCAATTACCTCGTGGCGCTTTTGGATGGTGGAGATGAAGCTGTCCTCAATACCTCGGTGTTGTGAAACCCGGGAAAAGTACTCAGAAAGCAGAGCAGGAAGTTCCAGGCTATCCAAAGCCCGCATCCCAGAATAAATAACCGGGTCTTCGCCACGGTTTCCAGCTTCAGTCTTCACCTCTGGCTCCACAATCTTGGCAATGGTAGTGGAGGGTCCATCTTGAACAACTTTTCGTGATCCCAACACTTGCACTTCCTCAGTATCTTTGGTGACAGTGTTGGGGGAGTTAGTAGCAGACTTGGCCGGCGATGCCGGGTTATTGGTTCCGATAGCAGGGCTTGGAGGAGTTGGTGCTTGAGGCTTTGTTTCCATTGCTGCCGGCTCAGATACAATTGGAGCTTGAGCTGTAGCCTCTTGAACAACAGGCTCGCTCAAGGCCGGGTCAGAAGAGGGAGGCGGCTCCAATAGCGTCGCCCTGGCACTGTACAAAGTAAATTTATGAGAAAAGTGATTTAAGAAAAAGTAGTAAAAGGTATATGTACAAGACGAGAAAACAGCATACCCAATATTGATCTGGATGTCATCAGGCAGGTGCGCCACGCTCTCATCTGAAGAAGCTGACAGAGATTGGGACTTAGAGACCCAGATTTTGCCAGCAAAACTAGACGAGGATTTGGAGGCACCAATCATGGAGACAGCTTTATGAAGTGAAATGTTGTAGGGGATACCTCCACTAAGGGAATCACAGGTTGAGGTAGACCGGGTCTTCCTCTTCTTGTTGGCCTCTTCCTCTTGTTCCTGTGGTTGCTCTTCAGGTTGAGATTTGTTCATCACATAATTATAGAAGCGAGAGTGTGGCACCTCTGCAATTGTGGCACGAGTTCTTTTGGAACTCGGAGGTTGAGCAGGAGAGGGTTGAGTAGCTTTCTGACCCGGCATTTCAACAGCATCCAGGTCATCTTGTCCTGAGAGAGAAGTTGGCGAGTTATTAGTAGAAGGGTTCATTTGAACCGGGTCATTGTCAATCAGTTCAATAAAGAGCCGGCCAATAGAGTCTAGCTCACCATCATCTTCATTGTCTTTGTTCGTCTCTATTTCCTCGTCGTTAGAAGAAGAAATAGAGGTGAAATCTACAGACCACCATGCTTGGTCCTATTCAAGGAAAAAGTAGAGAGTTAAGAATTATGGATAAGTGCTTAGTTGCTTTGAAACAAAGGAGCAAGGTTGGAAAATTACTGAAGGTGGCAGGTTCTTAGCACTAAAAGGGGCAAGCCCGGTCAGTGAAATCTTTTCCTTGGTCTCGCCAAGAAGTTTCTTGGCGTTCTTCACCAGTTGCTCATCAATGAGAGTGATCTCAGAGTATCGCATATCATCAGTTGGCTCACCAGCGTATTCATGGAAAAGCCGGGTCCTAATTGAGAGTGGCTGGATAAACCAGCCAACCCAACACTTGACGAGGTCAGTCCCGGCCAAGCCGTGGGCAAGCAGAGCTTTAGCCCGGTGAACTAGGCCCTCAACTTCGAGCCGGGCAGGAGCATCGGTAGCCCGGCTATTCATTTTGGCGTTGTATTTTAATGGAGAGTTCTGGAAGGCCGGGTAACGAGCCTCATCCTTCAAAGGAGAGGTGTCCTTGCAGTAGAAGTATGTGTTTTGCCATCCCTTGGGATGGCTGGCTAAAATAAGAGCCGGGAAGAAAGTGATGGCATCCTTCCTACGTTGGATAGAAACCCCCCCGTATGGCCCTAGGGCTTGGTTTTTGCGGTTCTGGGGGTTGCAGTAAAAGATTTCTAGGAATAAAGCTAAGCTGGGAGGAACTTGGAGGTAGTCTTCACAAAAAATATGAAGTTGCTGATATTCAGAATAGAATGGGCGCTATGTCTAAAGGAGTGAGGCCGTAATATGACATGACCCGGCGAAAAAATAGAGAACCCGGCGGATGAAGCCCCCGGGTTATGTGATCAAGGAGTACCACAATCTCATTTTCTTTTGGCTTGGGACGGTTCTCCTCGCCTACGGCGCGCCATTGGATCTCGTCCTTGGGCGGGAGCTCGCCATAGCCCACATATTTTTGGAGAGTAGCTTCTGTCACGGTGGACTTTGTCCAGTTCACCGGTGCCGGAGTTGCGGGCGCGGTGGAGCTAGATGCACCGCCGGCCGGTTTCTTCAAACCCCTCGCCGTAGTCTTTTTCCCCATTGTTGAGAGCTCGAAGAAGCTGAAAAGACCAGGATTCAATGAGTATAGATCTAGATCAAGAAAGACATGGAGATGAGCAAAAAAGTGGTGCGGAGTACAAATGAATGAGTTCTACATTAAAAGGAAGAGCGATTGAACCTAGTTTGAGGAGATGTGGTTGGATTGAGCTTCGGGTGTTCAAGAACTCGCGTCTAGGGTTCTTGAGCTCTCTGTCTCGAGGTTGAAGATGAAGTGGCGGCTGGACGGGGAAAGTGAATGCATTTACCCTGGGTCCCACTATTTATAACCACGGTCAGAGTTGACCTAGGGGTAAAATGGTAAAAAGAAGAGAGATAAGATAAGATAAGGAATGTTGACCGACCGAGATTCAGGGGAGAATATTCTCTGACGAGTTTGACCAAAATTCCAGAAATCGTGGAACCGGGTTATGAAAGAAATTAAGAGCAAAAGCTACTCAAAGCAAAAAGAAGCAATGTAACCCGGCATATTATTTTGTTAACCAGTTTTTATTTTCAGGAGGATAATCTGAACTACAAAGGATGGCGGCTCTTCTCCAAAAGCTATGGTCATAGGTTGAAGAAGCGCACCAACTTGGAGTTCAAATCATCCTAGGGGCTACTGTTGGGGAAAGATAACCCGGTAGGCCCAAGGACAGTGAAACTACGACCCGCTAGGAGGAAAGACTGGCGAGGCCCACCAGATCATCTTGGGCCGGGCTACATTGGTGGACCAAAGAGTTTGTCAGTAACCCGGTGTAAACAAGGGAGGTTCTAGAAGATCCAGAGGCGGTATGCGAGACTTGGAGGCCAAGATAGATGAGCTAGACTTTGGTTAGGACTCCGAGTTCTGGCGTGACCCGGCCTTACCTTGTAATCGACCAGGAGACCCGGGTATCTCTATAAACCGGCTCCTAGGTCATAGAGGAGGACGAACTTTAGAGAGACTTTAGACATACAAGCTTACAGCGAGAGAACCCTTGTAACCTAGACTCAGAACCTGCCGGTGTTGTTATCCGCCGGGTGATCGAGATCGATATGAGAATAGAGAAACACCAGGCTAGAAGTAGGTCTTTATCTCCTATGGAGATGCTGAACCGGGATACAACCTTTTTCCCTAGCGAGCTAAACAATCTCCCGAACGCTATGACAGCCTTGCCTCAGATCTCGAGTTACCACCCGATAACATCTGCCGTGACAAAACCACGACACATCTCATATGACCGGAAGCAAAGAATTAGTAAAGGACTTATTGAAACAATTACCCACATTCTCTCATGTCACCGTTGGGAACAATGCAAGACTTAAGGTATTGGGATATGGCAAGGTAGCGATCACTCCGGAGTTATCCATTGAGAAGGTCCTCCTTGTTGAATCCCTTTCATATAATTTACTTCCCGTAGGTCAATTCTGCAATGCCGGTTACACCGTTATCTTTAATAAATACCACGTGACCATCCTTTTCACACAATCTCTTAAAGTAGCCTTTGTTGGATTTCGTGAGAATGGTTTGTATGTGGTCGATTTCTCGAAAGAGACCACTAAAATTGCAACGTGTCTAATGGCTAAATCCAACAAGGGATGGCTTTGGCATTGCCGGCTAGGCCATGTCGGTATGAGAAATTTACAAACTCTTGTGAAGGGTGGACACGTGGTAGGACTAACCGGTGTTAATTTTTCCAAAGATCGTCCTTGTAGTGCTTGCATAGCCGGAAAGATGCATGAAAAGAATCACCCCAAGAAGACCATTATCTCCACTAAGAGGCCTTTGGAGCTCCTTCATATGGATCTTTTTGGGCCTCCCACATATGATAGTCTTGGTGGCAAGAAATATTGTTTGGTGATTCTGGATGATTATTCAAGATATTGTTGGACTTTCTACATCAAGAGGAAGAGTGAAACTCAAAAGATATTCATTGACTTTGCAACCCTAGTTCAACGCCAATATGACTCCAAGATTTTGGCAATAAGAAATGATAATGGTACGGAGTTCAAGAATTACACTATGGATGATTTCCTAAGTGGGGAGGGCATTCAACACCAATATTCCGCTGCATATACTCCCCAACAAAATGGTGTCGCCGAAAGGAAGAACCGCACTCTTATTGATATGGCAAGAACTATGTTGGCCGAATTTCATTCCCCATACAACTTTTGGGCCGAAACCATCAACACCGCTTGTCACTACTCAAACCGGCTCTTCTTCCGTCCTCTCATGGACAAGACACCATATGAACTCCTCACCGGTAAAAAGCCAAACATATCTTACTTTCGAGTCTTTTGTTGCAAATGCCATGTTTACATTAAAGGTTGTAAAATTGCTAAATTTGAATCTAGATCTTTTGATGGTATACTTGTTGGATATGCCGGAAATTCTCATGCTTATAGGGTCTACAACATATCCACTGGGTGTGTTGAAGAGTCTATGAATGTGGAGTTTGACGAGGATAATGGCTCCCAAGCGGGGCATATTGATCATGATGATGTAGGTGATGAAGCTCCATGTTAAGCCATAAGAACTATGGGGTTGGAGAACTTATTCCTATTGAGGAACCTATTGATATTCAAGAAGAGGGAACAAGTTCTACCCAAGTTGAGCCACCCACATCAACAATTGATCAACAAGCTATCCAAGAACAAGAACAAGAACAAGATATTCATTCACATGATCAAGAAAATGGTCAAGACCCACCCAACTCTAGTGGTGAACACGACCATCATGAACCCACAACTCCAAGAACTCCACAAAGGGTTGATCATGAACAAGATGAAGGTAATGATGAAGATATTTGTGTTGGTGAAACAATTGGTCAAGCCATGGAACGCCGGGTCATCCGGCGTGCATCTAAATTGGATTATCAACAACACTTCAAAGAGAATATCCTTGGGAGTATCCGTAGGGGTGTGTCCACACGCAATCAATTATCTAACTTTTGTGGTCATGTCTCTTGTTTGTCTAGCTTAGAACCTCTCAAGGTATATGATGCTCTTGAAGATATGGATTGGGTTGCGGCTATGCACGAAGAGTTGAACAACTTCGAGCGCAACAAAGTGTGGTCATTAGTTGAAAGACCCAAAGATACATGCCATAATGTCATTGGAACCAAGTGGATATTCAAGAACAAGCAAGACTCACATGGTCAAGTCATCCGCAACAAAGCAAGATTGGTTGCACAAGGCTACACCCAAATAGAAGGAGTCGACTACGGTGAAACCTATGCCCCGTTGCTAGACTTGAATCCATTCGCTTACTAATTGCTTATGCATCTACTCATAAAATTGTCTTATATCAAATGGATGTTAAAAGTGCCTTCTTAAATGGTCCACTAAATGAATTGGTGTATGTCAAACAACCTCCGGGTTTCGAAGACCCTAAATTTCCTAACCATGTCTACTTACTACATAAGGCTCTTTATGGGCTCAAGCAAGCTCCACGTGCTTGGTATGATCATCTCAAGGAGTTCTTAGTAGACCGTGGCTTTGAAATTGGGGCAATAGATCCCACTCTTTTTACAAAAAGGATAAATGGAGAGTTTTTCATATGCCAAATATATGTTGATGATATTATCTTTGGTTCTACTAACCATGAATTTAGTGATCAATTTTCCAAGCTAATGGCCAAGGAATTTGAGATGTCCATGATGGGAAAGTTGAATTATTTTCCTGATTTTGAAATCCACCAATGGAGAGAAGGAACATCCTTATGTCAAGCCAAGTATATTAAGGACATGCTCAATAAATTTGATATGACAAATGCCAAGCCTTATAAGTTTCCCATGGATTCAAAGGCGGATCTTCACTTAGATCCGGATGGTAAGGAAGTTGATCAAAAGCTTTATCGTTCTATGATTGGATCTTTGCTTTACCTTTGTGCATCTAGACCGGACATTATGTTTAGTGTGGGTATGTGTGCAAGATTCCAATCAAGTCCAAGAGAAAGTCATGATACCGCAGTCAAAAGGATTTTAAGATACCTTGGTGGAACTCCTAACTTTGGTCTTTGGTATCCCCATGGTACAAGCTTTGATCTTATAGGTTACTCGGATGCGGATTGGGCGGGCTGCAAAATGGATAGAAAATCAACTTCGGGTACTTGCCAATTCCTTGGTAGGTCACTTGTGAGTTGGTCTCCGAAGAAACAAAATTGTGTGGCCGCCTCCTCCACCGAGGCCGAGTACATTGCCGCCGGAAGTTGTTGTGCACAATTATTATGGATGAGGCAAACTTTAAAGGATTATGGTGTCATTTGTGACAAAGTGCCTCTTTTGTGTGACAATAAAAGTGCCATCAAGATTGCTCATAATCCGGTACTTCATGGGAAGACCAAGCATATTGAGATCCGGTATTATTTTATTCGAGATCATGTTGAAAAGGGCGATATTGCAATCAACTATGTCAACACCAAGCATCAACTCGCCGATATGTTCACAAAGCCTCTTGGTGAAGCAAGGTTCAAAGAGTTGAGAGGTGAACTAAATGTGGTGGACATAAGCAATTGGACTTAGTGGATTTCTTGCATACCTACCCATATTAGACGATAGTTATTTGGCTTGGATGTAGGCATAGACATAGGGGGAGTGTAGCTCAATTCATGAGTCATCACTTCCCCCATTATGCGCAAATAGACAAATCTTGCATAATCGTCACTTTTGACTAAAATGTGCTTCAAAGATGAGTGGTGATTTTGAGCCCAAGATATATCTTCGCGGCTACAAGTCATACATACTCAAACATGGTGGCTACGGCCACCGCCCTCCTCTTTTCTTGAGGAGTTGGTTTTAATTGAATTATTTGGGTATTTTAGACCTTGCTCTATCTTTTGAAGAAACTCTTGGATGTTGGGCTGTCCTTGTTATATCTGGCAACTCCAAGTGTTTATTCACAGCCTACAGTGACTTATCTTAACCTATGCCATTATCTCATCTCATAAGATCATCTGAAATTCCTTGCACAAGTTCAAATTTTCAAAATTTGGTATTTGGTTGGTCCAGGTCCCTACCGACGCCTGGGAAGCAGCAGGTTCAAAACTGTGAATTTCCCGAGCGGCTGGTACTACCGGGCACTCGGCCGGTACTACCGGGCGTGCAGGGTTGACTCAAAAAGGAGTGCGGATCGGGGAAGAGCCCTTCTTTCCCAAACCGCATCCCACTCCTTTGCTCGCCCCGCCGCCTCTCCGCCAAGTGCCATCGGGCCGCCACCGCCGGTGACCCGCCCTCCGCCATCCCCGACCGGATCTGCTCCGTTGGAGTCGTTCCCACTCCTCTCCCCTCCGATGCCCTCCGGTATTTGCCCTTTTCATGCTCCTTTGTGGTCTCTATTTGAAACCTAAGATGTGCTAGGGCAAATTATCGGTAGATCCACTTTTGTTGGTTAAATTCATGGGGGAGACTCCCCTTGGTCTGGGATAGCTCTAGCTAGATGCTTAGTGTAGCTATTTTGTCGATTGGTCACGGTTTCGTGTTCTTCCCGTCCTGTACCTCGGCTCGGTACTACCGAAACATGACAATTTCGACTTATTTCTACAGTTAGCAACTAGTTTGTTTTACAAATTCATGAACTTGTGCACTTATCCATGTTCCCTCTGCACCTATATATGCTATTTCACTGGTAGCCGTGGTGAAAAAGGGGTTTATGGTCGTAAAGACAAGAGACCTCAGATCATTGAGTCAAATGAAGATGAAATTGAAGAAGAGTCAGAAGAAGAGTCTGAAGAAGAGATATTGCCAACAAGATCCACGTCTAGAACTCAAGGCCGTTAGCCCGTCCAAAAGCAAGCCTCTCCAAAGCCATTCACCAAATATCGTCTTCATGAGTATCGTGCCTATCGGGAGATCAATCCTTATGACAAGAAGAGGAACCCTAGTGTGAGAAACCCTCACTTCCACACCAATGAGCAAGAACGGGTTTATCAACAAGTCTACTTGGGGTTCAACCAATAAACACAAAGTGGTCATTCAACACTCCATTGACATTCAACACATGAAGAAGGATAAGCTTAGATCCTACTTTGCCGAAGCTCTTGCTATGTGTGAAGAATTTGGTCTCATTGACATTATGACCGTCAACCATCCATACATTGAGTACTATATTCTTCAATTCTATTCAACCGTTCACTTTGGCAATGACAATGCTCGGACCCTCAAATGGATGACCAAAGACACAATGCTTGAAGCCACAATGAATGATTTTGGGGCTGTTTTGGGTGGTTATCGTGATGGAGGTCCAAGGTCCCCTTGTGGATGGAGATGCCACTCAAATGATGAATCCGGTGGCAAGGAGTTGCTTGCTCCCATTACTATGGAAGGTGGAAATCCGGGTCAAACCGAGGATCTAATTCAACCTTTTGAGATTCTGCACCGCATCTATCGTGAGTGTCTTGCTCCTCGGATTGGGAATTGGGACCAAGTGCACTCTTACACTATTGATCTCATGGCTAATTCAAAGGCCAATCAAGGAAAAGGGAGAAAACTTGATGTCATGGATTTCATATATCAAGAGTTGTGGCTGAATGTTATTGACAAGAGAGTTCCTATTTATGCGTCATTTATCATGGCCCTCATCTGTAACAAATGGAGTGAAAAGAAAGGTGAGAACCTTTTGACAGACGGTTTGCCCATGATCAAGCACAATGCCAAGCAACTGCAAAGGAAGGCACACACTCTACCCAAGGACAGAAAGGGCTCCAAAACTGCTAGAGGCTCAACTAGTGCTCCATCAGGCGCTCCGGATGTTGGGGCTAGTTCTAGTGCACCACCTCTTGAGAAACCTTTGTGGTTCAAGAAATTTCAAATCAAGGCCAAGAGGGCTCTTTGCTTCAAGTTGGACATACAAGAGCGCATGTATGAGGCTGCAATGCGTCAGAAAGCAATGATGAGGAAGTTGGAGATTGCTCACTCTCCCGAGAAACCAAGTGATTTGGTAATCACCCCCAAGGAACAGTGGATCTCCAAGCATGGTTATTGGAGTGAAGAGGACGCCCCCGAGGATGATGATCCGACTCGTACCCCTGTCCACCGCAGCATGGGTGGAGAGTGACTCTCCATGGGACGTTTCTTAGCATCGCGCTTCTCCCTTTTTGGCATTTCGATGACAAAGGGGAGAATGTGTTCTAGTAGGACTTATCGAGGGATTTGCATGGGAGGGACACAAGCTTGCTCTTTGCTTTGATTCTTTACCGCTTGTGTTCCATCTTATTTGGTTTATGAACTTCATTGAGCATGGTGTAAGACATGCATGAACCTATTTGCTTAAGACTATGTGGTGCTATGTAATAGACTTATTTAGCTATCTATCCTTGGTTATGTCTTACACGTTTGGCAAGTTATTTTTCATATGCCTATTTAGTTAAACTTGCTAGGTTTGTAAAATATAAGGGGTGCTCATCCCACATGAATATGGTGTGTTTTGCATTCAAATGCAAATTACAAATAATGCACACATTCAGGGGGAGCCCGCTTGTCTTTTGCAAATCTTTTGTCGCTAAACATTGTGTTGTCATCAAACACCAAAATGGGGAGATTGAAAGGACATTTCTATCCCTATATATTTTGATGTTTGTTGACAGCACAATAAGCGGACTAATTGTGTACTAAAAGATTTACAGGTTCATCTTATATATTCACACATGATGGTGGGATTTCTCCTCTACAAGCGTCAAGCGAGAAGTTGTAGTTTTCCTAGGTTTTACCTTATAGGAAAACCGTACTATCAAGAGGGGGATCCGCTGTGGAGGTTTGGGCAGAATCAATCTTGTTTACATATTTTGCACAAACCAAATATGCACACCACAGCCATCCCATTCCCTGAAATATGTTGTGTTTGGCACACTTTCCTGGCTCCTGTAGTACCGGATGAAATGGCCCGGTAGTACCGAGCTCGCTCGGTAGTACCGGACTTGGTACCAAGCCAGGTACCGGCGAACGCCAAACGCTACTGCATTCGGGGTAATTCCTAAGCGGTAGTACCGGAAATATTTCCGGTATACCGATCCCGCGCTTTCCGATAGTACCGTGGAAACTCCGGTAGTACCAGGCGCTCGCGTCGCCTGGTCAAAATGTCTGTTGACTGCTGCTTTCTGCCGTTCGGTAGTACCGGGCCGTTTGGCCCGGTAGTACCGCGCGTCTGCAGAAAACTGGCCAACGGCCATTTTTGAGTGGAGCTATATATATACTAGTCTTCTTCTCCAAAGAAGCTAAGCTTTCTAAAATACTCTCTCCACCATTGTTGAAAAGTTTCAACCTTCTAGATCTCCCACTCCATCAGTTCAAACACCTTCATACTTTGAGGAGTGACGGAGGAGGTCTAGATCTACACTTCCACCAAAGCAATTTCGATTCCCCCCACTAATCCCTAGCGGATCTTGTTACCTCTTGGGTTTGTTGAACCCTAGACGGAAGTTGTGTTCTTCGTGGCTTTGGCAGCCACGGGGAAAAGCCAAGAGCCTCCAATTGAGTTGTGGATGTATGCTTTGGCCTTGCGATTCTTGTGGCTTTGGGAGGCGCGGGAATTTGGTGAGAGCCTCCAATTCGGTTGTGGAGTGTGCCTCATCCTTGTAAATGTTTGTTGCCGACCTCGAGGGCATCATAGAGTGACTCGTGGAACTCCTCATTGGAGGATAACACGAGGGAGATACGGTGTGCCATATCAAGGCTATTCGGGGCTCACTTGTGACCCCGCACCGCTCCAACGAAGACGTAGCTTCCATTGGGAAGTGAACTTCGGGAATCATCTCCGCGTCACCGTGTGTTATCTCTTATCCTTCCTTTACTTGTATTGCTAGCTTAACTTGTTTAGAATATCTTGCTAGCTTATTTATTGCTCATCATATAGCTTTGTTCACCTAGTTGCATATCTAGAGAACTTATATTTGAGCAATTCCTTAATTTGATTAAAAGAAAAAGAAAATTTGTAGTTGCCTATTCACCCCCCCTCTAGTCAACCTACTCGATCCTTTCAGCCTCGAAGGTGACCTCATAGTGGAAGAGCTACGCCTTCACCGGCAAAGCTCACGGAGACTAGAGTGAGCACATCCGTGCTATTGGAGTGCCTAGGTGGCTCCACTCCTCCAACGTAGACGTACTTCCCTTGGGAAGGAACTACGGGAATCATCTCTGTGTCTCTACTTTGCGGTTACTTCTATCCTTTACTTGTTGCTTCCGCTACGCTTTATATCTTGCTTGTATCACATAGGTTGTATTCATCTAGTGCACATCTAGTCAACCTTTGTTATACTTGCTCTAGCCCTAATTAAAAAGGAAAAAGATTAAAATTTGGTAGTCGCCTAATCACCCCCTCTAGTCGACCTTTCAGCCATGCCCCCTATGCGTGCCCAAGGTGCTAGCCACGATGTATGGGGCGTCGAACCCTCGTGGGTATGCTATCAACGCCTCTCTGCCACCCGATAGTCAAAATTTTCTAGTATTATTTTCCACGTTCACAAAAATACGTCAATTCATGGTTCCTTTTCTGGCCAGAATCGCCCATCACTCTGGTGCGACAACTAGGATAAGAACAAAAAAACTAGGTGAAAGTTGCATAATAAAGGTAAAGTAAAATAAGAACGATAATTTTACCTACAAAATGCATGTATCAACAACTCATGGGGTTTGTCGTAATTTTTACTTCTTTTTTCCTTCGGTACCAAGGACCTATATCCGCAAGGTTATTATCAACTATGTATGAGGTGAACTTTTGCCATAAGATGGGACCCACAAGATTTATGGAAATAGCTACAATGTATAAGGTTAACTTTTTCATAAGCTGGGATCCGCATGTATGTTAACAGTATACACATGCAAGAGACGAGAAATAGTAAAATATTTTTTTATTGCTGATGGACAACCCACAAGCTTATGGGTCACCCTTAAGAAGATTCCCTTATGGACAAGCTCCACTATGTATATGATCATCCATAAGGACTTGTTTTTTTGCTTATGGATAGCCTTATGAACTACATAGTGGATGCCCCGGGCATGTCTTCTTAATGAATAAGTGGGCTCTTCCCACTCTCTTGATGATGTTTCACTAAAAATTCACGCTAGACCCATGCGAACAAGAGATGCCCTTGAGGTGGTTAGACATGTGAACATAAGTGGGCAGAAAGGTAGATACATCAAATGGGCAATTTAGTTGTATGTAATGTACCGCACGGCCCATGACCCATATCCGTGATTTCCAGTACATCTCCCACTATATAACCCCACTCACCCTCTTGTCCTCCCCCCTCCCCCGCCGCCATCCTTGAACCCTATTACTCTCGTAACACATTGTCGTCCTAGATCCTATTGTCACCATTGCAAAGACCTTCTCCTTTTCTAAACTAGACTTTGCCCCCTTTCTTACACCCATTCCTCTAAAGATGCTCTACCTTGAACCTTGTGTGCTCCTACTTTCACTACTAGCACCATCTTTGAACTAGACCACATAACTACTAGATTTGGACCCATGGTCTCTTTCCAAATTAGGTTTGGTTATCCATGGAGTCGGAGAGGTTGGGGTTGCATGCGACAAGCCGGATCAAGGCGTCGCTCCAGCTGACTGATAGCCAAAACTTTTACATGTTTGAAATAGGACATTCAAATGTTTGATCTACTTATCTCTTGGCGTAGATCTATTAGTACTTTAAGTTGAAATAAAGGTCAAGTAAAATAAGAACGATAAATTTACCTACAAAATGCATGTATCAACAACTCATGGGGTTGGTTGTAATTTTTTACTTCTTTTTTCCTTCGGTACCAAGGACCTATATCCGCAAGGTTATTTTTTCCACTTTGGGTGAATGAGTGTAGGAAAAGTTTTCCAAAAAATCTATGTTTTGTGAAGTTGTCTGCCCTATAAACTGGGCATGTCTTCTTAATGAATTAGTTGGAACTTCCCACTCTCTTGACGAGGTTTCACTAAAAGATAAATTCACGCTAGACCCATGCGAACAAGACATGCGCCTTGAGGTGGTTAGAGATGGTCAACATAAGCGGGCCAAAAGGTAGATACCTCAGATGGAAAATTTAGTTGTATGTAATGCACCGCACGGCCCACGGCCCATATCTGTGATGTCCAGTACATCTCCCACTATATAATCCCCACTCACCCTCTTGTCCTCCCCCCGTCGCCATCCTTGAACCCTATTTCCTCTCATAACAAATTGTCGTTCTAGATCCTGTTGTCACCATTGCCAAGACCTTCTCCTTTTCTAAACTTGACTTTGCCCCCTTTCCTACACCCACTCCTCTAAAGATGCTCTACTTTGAACCTTGTGTGCTCCTACTATCACTACTAGCACCATTGTTGAACTAGACCACAAAACTATTAGTTTTGGATAGACGGTCTCTTTCCACATTAGGATTGGTTATCCATGGAGTCGGAGAGGTGGGGGTTGCATGCGACCAGCCAGATCTAGGCGTCGCTCCAGCCGACTGATGGTCGAAACTTTTACAGGTTTGAAATAGGACATTCAGATGTTTGATCTACTTATCTGTGGTGTAGATATGTTAGTACTTTCAGTTGCAATCAAGAATCATGGTAACTTTTTTTATTTATAAATCATGGTGGTATTGAAAATTGTAACTTGGTTTTGGAAAATAAAAGTTGGAATTGGTTATTAATTCCCCATTTCACAAGGAAATATTCGAAAAGGAAGAGTAAAATGTAATTTCACGAAAAGCTTATTAATATGCTTGAAAAGAACCGCCCATGAAAAAACTGGGTAAGTACCATGTACTTGTCCCTATAAATAGAAGAACTATGAAAACATGATATATTGGAGCATGGAACTGGGTTTTGAAATTGAAAACAGGGTAATCCTGAAATGGTTATCCTGTAGCGGTAATACACCGACACCATCCAATTTTCCTTACACGGAAAGGTTTATAATACTAGGAAAGAATATATAACAATTTCAGAACGTGGAAAAATATTTGTCTCCTTTTATTAGAAAAAGTTATTTCTCAGTACGCTTGAGAAGGAAGGAGCCACTAGGGGAAACCTCCACACTTTTCCCTATAAAAACAACCAGAACAACACCCATTTACATACATGACCTTGTGTCAAGTGGCATCGATGCTTGCCTGCCATGCTTCCATACGCGGTGATATATCCAACACTTTCCTTATTATGCATGCATAATAAGAAAAATCTTGCATTATAGTCCGTCTGTGATAAGTTGCGCTTCAGTGGCAAGCATTTGTTTTGGGATCAAGATATATCCTCACAATGCCGATCCAAACATTCATGAATGGTGGCCTCGGACACCTACATCCTCATATGAGGAGTTGGACTTTTGTATTTCATTTGCTTATTAGATCATGTGTCATTATATGCTATCTATGGAAAACAACACTCAAATTTGGACTTTATATTTGCATCTTGAAAATTTGAGTGCATATTACATATTACCTCCTACTATTTAACCCCCCACGCTCTTGTCCTCCCCCGCCATCCTTGAAACCTATTTCCTCTCCTAACACGTTGCTGGCTTCGATCCTACTGTCACCATTTTCCTCTTCGAAACTAGAATGTACCCCCTTACCAACACCCACTTGTTCCCCTCCTCTCAAGACGCTCCACATTGAACCTTGTGTCCTCATACTGTCACCACTAGCACCATTGTTGAACTAGGCTTCAAAACTACTAATTTTGGACATATGGTACCTTTCCACATTAGGTTTGGTTATCCATGGAGTTGAAGAGGTCAACGTTGCACAGGGCGAGTCAGATCTAGGCGCCGCTCCAGCCGACTGATAGTCGAAACTTTTACAGGTTTGAAATCTACCATTCAGATGTTTGATTTACTTATCTATCCGTGTAGATTTCTACGTACATCCATTTGAAATCAAGAATTGTGATAATGTTTTTCTAAATCATGATGATATTGAAACACCTAACTTGGTTTTGAAAAATAAAACTTGGATGTGGTTATTCTTGACATTTTTACCCATGGAAGAAATATATTCTTGTGTATTAGACCATCCAATTTATTTTACAAGGAAAGATTCGAAAAAGGAAAATATAATTTCACGAAAAGCTTATCAATATGCTTGAAAAGAATCTCGCGCGACAAAAAATTCATTTTATTAGGGGAAACACCTGCACTTGCCCCCACATAAACCAGAACTATGAAAAATTGTCTTGAAAAGCATGCTATATTGAGAGCATGTAACTGGATTTTGAAATTGAAGTCACGAAAACGGTTAATCCTGAAATTGCCTGCCCATAGCAATAACACACTGACACCATCCAATATTTCTTACACGGCAAGGTTTATAGGAAAAGAACATGTAACAGTTTCAAAAAGTGAAAAAGAACCTTCGTCTCTTTTTATCTGAAAAGGTTATTTATCAGTATTCTTGAGAAGGAAGTAGCCATTAGGGGGAAAAGTTATTTCTCCATTGTTGAACTCGGCTTCAGAACTACTAATTTTGGGCCAATGGTGCATTTCCACATTAGGTTTTGTTATCCATGGAGTCGATGAGGTTGAGGTTGCATGTGGCAAGGCAAGTCAGACATAGGCGCCACTCCAGCCGACCGATAGTCGAAACTTTTACAGTTATGAATCTACCATTCAAATGTTTGATAGGAAAAAAGCATGTAACCATTTCAAAAGGTGAAAAAATATTCGTCTCTTTTTATTAGAAAAAAAGTTATTTGCTTGAGAAGGAAGCATAGGGGAAACCCCCGCACTTTTTTTTTTTTTTTGCGAAACACAGTACAACGCAAGCGCTCATACACGCGCACACACTCACCCCTATGAACGCACGCACGCACACCCTACCCCTATGAGCACCTCCGAGAGACTGAGTCGGCGGGTCGAGTCTTGAGATTGACGAAGTCACCACGGGCGCCTCGCTGTCGACGGGAACGTCGCCTCCCACTGAAGAATATTCCGCCTTAAATGAGAAACACCAGCGTCAAACCTGGGGTTTGAACTCTGGTGGGCTAGGGGTACAACCACCCACCTAACCATCTTGCCACAGGCAAGTTCTCAAACCCCCGCACTTTCCCCTAGGAAAACAAAGGGCTGCACCCATTTACATGCTCTTGTGGCAAGTGGCATCGTTGCTTGCCTGCCATGCTTCCGTATGCGGTGATAGATCCAAGTATCCAACACACACACAACACACAACACACGCACGCTAGGTGGGTCTACCGCGACTGCACCTAAAATATCCTCCTCCATCCACACGAAACCTAGGCAAGAAAAAAAAAGGTAACAACACCAGCTGCATGGATGGACCATGTAAAAAAGTTGTTTATTGGTCGCCCACCTCTGCAAGAAAGAAACAAGCCCAGCCAGTTCACGAGCTCACTATCTACCCAAAGGGCAGCGAGAGGGAGGCCCCACCCAATGTGCCGCGTCACGTCCTACGCTGACTAGCCGGCCTTTAGCTGAGCGGTGGATACGTACGCTCCGCGCCGTCGCGCGTAACGTATTTTATCCTTGTCCGGCGGGAACTGCCGTGGCCGGAGGCGGAGGCGCCGCGGGAGACGACAAGCCCCACCGCCATGTGTGGTGTGGATAACGGCGATCTATCTCTCGGCAGCTAGCTGGGCCAGCCAGCCTCGCATCGTTTTCAGCCCTTATCTAGCGACGCCGGTGAGATCCAACCGCTGCCCACCCCGTGGTTCCCTCCCTCTACCTTCGCTGGACCTGGACTGGACGCCTCTCTCTCGATCTCCCCTTTTTCTGCATCTGCAGACAACAACACCACCTCCCAGTTTCTTTGCTCATAGCATATCCACCGGCACCCGGAATTTTGTTCAGCACCTCTCAAGTTGTGTCCGTTTTGGATGCAGAACACTTGTCCGACACATTCCGGGGTGATGCCCACACCGGAACCCAAACTTTATTCAACGAAAAATAGCCAAATTTCATTCACATTCGACTTCTTTTTACACAAAATTGAAAGAAATTTGCCTAAACGAAACCCAAGCCGGCCTCTAGTCGTCGCCGGAGATGCAGATGACGCCGTCGGTGGGCATCGGATGCTGCGACGGCCTTGCCTCCTGCTCCACGACGCCGTCGGTGGGCTCCGGCTTCTCAGAGGTCGCCGCCATCGGCGGCCGCTTCGCCTCGTCCTGCTCCATCGAGGCACGCATCGCCAAGTAGAAGTCGGGGAAGTCCTCCGGGTCGAGCGGGTAGCGTGTCGATGGCGGTGGGTCGTTGGCGGAGCGGTGGAGCGCCGCGGTGAAGGCGGGCGTGTCCTCGTCGCCCACTGGGCCCCGAAGAGGCGATGGGACACGCCAATCCAAGAGGAGGTCGTCGTCCTGCTCGGGTTGGGGCTCCTCGGGCTCCTGCTTGACGGCACCGACGCTGGGACGCTTGGTCCCTGGCTCCTCCTTGACGACATGCAGCAGAGCAGCGCGCCACCTTGCGTCTTCGCTCGACGGCTCATGCAGGGCAACAACTCCGGCGGCTCGCTGACGTGCCCAGGCAAGCACGCCGTCCAGCGTGCGGCCGCGCCACCAGTGTCTCCGTCGCCCACCGCTTCGTGCCCTCCCAGCGCTCGAGGGCGTCGTCCCTCTCCTACCGAAACAGCTCGAACCAGACCCGTAGTTGTTGGCGGCGTTGTCGGGGTGGCACCGGGGTCATGGCATCCCGCCGCTACAGGATGCGGAGGCTTCACTCCCTGCTGCTGGGCAGAAGTGGCACGGTGCGGCCCTCCGGGCCCAGCCGCCAATGCTTCGGGAGTCCGTAGTACGGATGTACGTATAGCTTGAACAGCCAGGCCTCGTCGAGCATGAGGCTGTGGCCTCGGTAGGTGTCGTTGCTCGAGCTGTCGGCCTCGTCGGTCTGCGCCACCTGGGAAGAAGCCAGAGCTAAAGCGGGGGAGAAGAATGGTCGGGGCTGAAGGAGGTGCCTCACGCTATAAAGGTGGGGCATGCGAAGCGGCCGAGGCGCCACTGACATCAATGATGGCGTGACGCGTTGGTAGGCAACACGACGGTGTGTGGGAAGAGGTGAAACCGGCGAGGAAGCTACTACTTTGCTTGACCGGCCGTTCTACTACTTGCGTGTATATCACAGGCGGGTCCCGCCTGTCGAAGGGGTTGTCCAGGTCCTATCCGAAGCCCCGAGTCGGCCCCCAAATTTGGAAGCCCGCTCACTTGGGAATACCGCCATGGCCGTTTTTGTGTCTAACACCGAATTGGAGATGCTCTCACCTGACCAAACTCCCCAGGATCATTCCCAAGACGAAGCAGCCGTAGTGGTATTATCCCACTCTCATCGGTGTACAGCACAATTGTACTGGTACTTGCATCAGTAGCTGGTCGATACGTGTACGGTGTACGTACGTGGAATTCCGCGGAGAGAGAGAGAGCTGAGGGACAAGGAACAGTAGTAATGGAGGGAGGGAGCGATTGGACACGGCCGATTTCCTTTCTCTGTGGGTTTAAAGAGGCTAGAAGCTAGGCACGAAAAAGGGTGTCCCCGCAGGGCAGTAAACGGCGGGGCTGTGGACACCACGTGCGGCGCCCGAATCGTGGCGCGCGATCCGACGGCGGCCACGGGACGCTACCCACCCCGCACCCGAATGCCAACGTGCCGGATTGGCACCTCCTCCTCCTCATCCCGACGCCGCGGCCGCTCCCTCTGTCCGACTCCCATCCATCTCCCCCAACCCCCAATCGAAAGCAAGCCAGCAAGCCAGCGAGCGAGCGTGGGTGAGACAGAACGAGACAAGGGAGGAGGGGAAAAAAGATACAATCTTCCGTCCGTCCGTCGCCTCCGCCGCCGCCGACGCGCGCCGAGGAGTTGGCAGGGTGGAGCAGGGACGGCCGGAGCCGGGTGGAGCGGCGGATCGAGTGGGGATGCCGCTCAATCCGACGGACCCGGAGCAGGCGGAGGCGGCCGCCGCGCCGGCGCCGCCCAAGAAGAAGAGGAACCTCCCCGGCACGCCAGGCAAGCTTCCGCCTTTTTTCCTTTCTTCTTCTTCCGGGGGGATGGGTGGTTGGTCGAGCTCGCTCGCTCGCTCGCGCGCGCGCGCGAGCCTTGTTTGTCGGTCTGACCTGACGGCGCTCGGTTCCGCGTGCAGATCCGGACGCGGAGGTGATCGCGCTGTCGCCTGGGACGCTCATGGCCACCAACCGGTTCGTGTGCGAGGTGTGCGGCAAGGGCTTCCAGCGGGACCAGAATCTGCAGCTGCACCGCCGGGGCCACAACCTGCCCTGGCGGCTGCGCCAGCGCGGGCCCGGCGCGGCGCCGCCAAGGAGGAGGGTCTACGTCTGCCCGGAGCCCGGCTGCGTGCACCACTCGCCCGCTCGCGCGCTCGGGGACCTCACCGGCATCAAGAAGCACTTCTGCCGCAAGCACGGCGAGAAGCGCTGGGCGTGCCCGCGGTGCGGCAAGCGGTACGCCGTCCAGGCCGACCTCAAGGCGCACGCCAAGACCTGCGGCACCCGCGAGTATCGATGTGACTGCGGCACACTCTTCACCAGGTACCACAACTACTTTCAGCTTCTTCTTTTGTTTTCCCTGCAAATGTTTGCCTTTTCGTTTCATTCATTCATCACTCCGTGTGATTCAGGCGAGACAGTTTCGTGACACATCGAGCATTCTGTGGCGCTCTCGTGGACGAGACTGGCAGAGTGCTGCCGGTTCCGGCCCCGCCCTCACCCCGGCCACCTGATTTGGAGGATGTTGACGAGAATTTGGACAAGGACAGTGAGAAGGCAGAAGAGAATGTCAACAAGGACATGGAGAAGGAAGACCAGGAGAAGGGGGAAGAAGATGGGAATAAGGATTCTCCTGTGGCAGAGGTGGATGGGCCTCAGCGCGTCGAGGCAGTGTCCGAGTTGCCGCAGCAGCGCATTCCGTCGCCGCAGCGCATTCCGTCTCCACAGCGCATTCCGTCGCCACCATCTCCAATGCCACAGGAGCAGCAACCAATGGTGGCAGTGGTGCCAAATTTGGATGGTATGCCCCTTTTGCATTTTGTACTGTGCTTGTCTTACTACCTATACATAGACTATGTGGGATTTATAGCAAATTCTTTCTCTGTAAATCCATCTGATTAGTTATTGCTATAGCAAAAAAGGAATGCATGACTAGTTTCTTTCCCTATTTGGCTGGCCTTATGATCGATCAGCCAACAATCATGAGGGACTTGTTCATATCTATTGTGGTCTATATATGTTGCAGAGCCAGAGATGGTTGTGGAGCCAATTGTGGACATCAAGCAGGAGGAAGACAAGCAAGATGAAGATGTTTGCTTCCAGGAAGCCGATAAATACAATGAGGCTGAATTAGAAGACTCCAACCTCCCAGATAATGATACCCCGATGCTTCCTTGTTTCCTCCCGTCGCCCTCGGATGCCATTGGTACAGATGGCAGCAGCACCAGTTGCGGCACAGTCAGCAGTGCTTCCAATTCCATTGCGCCAGCAACAACGACTAGCACATTTGCTGGGCTGTTTGCATCATCCACAACAAATACCACTCCCCAGAGTAGATCGCTGCGTGATCTTATTGGTGTTGATCCCACCTTCCTTTGCCTTGCCATTGGTACGCCCTCCTCTCTGTTCCCACAGACAAACTCAAGCAACCCCGGCACCTTTGCTCCACCTCCAGCACCACACATGTCTGCGACTGCGCTCCTGCAGAAGGCTGCTGAGGCTGGAGCTTCGCAAGCAGGCACATCTTTCTTGAAGGAGTTTGGTCTTGCAAGTTCCTCCTCATCAACCCCATCCAGGCCACCTCAAGGAAGGTCTATCGATAGCTCAACACAATCCCATCTACCGCAAGGAAGGTTTATCGACAGCTCAACACAGTCCCAGCTACCTCAAGAGAGGTTCATCAATAACTCGATGCCATCCAAGCTATCTCAAGGGAGATTCATGGATACCTCAATACCATCTCAGCAGCTACCTCAAGGGAGATTCATGGATACTGCACTACCATCCCAGCAGCTACCTCAAGGAAGGTTCTTCAGTAACTCGCCACCATCTAATCTATCCCAAGGGAGGTTCTTCGATAACTCGACACCAGCAAATTTATCTCAAGGGAGGTTCTTCGATAACTCGCCACCATCCCAGCAGCTACCTCAAGGAAGGTTCTTCAGTAACTCGCCTCCATCCAGTGTACCTCAGGGTAGGTTCACCGATTACTCACCACCATCCAAGCTACCATCAGGAAGGTTCATAGATAGCTCGGCACTACACAAGCTACCTCAAGGAAGGTATATGGATAGCTCGCCACAACCCAAGCTACCACAAGGAAGGTACATCGATAGCTCGCTGCAACCCAAGCTACCACAAGGAAGGTACATCGATAACTCACCGCCAATGAGGGTACCACAGGGAACGTTCATCGATAACATTCCGCAGCAGTGGCACCAAAGGAGTAATCAGCTAATGAATATGGAGCCTGGGCCGATGGTATCTGGCGGTCTTGGCCTTGGCCTTGCCTATGAAGGTGCAAATCCAGGGTTGCCAGATTTGATGATGGGGCAATCACCACTGTTGGGTCCCAAGCCTGCTGCCACTCTGGACTTTCTTGGGCTTGGCATCGGAGGGGCCATGGGCGGCTCCACGGCCAACGGTGGCCTCCCGGCATTGATGGTTGGAGGGGAGCTGGACATGGGGTCTGCACAGGGACCCTCTCCATGGGAGGATGCACAGAGAAAGACCAACGGCCGCACAATCCTGTGAGGGTTTCTTTTTGTAACCTTGGGGACTTTTGTGCTTTGGCTCATCCATTCTTTCAGCTGCTGTGGTTGGTAGTAGGAAGCTAGAACTGTGTAAGCTGCAGAACCTGTGTATAGATCTCCATCCACCCCCTCTCCTGTCTAAATTAAAAGCTAGAGTATTTACTATAGAGAGAATTTGATCCTTGCAAGATGCAACCTTTTGTGACCTGTTCCTGTCAAAATGCAACGAGGCAACATGGTAAGTGGTTGTAGTTGCCTTTATTACTGATTGTTTGTGGTGCCAAATTGCAAGCGCAGGATAGCTTCGGAAAAGGAAAGGGTGAGACTGGGACAGCGAGGGTAGGCAGCATGTGAAAGGTGTTTTTTAGTTTTCTCTCGATGCTGTTGCTATCAGTCAATATATCTGCCGAACTCTCCTTTGCGAGTCTCGTCTCTGCACTTTTGAGAATCGTCGTAGGATTATTATTATTTTCCCTGGCAATAAGAAGACAGTCTTCTCGTTTGCGTTTCTGTTGGCCATGTCGTCGCCGGTGAATGCGATTGATCATAAGTCTCTTGCGTCTCGTGCTCTATTTTTACTGATAGTTACTTCATCAGTTGTTTTCTGTCGCAGTAGGGTCATCCTGAGAAGGATGATTTCATTGATGATGTTAACTTCATTATTTTTTTCATCTTCTTCGGAGGATCACTCTTTAGTGATCATTGTAAAGAATCAGGAACTCGGGTGTTGGGCGCAAACTCTGGGGCAGAACCAGGGGATCATTCTCAAGTGACCGGTTGGGGAGTGCAATTGCCAGTGTACAGTTGCAGCGGTACCTGATTTGCTGCTGTAATCTGATGGCGAACAGCACACGAGTTCCTGGTTCGAAAGAAGGCTAGGAGGGGCCTGGGGCTACTTCTAGATGATAAGGAGCTAAAGTTGCTTAGTGATTGGAGCACTGAATTTTGGGATAGCCAGCCCTTTAGAGTATGCCCCAGACGACAGAATCGAATCGGATTCCCCATTTTTCCTATATGGCTCCCCTCCACAGTTCCATTGAATACATACGAGAAATTTCATACTGATACCATTGGGAATATGGTAGACTGTAACTATGTCTTCAAAATATAACTGTTTCAAAATGTGGCACTCAAATTTTGCGCCGATTCTACATATGCTACTACCGCTGATTCTGTTTTTTCAGACTGCGTTACGACACAAACAAACCGCAATTATCCTAGGGTTCCTGTCATTTTCTTTTGCCAGGAAATTGCTAAACGGCCTACATGACCTCTACCCATATCCAAGTCTTTTTCTTTACTTGTTCGATGCTTTCTAGTGCCCTTCTGGAATGGCAAACTGATGGTGCCGACATCTTACGTTGTTCATGTCAGGCCACAGTTATCTTTTGTTCCACTCAGGACCTGTTCTTTTCATCAAACATGTCGTGTTCCTCTTGGGTAAAACAGAAGAGACTGAACATGTCGAGATTCTGGACCCAGGTCGTACAACTCTACAGTTTTGTTGCTTTGACATGACGTGCGTGGCCCAATCAGCAGAGTGAAAACGCAAGACAGCCCTGAAAGTTTGTCATGGACGTCTCCTAGCAGGCTGGGCCTTGTCATCATGGGCCTTAGGCAACATGTGTTGGGCCTTGTCCACAAAAGTGGCAGAACATATCTCTAGCTATTATTTAAAAGCGGAAATTTCTTGTGGTAAACACTAAGAAATGGCCAAGTGTCTCATCCTCCGTCATTACGCGCTCTCTATTCGCTAAGTGCCGCCTTCTAATGCCTCTTGAATCCTTTTTTTTTAGATTACTGCCTCTTGAATCCTGTGGGGATGCTCTCGTCGTGACACGTGGATTTTGTTGGTGGAGACACGAGATCCGTTTGTTCCGTTTATTTTCTAAACGGGAATTCAAATTGAAATATATTTTGAGCCGTTCCATCCAAATTACGAGAGGTTTCACGGTTGGTCCCTAGCGCTCTTCACGACGAGATTTTTAAAACTAGATTTCATATTGATATGTTTCGATAAACTTTTTTCTATTTCCAAAAATAGCACGCTTGTACTCTGGGTTTCAATGTTTTTGTATTCCGTTTTTTCATTGCACTAGTACACCGTTTTCAGTGTATAATTACTCCCTTTTCGCATTCATTCACCATTCATTCACCGTCGGCGAGATGAAGAAAGAGGGGTCCAGTCTCCTGCGTCTGCGCGAGGCAAACCATCTGATGTCTCTTCGCTTCTGCCATGCTCACACGTATGAGCCTCTCATGTCGGTTCGCACTCTCCACCATGCGGCGCTGCCTCGCCGCCTCCTGCTCTCCAGCTCTGCAGCTTCGTGGGCCCGGTAGTGAGACTCCTCCATTCGCAGGCGGTGCGGCTCTACCATGTACTTCCTCTGTTTTTTAATATAAGATGTTTTAGGTGGTACACATATTGTCTATATGCACACTAAAATAAGTGAACATGCACACAAAAATGAGTCTATATACATTTGTGTACATGTGCATGTGGACAAAAACTAAAACATCTTATATTAAAAAACTGAGGAAGTACATGCGAGCAGCCTCTCGCAAACAGCGAAGGAGGCCTCCCTCAATTCATGCATCTTTGCCATGGCTAGCTGCTCGGCGGCCATGAGCTAGAGGCCAGCCTCCTTCCTCGCCGTACTCTCGCGGGAGATCTCCATGACGCGCTTGATGATGAAGTCATTTGTCTGCTTGACGGTGACCACATGCATCACCCTCGGTCGCAATCCTCCCGACGAGCAGTTGCGTAGGTGGCGAGGATGGCGATCTCCTCTGGATTCGGTGACAACACATCCTCCTACTCGTTGTTTTATTCCTCCATCTCCTCCTTCTACTCCTCCTCCTCCTAGTCGTCTTCCGAAGAAGAAGGAGTTGGCTCCAGCGACGGGAAGTGTTCGCGTGCGGCATGGGTGAGTGTTCCATGAGGTGGCTAGGCGGCGAGGCATTTTCGTTGGCACAATAGGAAGCATTCCTAAAGGCAATGACCATCGAACGAGTTGGCCGGCGCCAACATGAGAAGGAAAGGAGGAGTCTGGGCCTCCACATGCCGACCGGTTTCTGCCAAGGGAGAATCACCGCCGACCCTTCAAGGAGCTCCTCGACGTCTTTCCGAGCCTACTTCCACGATGTTGACGTCGCCTCCACTTCACAAACACATTTCTTCTTTTCCAAGGTCGTATTTACCCGATTGTCGTTGCCGCCCAGGATGTAAGCCAAGGCATAGGAATAGACATTAAGAGGCCGCCTTCATCGACTAGCTAGTGCTATGACGTACAACAATCCCCGACTACGTCAAAACCGCAGGTGCCCTAGGAGCTATTTGATGATGCTGGTGTCGCTATTGAGAATGACGACAGCTTGTTTGAGGAATGTCTCACGCTGGTGTCAGTGATGATGAGGAGAGTATTCCTAACTTTCATTCACCGGGCAACGTGCATGCGTGAATTGGATGATGCCAACAAGGTGCATGTGTGCATTTAATGATGTCGGCAATGTGTACTTGTTCTTTTTAGAAACAAGGCAAAAGCTTTGCCTTTTATATTGATATAGAAGGAGCAAAAACAAGCACAAAGCCAAGTCCTAAAAAACAAAGGCCGAATCCCCAAAGATTACATAACGCCTAACCCCCGATGGTTTCTGCTAACTTTTTCGCGCCCGCCAGGATCCAGTTCTTGCTTTCACTCTTGATGTGTTGAAAGAGGGCCGAGGGCATAGTGAACTTGTTGTTGAAGACCCTCGCATTTTGTTCCTTCCAAATCTCCCAAGTGATGAGAATGATGGCCGTCTGCATCCCATTGCGAGATGGGGAGGGTAGGGAGGCAAGCTCCTTCCAGTAGTCGAGCATGGTGGGCTTGGAAGAATGAAGGCATTGGATTATGGAGGGGCAGTGAAGCCACACATAAGCTTCAGACCAGATCCTCTTGGAGTAACGACACTCGAAAAGGATGTGCCTTCCCGTTTCAGGCTGGCATCTGCAGAGTTGGCACAACGGCTGATGGGGCCAGCCTCTAATAGCCAGGCAGTCAGAGGTCCACAGGCGGTTCTGAACATCAAGCCAGGCGTAGAAAGAGCACTTCGGAGGGGCCCAAGTTCCCCAAACCACCGACATGAAAGGGCATGGAGTAGAGCCGATGAACTGAGCTTTGTATGCAGACTTAGCCGAATATACACCCGTAGCCGAAAGGGTCCAAATGATTGTGTCCTCCGTGCCTGGGGTCAGAGCGATCTCATGGGTGAGGTTCCAGAGGTTGACAAACTGCGAGATGTGTTCCACTGTTAAGTTGTCGATGCGGAGGTCGGCAATCCATTTGAAGTCAGTGAGCGCGTCGTGGACATTTCTGTTTTTCCGCTTGGAGGCCTTGAAAATGTCAGGGGCTAGCACCCTAGGGCTTAGCCCTGAAGCCAGGAAGACTCCCATAGAGTGAAGTCGTTGATGCCATGATGGACATGATTTGTAATGGTGGTGCCCGTTCCGAGGCAGCCTTATGTTAAGCAAGGACAAGAGGAAGAAGAGCTCCTCATAGAGAAAGTCAAGAGCAGAACCATGATAGGTCCATTATTAAGAAAGAACATGACGTGGTCTTATGTAATGTTTGGATTGCGGTAAGTTTAGACCCCATAACCAGTGCCCAACAAAATCGTGGGACATATCGGTAAAGGATCAAAGTTGATATCTCGGTCTGCCGGTTCATTTGGGAGCATCAAAGAGTAAGGAATTTGAATACTTGAAGGAGAGAATTTGGCAGCGCATACAAGGCTGGAAAGAGCGGCTGCTCTCCAAGGCGGGGAAAGAAATTATGATAAAAGCTGTGGCACAAGCAATTCCAACATATGCTATGTCCTGTTTTGATTTGACTAAATCCTTATGTGAGGAAATTAGCTCGATGATTTGTCGGTATTGGTGGAGCCAGCAAGATGAGAAGAATAGATGCCATTGGATTGATTGGGATAAAATGACTCGAGCCAAACAGAATGGGGGCATGGGTTTTAGAGACCTACATATTTTCAATTTGGCCATGTTGGCTAGACAGAGTTGGAGGATGCTGCAAAACCCCGATTCTCTTTGTTGTACGGTCTTGAAGGCGATGTATTTCCCAGATACATCTATCTTACAAGCTGAGGCCAAACCAGACATGTCTTATACGTGGCGTAGTATTCTCCAAGGCCTTGATTTACTGAAGGAAGGTGTTGTGTGGCGAGTGGGCACGGGGGAGAACATTGACGTATATGATGATCCATGGATTCCGAGAGGGCAAACCAGGAAGGTACGGGCACAAAATGAGCTGGATGAAGGACTCTGGGTTTGTGATCTCATTGACCCAGGTACATCGCAATGGGATGAGCAAACAATACGTAACTTGTTTGATCCGACGGATGTGCGTGAAATTCTGTCTATTCCGATCAGGCATGGTATGGAGGATATTGTGGCCTGGCATTTTGATAAGAAGGGAGTGTTCTCTGTAAGACCAGCCTACCAACTCGGGGTCAGTTTACGGGATTCCAAGCTTGGCAAAGATGCAAGTACCTCTGCAGTTTCATGGGAACGACCGCCAATATGGAACAAGCTATGGTCCCTGTAGTTGCCAGGAAAAATACGCATTTTCTGATGGAGACTGTCATAACAGCTTGCCAACTAGGTTGAATATTAAGCGAAAAAGAGTTGAACTTGACACGAGATGTCCGATGTGTTACAGATTAGATGAGGATGGGGGACATCTTTTTCTCAAATGTAAGAAGTAAGACAGGTGTGGCGGGAGATGATGTTGGAAGATATTCGTTTACAACTGCTAGAAGCCCAAAATCCTCTAATCATGTTGGAGATGATACTAAAGTTGCCCAAAGAGAGGATGCTATCAACATGTATTTTATTGTGGGATTGGTGGACTACACGTAATAAGCTGAACGCTGGGAAGCTGAGAAAGATACAGCCTCTGTATGTCACATAATCAATAAGCACGCTGTTCAGTTTCAGTCAAAAACTACAGATGCTGAAGGAAGCGCTTCAAGTACGAGGCTAGCTGAGAGATGGAAGAAACCTGAGCAAGACCATGTGAAGATTAATGTTGACGCGGCTTTCTGGGAGGAGTTATTTACACTGGAGGTCACGCAACTCGACAGCTATGTGCACTTAAGTCACACAACTGGAGAACTGAATTTTTTGGTCACACAACTGGAAATTTGGTGCACTGGAGGTCACAAACGGGCACGTCATCCCGTTTTGGACTGTCATAGCCGAGTCGGGGCCGGTCGACGCTCTCACCGCCTCGGGTAGCAGCCGCCCGGAGCCGGCAGCCCCGGAGGGCGCCATTCTCCGCTGCCGCCACGCTGCACTGGACCGCAGTACTGTGTGGCGGTGGTCGGCGTACAGTGCGGTCAACCTCGACCTGGAAGAAAAATCCCCAATCCACCGCTGCTGCTTCCCGTGCTTGAGGTGGAAGACGAGCCTGACGGGTGGGCCCCACCGGTCAGGTGCATATTTTTGCAATTTGACACTCCTAATATTACCCTAGGGGGTTTTCTGAAAAATGACAGTCCAAAACGGGATGACGTGGCCTGTTTGTGACCTCCAGTGCACCAAATTTCCAGTTGTGTGACCAAAAAATTCAGTTCTCCAGTTGTGTGACTTAAGTGCACATAACTGTCGAGTTGTGTGACCTCCGGTGCAAATAACTCTTCTGGGAGCCACTACGTACTGGAGCATGGGTTTTGTTGCTCGGGATGATAGAGGCGAGTTCGTCGCCGCGGCTGCAGGCAAACTGAGACACCTGCGTAACGCTCTACAGGCTGAAGCGGAAGCTTGCGCTGCTGCAACCGAAGGGGCCATGGCACTTGGCCTGCATAGGGTTGTCTTTGAATCCGACTCACAAGTTCTGGTGAATGCTCTCAACTCCGGTAGCCATGACCTATCGGAAATTGGTGTGCTCCTTCGAGAGATTAGGAGCAACTGTATCGCCTCTTTTGATTACCATAGGTTTCAATTTTGTCAGAGAGAATGTAATAAAGCCCACGACATAGCCAAGTTTGGATCACAAACTGACGATGAGTGTGTTGGGTGGGCGGATGATGCCCCGGACTTTGTATTCGATTTAGTTGCTAGCGAGACTGTTGTGCACTCTGGTTAATAGATATGTTGTTTCCATTTCAAAAAAAAGAGTTGAGTTCAATGAGCGGAAAAAAGATACCATTCATATGACAAAATCGTAATGAACCGCGACGGAAAGGGCCATGTCACATAGGTCGGTCCATATACAAGAGATATATGAAACCAATTCGGCAGATTTTAAACGTCTATCCCAAAGTTGTGTGACCACTGAAATGCAGCAGAAGATGAACCAGCTAAATGAGTCCAGATCAATGCTGGCCCTACAAAATTCAGAAACGGTTACTCGGAGCGAGTTCACCAGTGTGGCGTGCCGTGTTTGAGCTAAACATTTCCAAAACGAAAAATCTAATCGTGGCATGCCTCTGAAAAGACTTTGACGGTTCCTACGACTCTAAGCGCTGATAATCAGACCGCGAATGATCAGTTCGGCAGATTTAATTGGTTGCTTATGCATATGACCATGGCCATCATCGATCGGCCAATTCGCCTACAGAGTCATGAAAAAGACACGTTGGATGTCGCATGCAAAATGCATGCATACTTGGACAAGAAACCCCGTCGACACACACATACCTGTCCGAAAGGGTTGATCTTGTCATTCGCATTCCGGAACCCAGCTTTACCTGATCAAGTCCAGCCGTGTAAAGTAGATCGCATCGCGCATCCCTATCACGCTTGCTTCAGTCGATGCATCTCAGACGTCTATCCCAAAATATCGAGAGGTTCAGTTAGAAGTTGAGAGACCCATGTGGCCATGTTCGCTGTGCCCAAAGGAGATCTACCAGCTGAACGAGTTCATATCACTGCTGGCCCTACAGAATTCAGAATCGGTTAGCTAGTCGGAGCAAGTTCGCCGCAGAAGCTACTGAAATGATGCAGTTAATGGAGTTGATGTGAGATAATCCGCCATCTTATCTACTCCTAGACTTTAATCGCACTGGATGGGCCAGTAGTACGACGAATTAATCGAAAACTCGCCATCTGACAACAACATCTTTTTTTTTTGCTATACATCTGACAACAACATCGTCTGGCATAACGATCGGCTTTCAAGACCTGAACCAGCTGAGCCGGATAGTTGAATGCCGTAACGTACAGTACAGACATGCTTTCCGTTGCATGTACTACGTGCGCTGTCACTGCCTGACCGCACAGCTTATCCATCAGTTATCCCTTTCACTTATGATATAGAGTATATCTAATATCTTTGTGACTGCATCACTATAACAAGAAATTAATAGATGTAGCCGCCGTCCATTCGTGATGCATGCCGAGACTGAAAACTCACCGCGAGGCCAAACCATGGCACTGTTTGCGCAATGGAAAGATCTTCTGCTAGAGAGAGGGGGAACATAGCAGAACAAATCTCATTTTGGTCAATAATTTGTCTTTTTTGCACAGAGCAGTACAAATATCATTTCACCACGAAACATGTCACATATGTAAAACACTTGTATATGTTTGTCATTATTTTCTGAAATATTTTATTATTTTTTTCCAAATTTTTATTCAGTCAGGAGCATATGAGCTCGGAAGCCATTGTGAATTTCCGACCTTGCTGTTCCTTTCTTCTTCCTGGAGCTTTATCTTCCTATATTTGCCCCACCAGGGGTGTAATTGTGCATTTGTTTGATGACACTTAGCCAGTACGTAGCTGTTTCGGTGTTTAAATTTTAATGTAGTATCATGTATGCCCAACGTCTTCTTTCAATATAAAGCAGGGCTATGACTCATGCTGAATGTTTTGCAGCTGCGTGCGGCATGGGTGAGTGTTCCATGAGGTGGCTAGGCGGCGAGGCATTTTCGTTGGCACAACAGGAAGCATTCCTAAAGGCAATGACCATCGAACGAGTTGGCCGGCGCCAACATGAGAAGGAAAGGAGGAGTCTGGGCCTCCACCTGCCGACCGGTTTCTGCCAAGGGAGAATCACCGCCGACCCTTCAAGGAGCTCCTCGGCGTCTTTCCGAGCCTACTTCCACGATGTTGACGTCGCCTCCACTTCACAAACACATTTCTCCTCTTCCAAGGTCGTATTTACCCGATTGTCGTTGCCGCCCAGGATGTAAGCCAAGGCATAGGAATAGACATTAAGAGGCCGCCTTCATCGACTAGCTAGTGCTATGACGGACAACAATCCCCGACTACGTCAAAACCGCATGTGCCCTAGGAGCTATTCGATGATGCTGGTGTCGCTATTGAGAATGACGACAGCTTGTTTGAGGAATGCCTCACGCTGGTGTCAGTGATGATGAGGAGAGTATTCCTAACTTTCATTCACCGGCAACGTGCATGCGTGAATTGGATGATGCCAACAAGGTGCATGTGTGCATTTAATGATGTCGGCAATGTGTACTTGTTCATAGAGTGAAGTCGTTGATGCCATGATGGACATGATTTGTAATGGTGGTGCCCGTTCCGAGGCAGCCTTATGTTGAGCAAGGACAAGAGGAAGAAGAGCTCCTCATAGAGAAAGTCAAGAGCAGAACCATGATAGGTCCATTATTAAGAAAGAACAGGACGAGGTCTTATGTAATGTTTGGATTGCGGTAAGTTTAGACCCATAACCAGTGCCCAACAAAATCGTGGGACATATCGTTTAAGGATCAAAGTTGATATAGCCGGTTCATTTGGGAGCATCAAAGAGTAAGGAATTTGAATACTTGAAGGAGAGAATTTGGCAGCGCATACAAGGCTGGAAAGAGCGGCTGCTCTCCAAGGCGGGGAAAGAAATTATGATAAAAGCTGTGGCACAAGCAATTCCAACATAAGCTATGTCCTGTTTTGATTTGACTAAATCCTTATGTGAGGAAATTAGCTCGATGATTTGTCGGTATTGGTGGAGACAGCAAGATGAGAAGAATAGATGCCATTGGATTGATTGGGATAAAATGACTCGAGCCAAACAGAATGGGGGCATGGGTTTTACAGACCTACATATTTTCAATTTGGCCATGTTGGCTAGACAGAGTTGGAGGATGCTGCAAAACCCCGATTCTCTTTGTTGTACGGTCTTGAAGGCGATGCATTTCCCAGATACATCTATCTTACAAGCTGAGGCCAAACCAGACATGTCTTATACGTGGCGTAGTATTCTCCAAGGCCTTGATTTACTGAAGGAAGTTGTTGTGTGGCGAGTGGGCACGGGGGAGAACATTGACGTATATGATGATCCATGGATTCCGAGAGGGCAAACCAGGAAGGTACGGGCACCAAATGAGCTGGATGAAGGACTCCGGGTTTGTGATCTCATTGACCCAGGTACATCGCAATGGGATGAGCAAACAATACCTAACTTGTTTGATCCGACGGATGTGTGTGAAATTCTGTCAATTCCGATCAGGCATGGTATGGAGGATATTGTGGCCTGGCATTTTGATAAGAAGGGAGTGTTCTCTGTAAGATGAGCCTACCAACTCGGGTCAGTTTACGGGATTCCAAGCTTGGCAAAGATGCAAGTACCTCTGCAGTTTCTTGGGAACGACCGCCATATGGAACAAGCTATGGTCCCTGAAGTTGCCAGGAAAAATACGCATTTTCTGATGGAGACTGTGTCATAACAGCTTGCCAACTAGGTTGAATATTATAAGCGAAAAAGAGTTGAACTTGACACGAGATGTCCGATGTGTTACAGATTAGATGAGGATGGGGGACATCTTTTTCTCAAATGTAAGAAGGTAAGACAGGTGTGGCGGGAGATGATGTTGGAAGATATTCGTTTACAACTGCTAGAAGCCCAAAATCCTCTAATCATGTTGGAGATGATACTAAAGTTGCCCAAAGAGAGGATGCTATCAACATGTATTTTATTGTGGGATTGGTGGACTACACGTAATAAGCTGAACGCTGGGGAAGCTGAGAAAGATACAGCCTCTTTATGTCACATAATCAATAAGCACGCTGTTCAGTTTCAGTCAAAAACTACAGATGCTGAAGGAAGCGCTTCAAGTACGAGGCTAGCTGAGAGATGGAAGAAACCTGAGCAAGACCATGTGAAGATTAATGTTGACGCGGCTTTCTGGGAGCCACTACGTACTGGAGCATGGGGTTTTGTTGCTCGGGATGATAGAGGCGAGTTCGTCGCCGCGGCTGCAAGCAAACTGAGACACCTGCGTAACGCTCTACAGGCTGAAGCGGAAGCTTGCGCTGCTGCAACCGAAGGGGCCATGGCACTTGGCCTGTATAGGGTTGTCTTTGAATCCGACTCACAAGTTCTGGTGAATGCTCTCAACTCCGGTAGCCATGACCTATCGGAAATTGGTGTGCTCCTTCGAGAGATTAGGAGGAACTGTATCGCCTCTTTTGATTACCATAGGTTTCAATTTTGTCGGAGAGAATGTAATAAAGTAGCCCACGACATAGCCAAGTTAATTTGGATCACAAACTGACGATGAGTGTGTTGGGTGGGCGGATGATGCCCCGGACTTTGTATTCGATTTAGTTGCTAGCGAGACTGTTGTGCACTCTGGTTAATAGATATGCTGTTTCCATTTCAAAAAACAAAGTTGAGTTCAATGAGCGGAAAAAGATACCATTCATATGACAAAATGGTAATGAACCGCGACGGAAAGGGCCATGTCACATAGGTCGGTCCATATACAAGAGATATATGAAACCAATTCGGCAGATTGTAAACGTCTATCCCAAAGTTGTGTGACCACTGCAATGCAGCAGAAGATGAACCAGCTAAATGAGTCCAGATCAATGCTGGCCCTACAAAATTCAGAAACGGTTACTCGGAGCGAGTTCACCAGTGTGGCGTGCCGTGTTTGAGCTAAACATTTCCAAAACGAAAAATCTAATCGTGGCATGCCTCTGAAAAGACTTTGACGTTTCCTACGACTATAAGCGCTGATAATCAGACCGCGAATGATCAGTTCGGCAGATTTAATTGGTTGCTTATGCATATGATCATGGCCATCATCGATCGGCCAATTCGCCTACAGAGTCATGAAAAAGACACGTTGGATGTCGCATGCAAAAGGCATGCATACTTGGACAAGAAACCCCGTCGACACACACATACCTGTCCGAAAGGGTTGATCTTGTCATTCGCATTCCGGAACCCAGCTTTACCTGATCAAGTCCAGCCGTGTAAAGTAGATCGCATCGCGCATCCCTATCACGCTTGCTTCAGTCGATGCATTCCAGACGTCTATCCCAAAATATCGAGAGGTTCAGTTAGAAGTTGAGAGACCCATGTGGCCATGTTCGCTGCGCCCAAAGGAGATCTACCAGCTCAACGAGTTCATATCACTGCTGGCCCTACAGAATTCAGAATCGGTTAGCTAGTCGGAGCAAGTTCGCCGCAGAAGCAACTGAAATGATGCAGTTAATGGAGTTGATGTGAGCTAATCCGCCATCTTATCTACTCCTAGAATTTAATCGCACTGGATGGGCCAGTACTACGACGAATTAATCGAAAACGCGCCATCTGACAACAACATCGTCTGGCATAACGATGGGCTTTCTAGACCTGAACCATCTGAGCCGGATAGTTGAATGCCGCAACGTACAGTACAGACATGCTTTCCGTTGCATGTACTACGTGCGCTGTCACTGCCTGACCGCACAGCTTATCCATCAGTTATCCCTTTCACTTATGATATACTCTGTGACTGCAACAAGAAATTAATAGATGTAGCCGCCGTCCATTTGTGATGCATGCCGAGACTGAAAACTCACGGCGAGGCCAAACCATGGCACTGTTTACGCAATGGAAAGATCTTATGCTAGAGAGAAGGGGAACATAGCAGCACAAATCTCATTTTGGTCACTAATTTTCTCTTTTTTGCACAGAGCAGTACAAATATCATTTCACCACGAAACATGTCACATATGTAGAACACTTATATATATTTGTCATAATTTTTTGAAATATTTTATTATTTGTTTTTCCAAATTTTTATTCAGTCAGGAGCATTTGAGCTCGGAAGTCATTGTGAATTTCCGACCTTGTTGTTCCTTTCTTCTTCCTGGAGCTTTATCTTCCTATATTTTCCCCACCAGGGGTGTAATTGTGCATTTGTTTGATGACACTTAGCCAATACATAGCTGTTTCGGTGTTTAAATTTTAGTGTAGTATCATGTATGCCCAACGTTCTTCTTTCAATATAAAGCAGGGTTATGACTCACGCTGAATGTTCTGCAGCTGCGTCAGGACGGAACCAATTTGAGAAGCCACATGTCGACCCATATCAAAATAGTCAGTGGCCTCGTTGGCCCGATGGATATTTTGGGTCGACCCATTTTTTAGTAACGTGTGTGTGTTGGTTTTTCTTGGGCTACTATCGATAGCTGAACAGTTTGTAGAGTAGTAGTGTACGAGTAGAAAAAAAGATTTTGCACATGGATTCAAGTGTTTAAGCTGCAGCATCCATGCATTGTACATACATGCATACGTAGACAGTACGTAGTAATATGTGTTTCTTTGCAGGCATCGTACATACATGCAAATGAACGACTCCGATGGTTTGGCTACAAGCTAATTTTTTTTAATAATACATTTTTTTAATTAAATTCGAAAAATATTACGAAAAATGGCGAAATTACAGGAATAATACGGCTTCGGCCTAGGCCTAGCCGATAAGGGCCTGTCGGCCAAGATTGGTACGAAATGCCTGTCGGCCGACCCCTGCACATGTCAGAGCGACCTATCGGCTAGTATTGGGCCGACAAGCTTCTGTCGGCCTAGGCCCAGCCGACCAGACCCAGTCGGCTTAAGCTGGGCCGACTTCTGCATGTATGTTTTTTCCCGTCGTTCCCGCAATTTGTCTCCCGCCGTTGTGTTCCGTCACATATCTTCCCGCCATTTTTCTCCCGCCATCTTCTCCCGCCCATTTTGTCCCGCCATTCTCCTCCCGCCCTTTTTCTCCCGCCATCTTCTCCCGCCATGTTCTCCCGCCCATTTCCTCCCGCCATTTTTCTCCCGCTCTTATTCTCCCGAGTGAGCTTATATATACCCCAGCAGACGTTGTGATGGAGGCGTGTGGTGCGTGGTAATTTTCTTAGTCGCATAGGAAGGATGTCTGGTAGTTCGGGTCGTAGTTTGGAAAATAGGTCATGGTGTGTTCTGTATGAAGCCGTAAGATGGACTGATGGTAGTATTAGGGAGGGTAGGCCGAAGAGCTGTTATAGGGAGCTAGTTAGTGAGACGGGCAACCTTCGTGAGCTGGGAGAAACTATAGCCAAAAAATACAAAATCCCGCATATGACCCCCGATGAAATTTTAGATGAAATTGATGGGTGGCGGTGGAAGTGGCAGAGAGTGTATGAGCTAAAAGATATCGACGCGGGTCTACGGGACATGCCTATGACTCCTAAGTCAAAGATAATCCATTTTTCGTGGGAGGCTTATGCATTTCACGTGGAGGTAACTGAGTACGAAAGTTTTATTTGTTAGAATATAATGTTATTTGTCTGAAATATTTTCCTCTGCTATTGTTCTTGTGCAGCGCTGGCCCGCAGACGCACAGTTTCTGAACAAAGAGATCCCTCATTTTGGTTGGATGGAAGCTCTTTTTGGCGCTTGTCCTGATGGCCGTCCACAGAATGCATTGTACGCTGATGACGTGAAGAAGGCTATATCAAAGGCCAAAGCTGACAGTGATGATGATTTCATGCCTCCTAAACGAGGGAACCGTAGACGTAAGTTTAAGAGTGTTGGCGCATCGAAGGCTGCCGCCGATGAAAATAGTGATGATGACTTCATGCCTCCATCACGAACACGTGGCAGAGGGAAGTGAAGTCGTTGATTAGAATTACTTTCGTACTCAGTTACCTCCACGTGATTAGAATTAGTTATCGTTGAGTTATATGTGAGACATATATGTACGTAGAACTACTGAAGTTGTAACGGAGAGTTGTACTTGCATGTTAGATTAATGTATCGATGCAATGTGGAAGGATATGTCTCGTACATACATAATAATATGTCTCGTACATATATGTCTCACATACAAATCGAAATACATATATGTCTCACATACAAATCAAAATACGAATATGACCCAAAGATATCACTGACCACGGCGTCGACCACATATACCGGAAGTCTCATGGACGACGTCTGCGCATGCGCGGAGGTCTGGCAAGGTTTGGATCTGGCGGAGTCCAACCCAGCCTGTTGGGTGGCACAACCGCACGTCCAGGAATCAGTGATCCAGCATCATCATCATCCTGCGTCTCCTGTGTGGGGTAGGGTGGAGGAGTATTATACATACCCATCCAATTGTCCAGTTGTGTGCGTATTTCAGGTATGGTCCCACTGTCGTGCTCACTCTCCCATGCGGATCCAGACGACTGCTGAGCGGACGTAGACGGACGATTTCCTGGATGCAATACAACATTAAGAAAGAAGTACGTAGCATTTAGCGTGGTGAATACAAATTTACAAGGTACTTACCATGTGGCTGCGGAGGTGGTCGAAGCTGATAGCCTGTCGTGGGACTAAACTGCTGCTCCCAATGCGAGCCTCCAGCCTAGTCAGGAGAGGGTGCTCTGGGCGACGGCTGCGACGTCGAGCCTCCAGCCTGGTCAGGAGAGGGTGCTCTGTGCGACGTCATACGAGGTCGTGGTTGATGTCGATCCTGAGGCGTCATAAGTTGTACATAATTTTGCAAAATTTGTAAGAATTAACTAATCTCTTACCGCGTACTGTCTGGAGCCTGCAGTAGACTGGGTCGGATACATATCCCACGTAGTAGGAGCCGGTGTAAGCTCAGGATGCTCGACATACGTAATGCGTATCCGGGTTGAGGTCATGTAAATTTGCAGGTACGAATTGAATAGGTCAGGATCAAACACGAGCTCCTCCTGCCAGACTCGTGTCGTCACAGTTTCCCACTCTGCAACGTAGCTGCCAACCCTCCGCATCCACGATAGTGCGCTCCTATTAGTTCCCTTTCTTGTGAGCCTACAGTAGTAGTAAGTGTTAGACAATTCCTCTGTGGATGCGTAATTGAATAATGCGTAAATAAACAATGCGTAATTAAACATACCCGTGGATGATAGGTGGGACATGTTCCTCTGTCGACAGAGGAAGTGCCTGTTGTCGTAGACCAAATTGGCTCATAACCCGTTGCTGGGCCATCTCCTCCACGCAGATATCAAAGACAATTTTTGATTTTGTCATCCAGTACGCGCGATCTCTCGTGCACAGGTCAGACATACCACCCGGGTATATAGCCTCCTTTTTTACTTGCGTGTACGGTCGGCAGATTACCGCTCCCGAACTCAGAATGTCGAACTGCTCGTTGAATAGCTGGTAGCAGTTCCTCATCTGCGAATGAGCAAAGCGTCTCTGCACGACACAAAAGTTAGTGCAAGTCGGCAAAAATGTAACAATTGTGATAAATATGTAGATTAGACATACCTGACGACGTGTCCAGATAAAACCAAAAGTAGGCATTGCTAGCGCTAAGTTGACGAAGGAATATCTCCCCGGCAACAGCACCAAAAACAATGCTTGTACGTCACACGTCAGTTGGGAACCCCAAGAGGAAGGTATGATGAGTGCAGCAGCAAGTTTTCCCTCAGTATGAAACCAAGGTTTAATCGAACCAGTAGGAAAACGAGGTTTGCTTCGAAGGTGTTGGTGAAGGAGTGTAGTGCGGCGCAACACCAGGGATTCCGGTGCCAACGTGGAACCTGCACAACACAATCAAATTACTTTGCCCCAACTTAACAGTGAGGTTGTCAATCTCACCGGCTTGCTGAAAACAAAGGGTTAAACGTATCGAATGGAAAATGATGTTTGTTTGCATAAAACAGTAGAGAACAATGATTGCAGTAGATTGTATTTCAGATGTAAAAGAATGGACCGGGGTCCACAGTTCACTAGTGGTGTCTCTCCAATAAGATAACTAACATGCTGGGTAAACAAATTACAGCTGGGCAATTGACAATTGATAAGTGCATATAACATGCATGTGTGAGCTGTGGTGTCTACTATGAGATTCATTTGGGCATTACGACAAAGTACATAGACCGCTATCCAGCATGCATCTATGCCTAAATAGTCCACTTTCCGGTTAACATCCGTACCCCTTCCAGTATTAAGTTGCAAGCAACAGACAATTGCATTAAGTAATGTGCGTAATGTAAACAATACATTCATCCTTGAATAAAGCATTGCTGTTTTACCCCTAGTGGCAACAACACATCTACAACCTTAGAACTTGCTGTCACTATCCCAGGTTAAATAGAGGTTGAACCCAACTATCATGCATAAATACCCCCTCTTGGAGTTACAAGTATTCACTTGGCCAAGGCTTCAACAAGTAACGGAGAGCATGCAAGATCACAAATGACATAGACATGATAATATAATATTCAGCTCCACATAGGTATCAATATAAGTCAGATCCCAGCAAACACAACATGTAGCATTACAATAAGATGATCTTGATCATGATAGGCAGCTCACAAGATCTAAACATGATGGCACAAGTGGAGAAGACAACCATCTAGCTACTGCTATGGACCCATAGTCCAAGGATGAACTACTCACGCATCACTCCGGAGGCGGGCATGGCGATGTAGAGCCCTCCGGTGATGATTCCCCTCTCCGGCAGGGTGCCGGGAAGAGCTTCAGAACCCCCCGAGTTAGGGTTGACGACGGCGGCAGCGAATATGTTCTGGATGAAAGGCTCGGTGTTTTAGGGTTTTCACGTCTCGGGGAATAAATAGGCGAAGGGGCGATGTCGGCGGACCCCCGAGGGGCCCAAACCACAGGCGGCGCGGCGGTGGGCCGCGCCGCCAGGTGGTTTGGCCACCTCGTGGCTCCTTCGTCTCTCCTTCGGACTCCGTGTACGTGCTGGAAAAATAGGGACTTGGCCTTTTGTTTCGTGCAATTCCGAGAATATTTCCAGAAGTAACTTTCTGAAACCAAAAACAGCAGAAAACAGGGAACTGGCACTGTGGCATCTTGTTAATAGGTTAGTCCCAGAAAATGCATAAAAGTGATACGAAGTGTATATAAAACATGTAGCAAATGGTATAATATAAGCATGGAACAGCAGAAATTATGGATACGTTGGAGACGTATCAAGCATCCCCAAGCTTAGTTCTACTCGTCCTCGAGTAGGTAAAACGATAACAACAAATAATTTCTGAGGAGACATGCTTTCACACAATCTTGATCAATATATTGCAAGGCTCATGTCATGAATGAAGTGACTCAAAGCAATGATCTATAGTTTGCTAACAAATAGATAAAGAGTAAACAATGAATCATATAAGCAAAAACTTTTCATGAATAGTACTTTCAAGACAAGCATCAAAAAGTTTTGCATAAGAGGTAACTCATAAAGCAATAGATTCAAAGTAAAAGGCATTGAAGCAACACAAAGGATGATTAAGTTTCAGCATTTGCTTTCAACTTGTAACATGTATATCTCATGGATAGTTGTCAACATAAAGCAATATAACAAGTGCAATAAGTAAAATGTAAGAATCAATGCACACAAAGTTGACACAAGTGTTTGCTTCTAAGATAGAAAGGAGTAGGTAAACTGACTCAACATAAAGTAAAAGATAGGCCCTTCGCAGAGGGAAGCAGGGATTAAATCATGTGCTAGAGCTTTTTAAGTTTTCGAAAGCATATAGAGAGCACAAAATAAGTATTTGAGAGGTGTTTGTTGTTGTCAACGAATGGTAGTGGGCACTCTAACCCCCTTGTCAACCAGACTTTCAAGAGCGGCTCCCATGAAGGACGTTATCTCTACCAGCAAGGTAGATCATCCCTCTTCTCTTTTGTTTACACATGTATTTTAGTTTCTTTATAGATGACACTCCTCCCAACCTTTTGCTTACACAAGCCATGGCTAACCGAATCCTCGGGTGCCTTCCAACATTCACATACCATGGAGGAGTGTCTATTGCAAAATTAAGTTGCTTACTGATAAATCAGGGCAAAACATGTGAAGAGAATTATTAATGAAAGTTGTAATTAATTGGGGCTGGGCACCCCGTTGCCAGCTCTTTTTGCAAATTATTGGATAAGCGGATGTATATGCCACTAGTCCATTGGTGAAAGTCTGTCAGAAGTAAATGACAAGATTGAAAGATAAAACACCACATACTTCCTCATGAGCTATAAAACATTGACACAAATAAGGAGTAATAAAGTTTTGAATAGTTTAAAGGTAGCACATGAAATATTTACTTGGAATGGCAGGAAATACCACATAGTAGGTAGGTATGGTGGACACAAATGGCATGGGTTTTGGCTCAAGTTTTGGATGCACGAGAAGCATTCCCTCTCAGTACAGAGTTTAGGCTAGCAAGGTTGTTTGAAGCAAACACAAGTATAAACCGGTACAGCAAGAATCACATAAAAACATATTGCAAGTATTATAAGACTCTACACTGTCTTCCTTGTTGCTCAAACATTTTACCAGAAAATATCTAGACCTTAGAGAGAACAAATATGCATCCCAAGTCTCAACAAGCTCTACGGTAGTTCTCCACTACTAGGCTTTAACTACATGATGCAAGAGCTTAAACATGATCTACTTGAGAGCTCAAAACAATTGCAAAGCATCAAATCGAAACAAGACAATGATCTACAAGAATGCATATGTCTTTTCCAATACCAACTACTACATGTAGCATTTTCTTTCTTCCAAACAAACACCAATCAATTTATTTAAACATAAACTCTCCAAATGATAATATAATGCAGCAAGAGAGTATTTATAAACAAGTGCTAACAGCTCGAAGAGATGCATGAAAAACAGGAGCTAAAAGCACTGCAGTAGCTAGTTAAGAATACTCAACAAATATAAGTGAAGAACATGAGTATTCACATGAAAAAGCGGAGCGTGTCTCTCTCCCACACAAGGATTGCTAGGATCCGAATTTATTCAAACAAAAACAAAAATAAAAACACACAGACGCTCCAAGTAAAGCGCATAAGATGTGAAAGAATTAAAATATAGTTTCACTAGAGATGACCTGATAAGTTTGTTGATGAAGAAGGGGATGCCTTGGGCATCCCCAAGCTTAGACGCTTGAGTCTCTCTGAATATGGTTGGGATGAACCACGGGGGCATCCCCAAGCTTAGGCTTTTCACTCTTCTTGATCACATAATATCACCCTTCTCGCTTGATCCTTGAAAACTTCCTTCACACCAAACTCAAGACAGTTCTCATTAGAGGGTTAGTGCATAATCAAAAATTCTCATATTCTGTAATGATACAATCAATCCCAAAGCTTCTGGACATTAGCTACAGCCACCAATGCTTTGTGGAGCAAAGAAATCCACACAAACACAGTAAAAGAGCGAATGCAAAACAAAAGGCAGAATCTGTCAAAAACAGAACAGTCTGGAATGACGAATTTTTTCGAGGCACTTAAGTTGCTCAGATGGATCTGGCCTAAAATAATGAAAGTTGCGTACATATCTCAGGAATATGCGTGATTTTTTCAGAATTTTTTGAATTTTCTACAGGGAGATAAGCTCAAATCCGTGACAGCTAAAAATCTGTCACTGCGCAGAAATCCAAATCTTGCATCAACTTTCAATATAGAACTTTACTTGGCACAACATTGCGATAAAATAAAGATACAAAGGAGTTGCTACAGAAGTAACAAAACTCCTTGACTCAAAGAAAACAAAAATAACAGCAAATAAAAACGATGGGTTGTCTCCCATAAGCGCTTTTCTTTAACGCCTTTCAGCTAGGCGCAGAAAGTGAAAATCAAGTGTTGTCAAGAGAAGAAGCATCAACATCATAACTTGCTCTAACAATAGAGTCAAAAGGTAACTTCATTCTCTTCCTAGGGAAGTGTTCCATACCTTTCTTGAGAGGAAATTGGTACCTTATATTACCTTCTTTCATATCAATGATGGCACCAACAGTTCGAAGAAAAGGTCTTCCCAAAACAATAGGACAAGATGCATTGCATTCAATATCCATAACAATAAAATCAACGGGGACAAGGTTATTGTTTACTGTAATAAAAACATCATTAACTCGCCCCAAAGGTTTCTTCATAGCATTATCAGCGAGAAAAACATCCAAATAACAATGTTCCAAAGGTGGCAAATCAAGAATATCATAAAGCTTCTTGGGCAAAACCGAAATACTTGCACCAAGATCACACAAGGCATTGCAATAAAATCATTCACCTTTACCTTAATGATGGGTTCCCAACCATCTTCTAATTTCCTAGGAATAGAAGCTTTAAGTTTCAACTTCTCCTCCCTAGCTTGCAAAAGAGCATTTGTAATATGCTTTGTAAAAGCCAAATTAATAGTGCTAGCATTGGGACTTCTAGCTAATTTTTGCAAGAACATAATAACTTCAGAGATGTTACAATCATCAAAATCAAAATCATTATTGTCAATGGTGGTGGAACCATTGTCTCCAATAGTTTGAAAAATTTCAGCACTTTTATCAGAAAAAGTTTCAGCAGTTTTAGGCAATTTCAAACGCTTTGCAGAAGTAGTAGAGACATTACCAACACCAATAACATTACCATCAATAGTAGGAGGCTTACTAGCATGTGAAACATTAGCATTACTAGTGGTGGTGATAGTACAAACTCTAACTATACTATTCTCTTTTTCAAGTTCTTCCTCTTTTTCCCACCTAGCATGCAATTCAGCCAACATCCTAATATTATTATCAATTCGAACTTGGATGGCATTTGCTGTAGCAAATGACTTAGTATCTTTAACTTCATTAGGCATAACTTTCAGTTTTAGAATTTCAACATCATGAGCAAGACTATCAACTTTAGAACAAGATCATCAATTTTTTCAAACTTTTCCTCAACAGTTTTATTGAAAGCTTTTTGTGTGCTAATAAATTCTTTAAGCATAGCTTCAAGATCAGAGGACACACTTCTATTGTTGCTGTAGGAATTACCATAAGAATTGCCATAACCATTTGAAGGATAAGGCTTATAGTTGTTGCTACCAAAATTATTCCTATAAGCATTGTTGTTGAAGTTGTTGTTTTTAATGAAGTTTACATCAACATGCTCTTCTTGAGCAACCAATGAAGCTAAAGGAACATTATTAGGATCAACATGAGATCTACCATTCACAAGCATAGACATAATAGCATCAATCTTATCACTCAAAGAGGAGGTTTCTTCAACAGAATTTACCTTCTTACCTTGAGGAGCTCTTTCGGTGTGCCATTCGGAATAGTTGATCATCATATCATCAAGTAGCTTTGTTGCTGCACCTAAAGTGATGGACATAAAGGTTCCTCCAGAGGCTGAATCCAATAAGTTCCTTGAGGAAAAATTTAATCCTGCATAAAAGGTTTGGATGATCATCCAAGTAGTCAGTCCATGAGTGGGACAATTCTTCACCAAAGATTTCATTCTTTCCCAAGCTTGAGCAACATGTTCATTATCAAGTTGTTTAAAATTCATAATGCTACTTCTCAAGGATATAATCTTAGCAGGAGGATAATATTTCCCTATGAAAGCATCTTTGCATTTTGTCCAAGAATCAATACTATTTCTAGGCAAAGAAAGCAACCATTCTTTAGCTCTTCCTCTCAAGGAGAAAGGAAAAAGTTTCAGTTTTATAATATCCCCATCCATATCCTTATACTTTTGCATTTCACAAAGTTCAACAAAGTTATTAAGATGGGCAGCAGCATCATCAGTACTAACACCAGAAAATTGCTCTTTCATAACAAGATTTAATAGAGCAGGTTTAATTTCATAAAATTCTGCTGTAGAAGCAGGTGGAGCAATAGGAGTGCATATGAAATCATTGTTGTTTGTGCTAGTGAAGTCACACAACTTAGTGTTCTCAGGAGTACTCATTTTGAAAAACAAAATCAAACTGAATTAAACAAGTAACTAATTTTTTTGTGTTTTTGATAAAGAGAGCAAACAAGACTAAATAAAAATAAACTAAGCAAGACAAATAACAAAGTAAAGAGATTGGGTGTGAGAGACTCCCCTTGCAGAAGCAATTCGGTTTTCCCCGGCAACGGCGCCAGAAAACGTGTTGCTAGCTCTAAGTTGACGAGGGAATATCTCCCGGCAACAGAAAAACAATGCTTGTACGTCACACGTCAGTTGGGAACCCCAAGAGGAAGGTATGATGAGTGCAGCAGCAAGTTTTCCCTCAGTATGAAACCAAGGTTTAATCGAACCAGTAGGAAAACGAGGTTTGCTTCGAAGGTGTTGGTGAAGGAGTGTAGTGCGGCGCAACACCAGGGATTCCGGTGCCAACGTGGAACCTGCACAACACAATCAAATTACTTTGCCCCAACTTAACAGTGAGGTTGTCAATCTCACCGGCTTGCTGAAAACAAAGGGTTAAACGTATCGAATGGAAATGATGTTTGTTTGCATAAAACAGTAGAGAACAATGATTGCAGTAGATTGTATTTCAGATGTAAAAGAATGGACCGGGGTCCACAGTTCACTAGTGGTGTCTCTCCAATAAGATAACTAACATGCTGGGTAAACAAATTACAGCTGGGCAATTGACAATTGATAAGTGCATATAACATGCATGTGTGAGCTGTGGTGTCTACTATGAGATTCATTTGGGCATTACGACAAAGTACATAGACCGCTATCCAGCATGCATCTATGCCTAAATAGTCCACTTTCCGGTTAACATCCGTACCCCTTCCAGTATTAAGTTGCAAGCAACAGACAATTGCATTAAGTAATGTGCGTAATGTAAACAATACATTCATCCTTGAATAAAGCATTGCTGTTTTACCCCTAGTGGCAACAACACATCTACAACCTTAGAACTTGCTGTCACTATCCCAGGTTAAATAGAGGTTGAACCCAACTATCATGCATAAATACCCCCTCTTGGAGTCAAGTATTCACTTGGCCAAGGCTTCAACAAGTAACGGAGAGCATGCAAGATCACAAATGACATAGACATGATAATATAATATTCAGCTCCACATAGGTATCAATATAAGTCAGATCCCAGCAAACACAACATGTAGCATTACAATAAGATGATCTTGATCATGATAGGCAGCTCACAAGATCTAAACATGATGGCACAAGTGGAGAAGACAACCATCTAGCTACTGCTATGGACCCATAGTCCAAGGATGAACTACTCACGCATCACTCCGGAGGCGGGCATGGCGATGTAGAGCCCTCCGGTGATGATTCCCCTCTCCGGCAGGGTGCCGGGAAGAGCTTCAGAACCCCCCGAGTTAGGGTTGACGACGGCGGCGGCAGCGAATATGTTCTGGATGAAAGGCTCGGTGTTTTAGGGTTTTCACGTCTCGGGGAATAAATAGGCGAAGGGGCGATGTCGGCGGACCCCCGAGGGGCCCAAACCACAGGCGGCGGCGGTGGGCCGCGCCGCCAGTGGTTTGGCCACCTCGTGGCTCCCTTCGTCTCTCCTTCGGACTCCGTGTACGTGTGGAAAAATAGGGACTTGGCCTTTTGTTTCGTGCAATTCCGAGAATATTTCCAGAAGTAACTTTCTGAAACCAAAAACAGCAGAAAACAGGGAACTGGCACTGTGGCATCTTGTTAATAGGTTAGTCCCAGAAAATGCATAAAAGTGATATGAAGTGTATATAAAACATGTAGCAAATGGTATAATATAAGCATGGAACAGCAGAAATTATGGATACGTTGGAGACGTATCAGGCATGTCTATGTGATCACATCAAAAAACGCATCCACTGGAAAAGCCTCGTGTGCACGCACGTCTGGTCGTCCAATTGGGAACCTCTCCCATGACCAAAGCTGCAACAACAAGGGACATCCAAGTAAGGATGCTGTATCCGACAGTAGATGGCACCCGTTGCACATAGCTCGTAAGTAGCCGCTAATACAGCTGATCCCCAACTCCTCTGTGTAATGTGTTCTGGCGCAGTAGCACTCGCGATCTCGAAAGCAATAGGGATGTACCTCTTGCTAATAGTGGTGACATGGTTCTCCGTGAACATCACCTTCCCCATAAGCCACAAGATATAAGCTTCAAGGCTCCTAGTGATTTGTGTAGCATTCAGCGGAATGCCAGCAGGAAACTTATGTATCTGTACATTTCAAAATAAATTCTGTCAGTGAAATGAAACGATGCATGGGAAACATTGCATTCTGTATATAAATTGATGCATGTAAATAAAACAGTGCGTACCTGAAAATCCAGTAACCATCCAAGCTTAGGTCCGTGATTCTCTGACATAAACACTCCAGCATTGGGTTTTATACCCTGAAAGCAAAGTGACATCTCGTGCTCCCAATTTTCTGGGGCCTGCAACGGCCCTATGGGCTGACCCGCCAACGGTAGCCCAAGCAAGAAAGATACATCCTCGAGAGTAGGAGCCATCTCACCCCATCGAAAGTGAAACGTGTGGTCTCGGGCCTCCATCTGTCCACTAAGCATGTGAGAAGACAGTTGTCTATCACCATGCATGAAGAGTCAGCAGTGGCCTACTATAGACGCGCGAAAGGTAAAAGTCCAGCCCACTTCAACCTGCATGTTCAACAAACAAATATAAATTCGTAATCATATATACGTAGCGAACAAGAAAATTAATGCAGATAATATATGACACGCAAAAATCAATTAGGCATGTACCTCTCCTCCCAAGCAGGGTGTATCTGCCAATATTCCCTCGTCCTCGAGTATTAGAGCTCGAGGCTACCCTCCTGTAATATCCTTGCGCGATGGTTTTGATCCACATCCGTACTGATCAAGTATACTGTTCCATATCTTCGCGCAGCTAAATTAAAAGACTAATTACAGACTAATTACAGATGAAATCAAACTCTAAATTTAAAACACTGATCCACACTTATGGCAGATAAGAACATAGTCTAATTTAAAAACATTGATCCACACTAATTGAAGGTTGCACACTAATGTGACACCAATTTACTGTTATAACCGGCAACATCTATGTACTTAATACTAGTAGCGCAATAAATACCTACAATATCAATATCACACTACCACCTTAACACTAATGCATACATATTAACAGTAAATCCTAATTAGCCAAAAAAAATGCATACCCTTGAAACGTGCCGATTCAATGGACAACCACCGTCACCACCACCGCTGCACCACCACCACCACGCTGCACCACCACCACGTTGCACACCACCCTACACTAACCTCCACCTAAACTACACCATTGCTCTAACCAAACAACACGAATTGCACAAAACCTAACCCATATGTATATCTAAGCTGTCTTAACTCTCTAACACTACATGCAGGAAGATTTGCTGGCTGGATGGACAGATCGGCGCGCAGGGAGCTGCTGGAAGAAGAAAGGAGGAAGAAAGGAAGAGAGAGCACGCGGGGAAGAAGAAGCCTCGCCCGATCCTTATTCTGCGCCCTGTCGGCCAGGCTTGGGCCGATTAGAGGCTCGTCGGCGGAGACCTGGCCGATTAGTGGCCACGTAACGCAGAAAGGCCTGTCGGCCGCAGGCCTGGCCCGCCATGCAAAGCAATCGGCTAAGCCAGAGCCGACGAGGTCTTTTCGACCCAGCCCTGGCCGACAGGCACTTATCGGCCCAGCCCTGGCCGAAGGTGTATTATTTTTGGAATTTCGCCATTTTTCGTAATATTTTTCGAATTAATTAAAAAAATGTATTATTAAAAAAAATTAGCTGGCTACAATGGAGTGAGGAGCCCAAGCCATGGACGAATTTTGCAACCCATGTTCCTCAAAAGACAAGGGTCTCTTCGCGCGGCAACGAAGGTCACAATAGGCAAAGGAGAGAATGCCATGTTTTGGGAGTCCTCTTGGCTGACGGAAAGACGGCCAAAAGAGGTTGCACCTCTTGTGTTCAGCCTATTAAAAAAAAAGTGCCACAGTGCGGCAAGCAATGGAAGAAAATATAAATATCCAAGACGGCCTCTCCATTGACCACATCATCCAATTCGTCAAGCTTTGGTAAATGCTTGAGGGCGTGCAACTCCAACATGATGTCCCACATAAGATTGCTTGGAAGCTCACAAACAATGGTTCCTAGTCATCGTCTTCGGCCTACCAAATGTAATTCCTAGGCCACACCACCTCTGTCATGCCAACGTTAGTATAGAAGCCTTGCCCCCCTCCTCCCCCCCAACCCCCCCCCCCCCCCACCCCAGTGTAAAATCTTCTCTTGGTTGATCCTAAAAATTCGTGTGTGGATGGCGGATAGACTCCAACGACGTGGATGGCGAAATTGTGGGCTTTGTAAAATGAAGGATTGACTTGAACTTCATTATGTGTTCCCGGGAGCTTGGCAAGTTTTCCCCACCGCCAAAGATTGGTGGATGGATGTAATTCAAAAGAGCGCGCCCTATAGGAAAGCCTTGGCATCGTTGGCCATGCTCATGTCTTGAAGAGATTTGGAAGGAGAGAAATGCTAGAGTCTTTTGAAACCAATCAACAACTCCGACCATGCTCACTGCAAAAATTAAAGAGGAAGCGACTATGTGGTGCCTCGCCGGAGCAAAGGCCCTTAGTAGTGTCATGCCACGAGAGTGAGTCTTTTATCTTAGGTCGTGGGAGTTTTTCCCAAGGCTAGGCTTGTAGGACCTCTAAAAACCTCTTCACCTTATTAAATGAAAATGACAAGTCTTTTGGCTTGTTTCAAAACAAAAACACGGCTAGACACCTGATGCCGCTAGTACTAGTTGACATGAGAGAGCGAACTGGACGGTAAGAGAGAGGTAGCACCGCCGGCGCGAAACAGATAGGTGAGGGTGACAGAGACTACAACGTGGGCCGACCTAGCTAACCCAACGGGTCATTCAGTGCCGGCTCCACTGGCCCAATTTTTGTTTCAGGCTGACCGACTTGAGTTGTGACCATTGGCCTTGAATTATTGTGATGGGTCAGCGACCCGGCCCATTCCCATCCTGATAGCTGCGTGACTCATGCTGAATACTTTATCATTTTTTGTTTTATTTTTCCCTTTTTATTTTTTACTCTGTTTTCTTTTTTCTTTTTTTTTTATTATTCTAGTTTAATAATTGTCGTGTATTATTTTAGATAAATTATTGAAATATATTTTTCTACAAAATATATTTATAAAGTTAGGAGAAGATGTTTATATAGTCTAGAAAAATTGTTCATGTGACGAAGAAAAATATTCTTATAGTTCCAAATAATTGTTCGCGAGTTTCAAAATGTTCATATGAGAAAAGGAGTTTGCATAGGTAAAAAAATGTCCATAGATTGAAAAAAATATCCCCGCAAATTTAACATAATTTTTTACAAGTTCTAAAAAAGATACAGACAGTTAAAATATTTTTCTTGTGTTCAGAAGAATTGTAACAAAATAAAAAAATTGCATGTCTACAAAATATTTTTTAAGTTAATTGCATGCTTTATTAAAAGTTCATGTGGTTTAAATTTCTTTTTCAGATGTTTAAAAAGGTTTACACAATTTAAAATAACTATTCACATATTCGATTTTTTACTACTTATAGATTTTGTAAACTTAAATTACGTACACAAAACACCTGAATAAACAGGAAAAGGACGTAAATAAAAAGAAAATGAAAAAAAACAGAAATTTGAAAAGAAGAACAAACATAAAAAAAAAATATCGGAAAGGAAGCTCACGTGGGTTCCTCCATGCATCGCCTAAAGCGAGTCCAGCGCAAGGACTCGCCCGCACTCGACTGTGCGCGATGCATACGGTTCCCCACATGGGTCGTCTCACTTGTGGGGTTTTCCTCATTTATTTATTTTCCCTTTTGTTTTTTATACTTCTTGGACTACATGATTTTTTTGAACATGTGAACATTTTCAAACTCTGAACCATCTTTAAAAAATGAACAATTTTGAATCTGAATCATTTTCGAAAATGAAAATTTTCAAATATGAACCATTTAAAAATGAATATTTTTTTAATACGAACCATCTTAAAAAATGAACATTTGTTAAATGTGAATCATTTAAAAAATGTACATATTCAAGTCTGAACCAATTTCGAAATAATATTTGTCAAAATCTAAACCATTTAAAAATATAATTTTTTCAAATATAAACCATTTAAAATGAATATTTTCTGAATAAGCAAAAAAACAGAAACAGAAATAAACTGAAAAATAAAAAGTAACAGAAACGAAAAATAAAACTGGAAAAGGAGGAAGCACGATTTGGGCAGGCCCAGGAAAGAAAAATACACGGGCGAGACGTATTAGAGCTCGCAAAAGGCGAAACATAGTGCTGGCGCTAAATGCGGCGAACAGAGCTCCCTTCGCGGAGCCCAGAGCGGCGGAGCGCAGCGCGAACAGTTGCCTCCTGGGCCGTCAAAGGGGCAGTTGCGCGCGCTCACTAGAATGCGTCCTGTGGAAAGCACTGGCTCTAATTTCCTAGCACTGTCTGCAGGCTGTAGAACCTGGTTAGCTTCTGCATTGACCATGCAGATGCAGAGTGTGTGCGTCCTTTTGCTAATGCACTTTGCAGTAAATTTCTTTGAAAACCATCTATATTCTTGCAGAGTGTGGTCTGGGAACAGTGCCAAGTGTAAATGCTCACCACACAGAACCGAGAACACAGCATTGGATCCATCAACCCTAAATATTCTTTACTTAAGGTAAAACTCATTACGATCCGGAAAGATTCGCTAACTTGCCATGCTTGATTTGAGAATCCGTGTCGTGGCGGCCACAGCGAAGGCCCCCATTAATCAATGTTATCTTCAGGTTTGTACTGGTTCGGTTATCTACTGGATCCGTTGATGGAGTAAATAACTGTTGCGGCTCGACAAGGCCACACAAGTTCTCCATAAGATTTTATCCGATTTGCTTCATCCTCGTTAGGAACTATAGCAAATAACTTGTGGTCCTCTAGAGTACGTGTCCTTGCCATGACGCTTTTAACTAGTTTTCTCTCAAAGTAGTTTTCGACCGTTTTGGAGATAAAAAAACCAAGCACATCAAAATTCATACAATATACCAGCTGCAAACATAAAAAGACAAAAGGTGTCTGCTATGACAACAACACATACATGTATGCCCAACAAGGAAGACAAAAAAGGAGGGGGAGCGATACAACTCCGAAACGGAACGGAACTCAACGGTGCTCTTGAAAAAACATGGTGAGTGTCTTAACTACTTTTCTCAGTCATAGAAGCTCCCTTTATCAAAAAAAATAATATTCTCATTGCAGCAACAATGTGATTTCTGAATGGTTAGCAAAGTGAGTCCTTCATTTCTCTTTATCAGTTTGTCTAAAATACAAATTACTAATTTTTTATCTTGTGAAAACTGACCGTGTCGTGTAATTGACAACTACACCCTTTGTTTAGGACACAAGTTTGATAGGTTGTATTCATTTGCAAGTGTAGTCATTGACGCTTGGTTCATTTTGGCCCAACCAATTTGAGGACTATCAAGAATGTTTTTGTTTAAGTGGAGCATTGGTTTTTGTCCTATGGTGCCATTAGTGATCTAGAAGTGGCTTGGTTTCACTTTAGAGGCAACCCTTTAGACAACAAAAACTATCCTACTACTTCCTTTGCAGAGTTACGGTGGGAAAACGGAAAATGTAACTCCACACCTAGTTGGATGTCCCCTGCTTATCTGTGAGTCCAACTGCTTTACGATCCGTGCACAAATTATCAATGATTTTTCAAAATCAATGACTTATCTATAGTTTTCGGATTTATGTAAGTTATTTTTTTGGATTCATGTACTAACAAAAAAATCTGGACATGTATTAACAAAAGAAATTAAAATCACGTATTAAACATGATTTTTTGTTTTATCAATACATCAATTAGTGTGAATCATGTCGTCCGTTTGGATGTAATTCAGCGATCATGATAGTTGGTAGATATCCAACTAGGTGTGGTATCGCCGCCTTGGGGAAAAACTTTGGTTGAGGATAGGCACAATCTAATCAATGTTTGGGACGCGGTTTGTCGCCCCAAGGATCATGGGGGGCTTGGAGTGTAAACATTGACAAAATTCGCTCGAGCGCTTTGTTTGAGATGGCCATGGTTGGAATGGAAAGATCCCCGAAAAATTTGGGCTGGTACTGGCAACCCTTGCACCGTCGTCGATATGGATTTCTTCTACGCCGCCACCTCGATCACCATTGGAAATGGAAACAAGGCTCTTTTGGGACGCCCTTGGCTTGGAGGTCGGAAGCCACATGATATTTGCCCCACTTGTCTATGGGGCATCAAAGAAGAAACAAACTTTTCGATGGATCATGCTTGGCAATTCATTCACCTTTTTTTTGACACTTCAATCATTGACCTTTGGATTTTTAAGTGGCAAGCCCTTAATTAGTACTAATAGCCATGGTGTATTAATTGTTCGAGGCGCTTTAGAGACCTTTTAAATTATTAATCACTCAAACTGTCAAACACTACAGATATGATCATGCGATCCGGTTCTACAAAGCAATTGTTTACATCATTATTGGAAAGTTTGTTTAGCGAGATTCTCTCAAAGATTCTGCAAGTACAGATACCTTAATTTTCTATGTTTCCAATTGGCACTAGAAATTGATGGTCGGCAATTAACAACGCGATTGATTCGTTTGCTAATGACAACCACAAAGCCTCAGCATGTACGGAGATTAGAGTAATCGGCTGCCTCAATTTCCTTACAGCTGAAGTGAAGACGAAAAATTCGAGAAATGTCAACCTGATCGCCACGTTTCGCCGTGCCATCGGCACGTACTACATGGCTACGCTATAGTCATCATTTCTTAGAGCGTAAACCTATCTGTCGATCTTGGGCATTGAAGCGAAGTGTACATTTCTTTAGTGATCATGGTCTTGTCACACGGTTAGTGGCGTATTCATGGAAAGGCAAACGATTTTTAGCTAAAGTTGAGTGCCTCGTAAGGGTAATTGCTGTTACGTGAAAATCTATGTTCCGTACAAGTTAATCCAATGTAGTACAATATGCTAGTGCTGTAATATCTGTAACAAGATTTACTCCTACGATACTACATGCTAAAAAACGAGAGAGGCGTTTTGGCTCTTCCGACCTCACATGCTACTGCGTGGTTAAAAAATTCGAACAAAATAGTAAACAATTCAAAAATTCTGATTTTTCTGGCAATAAAAATATACAAGTTTCTACACACGTGCAAAGTTTCCAGATGAAATAAAACGTGTGTTGCTCTGTACAAAAAACAAAATCAGTGCTCCAAGAATATTTTTAACAATCCCATTGTGTCCACTGAATTTTTTTTTTTTTGCATAGAGCATTCTAAGTGTCATTTCATCATGAAAATTTGCACCTACGTAGAAAACTTATATATGTTTGCTGTAAAAAATTCAGATTTTAAAAAATGATTTAATTTTTTTTGAAATATTTAATCAAACAAGAGAATATGATCTCGGGAGCCTTTGTTAATTTCGCTCAAAATTTTGCATTATTTCACAGTACATGAATGCATACCATAATTTCATAGAAGGCGGAGATAAATTACAGATCGGGCCCTAGCTGCGAACATTAGTGCAGAGATACACCATCTAGAGTTTTTAAGTTACAATGCCCTGAAAGGTGTCAGCGGGTGTGCGGAGCCGGAGCCGACATGTTCGCCCGCTGGGCCGAGTGTTCGCCCATTTCAGAGTCTCCGCCTTTAGAGAGAAATTCGTGTCCGTCCCAACAAGAAAACGTATGCGCTAATGCGCAACGGCTTTCACGCTCATCCCTTGCTTCAAAACTACAGGTTTTAGCCTCCATTTACTGGTCGTCAAAACAGAGTTTCGCCTTTGGAAGCGCCAGTAGGGTAGGGCGACTGGCAGCCGAGCCCCTCTGAATTAGTTGATGACTTCTGTGACTCGACGGTGAATATAAGGAAAGGAGAGCGAGGGGAAGAAGGGGCAGCCCTCGGATCGATCATCCAATTCACTCCAACGATCCAGGCATGGTTCAGTAGTCAAAACAACTTCGTCTGCGTCTACACCCCCTTCTCGCCATACACCAAAATTGCAGTTCATCCAAGGGCCTTTTCGATTGATGGATTTCATAAGAAATTTGGAGGATTCCAATCCATAAGATTCTTTCCTAAGGAAGTCTTTTGGATTAAAAGAATGACACCTCCAAAATTTCTATGGATTACATTCTTACCCCCAAATATATAGGAATTTCAACATCCACTATAACGTCTTTTTTACACTCATGCACGTAGAATCGAGTCACTTTTCTCGTGTTTCCATCCTAATGACCATTACCACGGGTTTCCTTTGTTTTACAATTTGCATATCCAATTCTGTAAAATTCTTGTGTTTTAGAATTCCTGTGTTTTGTAATCCTGTGATCCAAATTAAGCCCTAAGATTAGCAGCTAGGCGTTCAATACACGAGATTGCATCCTGGATTGCCAAAGACACAGGGATTACGATTGCACCTGAACACGCAGTCAAGCGTATCCAGTCTTTTCCTATCCTTGCTTCCACATTAGTCCTGGCCCGGCCGAAGCCAGCCTGAAGCCCGACCGAAAATCTTGGGCTTGGGCCTCAAATCTAGGCCCGATGGCTGCGCTGGGCCGGGTCTGGTCTTTGCGTTTTGACCATTCTAGGAAGAAGCCCGGCCGGCGGGCTTTCGGGCCTTTTGGTTGGGCCGGGCTCAGGCCGGAGTTTTCTGCGTCGGGCTTTTCTCGGCCGGCCCGGCCCGAGGTATGGCCAGGTATACTTCCACATCTGGCTCGCTCTGTGCTCCACCAGTCCTGTAGTGCAATGTTGACATCCGGCACCGCAGCTTGCACTGAAGGGCGCTAAAGCAGGCGTACCACATTTCTAGCCGAACAGACACTATATTAGTATGTGTTCCACCATGTTTATTATGCACATTTATCTATATTATTGATCTTCCAGAAGAAAAAACTTGAAAGTAAACATGTATTGTATATATATATACCGTATATCATTGATCTTCCCGAAGAAAATAACAACATCACTGCAATCAAACCATGTAAATTATTAATTAAGCAAATCATCATCTTACAAGATTAATTGACTTGTCGGGCCTTGATTGTGAACTTCGAGAAGAAAATAATACTAGTGTTACAGCTGGAATGAAACCATGTAAGATTTTATACAATTTGGACGGTAAAGTAAAAGATTGAACCTTGGGGCCTTGATTATATCTCCAGTTAAGACCATGAGCTGCAGGTTTGGTCAGATCCAAGGAGAATAGTTGGACGTTGGGAAGCGGAGCATGCCTTGTCCGGGAGTAAGGGCGCCTCGATTTGTTTAACCACCTTATTAAGTCAGTCAATAAGTGCATTATAATTAGGGCAAGTGGTGCATGGAGCATGTGTGGGGGGGGGGGGGGGGGGGGGGGGGGGTGGGGGAATCGAGCACATGATTTTGAGAAATTGGGCTTATCTCCTAACCAGCCTGTGTTTGATCCTCTCTTTCTCTCAACAGTCCTTTGTTTGGATAGTACAGTAGTAGTGCAATCTATATTGAAAAAACCCAGCCTAGATGTGTGTGTGTAAAGGGAGCATGCTTAAACAACTTTAACACAGCTAAGTCAAACTAGTGGCTGCCATTAACAACGTCAGTCCCTTAACTCCCTTCAGATTATTTATCATTCAAACCATTTTCCAGTGAATAATTTGCTCCAAGTTACTACAAGATATGCCAGCTGGAACGCTTCTTTCTAAATAAAAAAAACTTTTTACAGCGACTTTCTTCTTAAATAGTTTGATAGAAAACAACTGTAGCTTTGGTACGAGTTACCCTAAACTTCGAGACACTTCCTTTCTCCAGAAATTGAGCTAGAGTTCGCTTGCTTTCTTTTTGAGCTACCAAATCCATGTCCATCTCGTGGAGAGGAACAGAGGCGCGCGCGGTTGACAGCGCACATGGATAACACGGATCCGATAAGTCTACGTGTTGATACTTGCAAACGAAACAACTCCCCATGGGGGGCGTGGCGCATGCGCATGCACCTGCAATGCCAAGAACATCCATGGCGGCTAATATCTTTCTCGCCTCTTTACTACTGCCCTGAGATTCCAAACGGGAGCTGTAGATAAGCCTTGCCGAGAATGCACACGGCACAGGTCAACATGGGCAGCCATGGCGTCGAAAGCTTTCCAATACCAGGTAGATGATCTGGTTGGCTAGTTGGCCATGCTGTTCAATGGTCGATCTCTGCATGCATGCATGAGGATGAGGGGATTACTGGGTGTCGTGAATGAGTTGGATTCGAGCAAATCGATCCAAGATCGCCTGCGAGCTGAAGAAATGCGGCATCATCTGCACCGTCACAGTACTACTACTGGATAGCCACACAGTAATGCTGAGTAGATAACCTACGCATGCAGCTGTAGCTTAAGAAATGGTCTGCTACTGGTCTGCTAGCTAAGCCTCGTACTTCTGTAGCGCTTTGCATCTTTCCAAGCTCAATGCTGGCAAATATCGCAAGTTGCGAGTAGATAGAGTGATGATAGAGTAATAATCAATCAGGTCATGAGATGATCGAGGTCGAGGCCGGGAAGGAGCAGTGGCGCATTTGGAATCCCGGAGCGAGCGCGCGGGATCGGCCGCGCGGGTGACGACACGTCCGGGGGTGCGGGGG